>OY294069.1:58107838-58707838 GCA_958510875.1 Endomychus coccineus | reverse complement strand
TAACTCTTTTGCCTGCGCGACAATAGCAAAATATTTATCTTCAAAAAACATTCTTTCTTCGAGTTGTTCCGAACTATCGGATGATTGTATAAGTTCAATTTCTGTTTGAATGTCATTAAATGTATCAAAGATTCTATCAATTTTTTCTAATCTGGTACATATTTCGGTAACTTTGTCATGATTCCTTGAATCGACTAAAAAACTAGCAAATCTGCTCAATTGTGCTTTTAGTTGCCCCCTACGAACCACCAGGTTTCTAAGAGTATCCTCTGGTTCAGCCATAATTTACACAAGTATGTATAATTTGTAATTATAAACTTATGAGTGCAAAAATGTAGGAATGTAATTTCACATCTAAATTGGCAATAGAATCTATATTAAACAAGGGTAAATTGATGATGGAAACTCACAGATTTTCCCGTTTACATTAAAAATAAGACGACGGCGATAACCTTCACATAGGTGCTGCAGTATCTTATTATGCCTCCAATTTTTGCGGCTTTTCCATGGAAAATGCGGCACAAATCCTTCTCGAATGGACCAATTTTATGTTGGATAGCACTGCTATTTCTTGGGGTTGTAAATCCGCTGGCGAAATGCCAATCCAAATGGTATAAGTTTATTAAAATTACAGCAACAAAAATATCGACTATATAAACGTCATAAACAATTCGTTACTTTATTAAATCAACAACAAAACAAAAAAACATAATAGCGTCCTCACGCATAGAACACTCAGCGTGGACCCCAGCGATAAATATAAATATATGTTCACAGAACATAATAAATAAACTATCGATTCAACACGATGAAATACCTTTCTTGCCTGTTTTTCTGTTTGATGAGGTCTTTTATGCTATGAGGGATGTGTGCCGATTTAATTTCTTTCTTTGTGATAGTTGTTGATTCGTTGAAGGCCGTTTTTATTGTTCTGTCGAAATGACTTATTGCGTTTTCTAGCGCGTATGTATTTCCTATTTGCAGGCTTGGGGCGTTTAGGTTTATAAGTTGTTTCATTCTCTCGTAATCTGTGAATTTAGTGTTGTAGGAGGCCTTTTCTTCGGCTTCATCTCCTACCCTGAGGTACACTGGGTTATGATCTGAGTCCAATTCCTCCTTTGTTGTAATCTGATAAGGCTGTATAATGTCTTTCATTATTGCTATATCCAAGATGTCCTCGTTGCGGCCATTATTTGGGTAATGCGTTGGTTCCGTGGGGGCTACTATTGCCAGTTGCCGGTTCTCGACATATCTGTGCAGCTGTTTTCCTTTTGGGTTTGTCGCTCTGCAGTTCCAATCTGTGTGTTTGCAGTTCAGATCACCCGCTATTATTGTCGGTACGTTTCTCCCTAGTAAGCCGTCTATTTCGGTTTCATTTAGTTTCTTATTGGGAGAACTGTACGCGGAGTAGATTGCCAACTGGCCCCATTTCGTGTTGATTAAAGCTCCTATCGCCTCTATCGTTTCCAATTCTTCCTTAATCGGGAGTGCGTCGTGTGATATGCTCTTTTTCACTAGGATCGCTACTCCTCCTCCTTTTGTCAATGTTCTATCCTTCCTGTAAACCGTGTAGTTAGGGACCGAAAACCTGTGCGACGGTTTCAGGAATGTTTCGCTGATTAGTGCAACGTCAATGTTTTCCTGTTGCAGGTGTTGATCTAGTAACACTTTCTTTTGTGTGATGCTACACGCATTCCAGAACATTATTTGGAGGGTAGCCGGTTTTCTCTTTGTTTGTGCATTCATTGTTGATTGAGTTGAAGTATCGTTGAGATGTTTCGCTTGTTTAGGTTGTATATTCATTATTGGGTGAGCTGAATTATCTGTGAGATGTTCTCGAAGAATGACAGTTGTTCTTGTTCGCTTGGATTCTTTTCTGAATATGATAAAATTAGGTTCGTTAACAGCTTAGCTATTTGCTCTTTTTTTGTTGCGCTTGTTCCGCTGTTTGTTTGTGAACTCTGCTGTTCTGCCTTCTTTGGTTGTTCTACCTTTTTAGGTTGTTCCGCCTTTTTGGTATTAGTTTCAGTTTGCTTAGTCTTTGTGGCCTCTATTTTCTTAGAGGAGACCTCAGTTTCCTTGCTGGGCCCTGCGGTGACATTCCGGTTCCATGGATTGTTCACTGGTCTGCGTGTTTGGGTAGCATGTTTCGGTTTTTCCAACTCTTTTGTTGGCTGATTTTCTGGTCTGGCTTTACAGCTGCCGTGGTTTGAGGTATGTTCACCTCCGCAGTTTGCACAGCAGGCCGGGGTTGTTTTCGGTTTCGCGCACAAGTGTGAAGAGTGCTGTCCTGCGCATTTCATGCATCTATATGCAGCGCGGCAATCGCGTTGCACATGTCCGAACAGTTGGCACCTATGACACTGTCTAGGTCCTGTTTTCAAGTGTATTGGCTCGACAATCGTGTCCAGTCCGCAGCATTGTTTCAGGTTATAAATCGATTTGTACTGTTTGCTGATCTCCACTAATACCATTGGCATTGGCTTCTGGTATTTTGAGTTCATCCGTGTTATTTTCTCTGCCTTGTATCCCTGTCTCTCAAGGTCCTCGAAGATCATTTCCTCTGTTATTTCTACACAAATACCACGGATGACTATTTTCAAATTCTTTTCGCTCCTCAATTGGTATGAGTGGAAGGGCAGTTTCATGTTTTCCAGTTGTTTATACATTTTGCGATAATCCTCGACTTTTTCCGGTTGTATTTTGATGCCTTCTTTGGTTGCTTTTGCCTTCGTATATCTTATCTTGTCGTTGTTTAGTTTTTGAGATACTTCCATCCATTTTGCCTTGTCACGCAGAATGATCGGTGGCGTTTTTTCTTCTCTCTTCTCACTGGAAAGGAAATTAGGGTTAGTCAAATCAAAATCACTTACCTGGTCCGTTAGCGGTGAATATCTGTTGTCGGTCTCGGTGGATGTGGTTCCCGATCGCTCGAAAACCCGCTTTTTTGCCTTCTTCTTAGGCACGATGAAGTCCGTGTCCATGTCGGTCAGGGGAGTCAGTGGAGCTGGAATTGGAGTCGTCTCGATCGGCGGGGCCTGAGTTGGTGTTACCACCGCTTCAGTTGCCCGCTTTTTCGATTGCCTTCCCTGAAGCTCGAAAATTTTCTCCTGGATAGCTTCCAGGAACATTGTCAATTGGTCGATGCTGAGATGATCAAGATGCGAAGCCATCTTGACGTTGCACTATACAACACAAAACAACAAACACAACACAATAATTCCGTAAATAGCACTGAAAAGTGCACTAAGGAATTTCTGCTCTAATAGATCCGAACAATTCGAAAGTACGAGAGAGAATGAAGTGTAAGAGCTTTAGGTTAATGCGCATGCAAATAACTGTAAGCCAATGACAGAAATTCCCGTTTCTCACTATCTCTCTCGGCTCACTTCGTAGGGGCTGGGAACTAAGTCAGTGCACGTTACAGTATTACTATATTCCAGCGATTTTAAGCCGATAACCAGGTTTTTGAACGTAGCCCAAGCCAGCATCTTTTTGCCGACGCTCACAAAACAAACGTCTCTCCCAATTCGTGAAATCTCAAACTAAAGACGCTGACTCAATCTGAATACTATCAGAACCAAAGCGCCTAGAATGGGATGCCCCAAATTGTTTGAAAAAATCGAAAGCCACTAATTCATGTCCCAATAAAACAATGGCTTCTTGTGAGTTACTGACACAACATGTTGCTGCCCCAAGTAGGTAGTAGGCCGGTCGCAATAATAAGAGACAGCTTTATTCGACAATTACATATATTTATTTCGATCTCAATCTCAAGTAGAAGTGACTTTTTTACGCGTGCCCAAAATACATTGTTTCTGTTTGATAATATCGACAACGTCATAGTGACTCGTTCTTTTCCACATCTAGCTTTCACTACCGTTTAAGACGCCGTTGGTTTGTTAAAATCAATTCAAAATCAACCGATGAAATCCATATTCTTGACACTTGCATGGTTCATATCATTCCTACTTTTGCGGAGGTAGTACAAGCTGGTATATATGTCTCCTAAAGCTTGCCAGTGGTGGCTGGTACTAAAGAGCACAAGGGCAGGTGCCCACCTAAAATAAATACAGAAAGAAATTTACATGTAATTCATTATTTTATTACGCACATCTGACGCATTCAATGTTAACGCTAAAACTATGTTTCGGGAAACTGGAGTGTACCTATTTCAAGTATGATTCGGCCGATTACGGTTATCTTCGCCATACGCGCTTATACCGTTGGTTTGGGGCACAAAGCTCCGTATAAGTAAACGTCTTGCTTCATAGTGTACAGTGTGTTAATTCAATTCGAAGACGTGAAGTCTGAAGTGACGTTACGAAACCGTGCCATGATGAGACATTGACGTCGGAAAATCTAGGTATTTATGTAGGCCTAATCAAATCTGTAGCCGAATTAGACTCTGTGCTTGGAATATGTATGAAAGGTTCGGGTTCACAAGTCTTTAAAGGCGTCTCAAAAACTATTCAGATCGAATTGCTAGATGCAATGTTGCAAATTTACAAACAGGAAATATTAAAAGAAATTAAATCTGCAAATTTCATTGCTTTGGAAGCCGATGAAACTACAGACACCTCCAATCATCAGCAAATGGTTGTTATTATTCGATACGTGTTTATTGGAAACATTTTTTAACGCTTTTGGTCTTTTTTTAAGTCTGGTGGACATAATGCTGATGTATTAGCAAAAACACTGCTGAATGAATTGTGAACTATTACAAATTCTCCTTCTGGGTCTGATAACATAAACTAATCGCTCAAAGTTACGATGGGCCATTATCAAAAGAACATTTCCACATGCACATTATATTCACTATTACACGCATCAATTTAATTTAATTATTGAACGAGTGGCACAGTGCAATAAAAAAGTAAACATTTTCTTTGCAAAAATGCAGTCATTTCCAAGCTTTTTTTTTCGATCGTCAAAACGAACGGCAATTCTTGATGAAATAGTCAAACGTAGATCATCACGCGCTGTTCCTACACGCTGAATTTCCAAAAGTCAAACTGTGAACACATTATTTGAACACCAGGATTCTTTCAAAGAATGTTTAGACAAAATTATTGATGAAGATGGGATGGATTCAGTTACTATTAGTGGAGCAAGTGGCTTATTGAAACATTTGAATTGCCCGGAATTTCTGTACTAGTTGAAAATATTCCATTTCATCATGACACATATTGAAATATTATTCAATCAGACTCAAATGCGCGGGATTGACAGAGCTCAACTGCAAAAGGCAATTGAACAATTCCAACAGCAAATTATTCGAATTAGAAATTCTACTGACAATGACAATCAAGAACGCAATATTGAAGAACCTGCTAGGAAAACACAAAAAACGACAGCTGAAGATAACAGAGCTGCTATTGCAAAGAAAGTATGTGACACTATTTTAAGCCAAATTAGCGACCGGTTTGATATTAGGGATCATATAAGTGCACCAAAATTATTTGATTCTCAAAATTTTAAAACATATGACATGCATTTCCACAAAAACATTTTTATGAAACTGTGAAATCTTATCCTATGTTGGACAGTGTAAAATTATAGAGTTAACTTTCACAATTTATGAGCGTGATGACATATGTGACGTAGGTGGTATTTTGCCACATCGATAGTGCGAACTCAGTTCTGATAGAGCAGTTGATACTAACAACATCTGTCCAAAATTCAATAAGACCTACAAATAATGATGAAAAATAAAAATTCTGTATAGGAAGAAATAAACGATTCTTCTAAGTTAAGTTTTATTATAAAAATGAGAATTATTTTATTACTATAATTACAATAAATTATAATACAATTCCTAATATCCATAGGCTTCCCATGTTACCGTCATAAATAAATTAGAAATAGAATAACAAACATTTACAGTTGTTCAAATTTTAAAACATTCAGTCATTTCTAGCATTACTATTATAAAGAACTTATATATCTCCTCAACTCTTCTTGTGTGTCGAAAATCATCACGTGGAATGGTGACCCTGGTACCAATTCTCCGGCCCATTTAACTTCCACTCGGTAATCCCCTGGTTCTGTAGGATCGAACTGTAACAACATTTGATTAAATTAATATTCCATTAAACCTTGAGTAGATACAATTCACTCCCTAAAATTTCCCGATTATATTTGCTACATGACTTTATCAAAACCATTGTTTAGAACTCAAACTAGAGGTAAAAATTATCTGATATTTACTTTCCTTCCAATTCCTTATAATGTAAATAATTTGTAACGTTAAACCAATTATTTTTTATACTTTGACTACACGAGAGGAAATCCTAAAGTGTTCGAGGAACATCATGTGAGTTAGATCCAGATATTCGTTTATCGTGAAGTTCCTGCCCCGAGGGGTAGAGCACGGTTCCCTTATGGGCGAGGGATTGGAATCACGCCGAATCAGCGCGGTAGGATGACACCTACCTGCCAGTACGTGCTAGAAATAAATTCCCAGAACCTCACTGGTCGGAGCGGGACCCTATCCAAGTCCCTACTTCCTCCCCAACACCCGCTAGCCAGCATGCGGCTTTCAACCACTGCCCGGCAAAGACCAACGCCTTACTTAGAGTCTTTTGGACCGTCTGGGCCCCTCTCCCCCTGGCTACTCGTGGTATAGTCCAGGCAACGAAGCAGAAAATAAAAAAAAATATATAATAATCTAGAATTTCAATTTTTTTTTTGCATTTTGTTCCTAATACCCCATAGATCATTCATGATTATCAAGACCTCGGGGGTCGACCTTTCTACCCCCCCAAAACGGGATTTCAACCCTTCAGAGGAGCATTCTTATAAAAACAATCCAAAAGTGTAGAAAATTAATAAATTAAGAGCCGAAAATGACCCCCAATATGTTTTTTGGGTCGCTGATCACGATTCCGTAGTTAGTTTTCTCGGGAAACTCCCTCCAGATGGGAAATTTGGAAAATAATGTATAATTTATAATTTTGTTGCAAAAATTACCTCTAGTAGGTTTTTTGGGTCGCTGATCAAGATTCCGCTGTTAGTTTTCCACAAAAAACTTTTTTCAGATGGAAAATTCGGGAAATTTGAGATTTTCCTGAGACGGATATGAATAATAAAGTATAATTTCGTTGCTAAAATTACCTCCAGTAGGTTTTTTGGGTCGTTGATCACGATTCTGCTGTTATTTTTCCCAAAAAAACTCTCCAGATGGAAAATTCGGGGAATTTTGAGATTTTCCTGAGACGGTTATGAATAATAAGGTATAATTTGGTTGCAAAAATGACCTCTAGTAGGTTTTTTGGGTCGTTGATCACGACTCCGCTGTTATTTTTTCCAAAAAACTCTCCAGATGGAAAATTCGGGAAACTTGAGATTTTCCTGACACGTTTATCAATAATAAAATATAGTTTTGTTACAAAAATGACCCCTAGTATGTTTTTTGGGTCGCTGATCAGGAATCCGCTGTTAGTTTTCTCGGAAAACTCAATCCAGATGGGAAATTTGGGATTTTCCTCGGGTTTGGGAATGATAAAATATAATTTTGTTACAAAAATGATGATGCCTAATAGGTTTTTTGGGTCGCTGATCATGATTTCGCTGTTGGTTTTCTCGGAAAACCTTCTCCACAGTTAAAAATCTTGAAAATTGTAATTTCCTCTGCAGTTTCGGTGAATAAAATGAAAAAAATTTCAGGCATGTATTATTACTTTTTCTATTTTTCATTGAAGATCAATTTTTCTGAACTTCATTATTTTACATACCTATTTGTTTCCATCATTACATATATATTTTTATTATCATTATTATTATCATCATACATTTTTTCATCCATTTACATAATTTTATTGATAATTTAAGAAAAAAATCATTTCATCTATTCCGCCCCTGGACACATTGTCGAAAGAATAAAAGGATACGCAGGCATAAAGAGTTTTATTCTATAGGAGGCTCCTTCACAGTCAAGATTAGTATGCCTGTTTATAATAATCTTGTCTAAATATAGGGAAGATCATAATTCTATAATAAAAGTAATAATAATAATGAAAATATATATATATATATATATATATATATATATATATATATATATATATATATATATATATATATATATATAATGATGGAAACAAATAGGTATGTAAAATAATGAAGTTCGGAAAAGTAGATCTTTAATACAAAATAGGAAAAGTAATAATACATACCTGAATTTTTTTTTCATTTTATCACTGCAAATGAAATTACAATTTTCAGGATTTTTCACTCTGGAGAAGGTTTTCCGAGGAAACCAACAGCGAAATAGTGATCAGCAACCCTAAAAACCTACTAGGGGTCATCATTTTTGTAACAAAATTATACTTTATCATTCATAACCGTCTTGGGAAAATCTCAAATTTCCCGAATTTTCCATGTGGAAAGAGTTTTTTGTGAAAAATAACAGCGGAATCGTGATCAACGACCCAAAAAACCTACTACAGGTAATTTTTGCAACAAAATTATACTTTATTATTCACAACCGTCTTAGGAAAATCTCAAATTTCCAGAATTTCCCATTTGGACAGTTTTTCGGAAAAATAACAGTGGAATCGTGATCAGCGACCCAAAAAACCTTCTAGAGGTAATTTTTGCAACAAAATTATAAATTATATATTATTTTCCAAATTTTTCATCTGGAGGGAGTTTCCCGAGAAAACTAACAGCGGAATCGTGATCAACGACCAAAAAAACCTACTAGAAGTCATTTTTTGCAACAAAATTATACTTAGTTATTCATAACCGTCTCAGGAAAATCTCAAATTTCCCGAATTTTACATCTGGAAAGAGTTTTTTAGGAAAAATAACAGCGGAATCATGATCAGCGACCCAAAAAACCTACTAGAGGTAATTTTCCAACAAAATTATGAATTATTTATTATTTTCCAAATTTCCCATCTGGAGGGAGTTTCCCGAGAAAACTAACTGCGAAATCGTGATCAGCGACCCAAAAAACATACTGGGGGTCATTTTCTGCTCTTAATTCATTAATTTTCTACACTTTTGGATTGTTTTTATAAGAATGCTCCTCTGAGGGGTTGAAACCCCGTTTTGGGGGAGTAGAAAGGTCGACCCCCGCGGTCTTGATAGTCATGAATGATCTATGGGGTATTAGGAACAAAATACAAAAAAAAATTCGAAATTCTAGCTTACCATATTTTTTTTTTCATTCTGGTCTTTTTCCGTACTTATTGCCTGGACTATTAATGGTTTATGCTTTCGTTGGACGAGTAACCATCGACCTCTTGTCATCGGTTTTCCACATATCTTTATCACGGCCGCGAATCCACTGCCTAGAACCTATAGGGTAGGAAGACAGACACCGGACTTTAGGGGTAAAGCCATGTGGTGCAACAATTACCCACGCAGAGGCAGCTTTTATTCGCCCCTGACAGGGTTACTTTAGGCGGACCCACAACGGAGCTTGCTTGCTAGACTTATATTATTATTGCCCCTTCTGGGCTATAGTCAATTCCACCTCCTCGTGTTGCCTGTTTTACCAGGAACGTTTGACGAGTAACCGTTCGGCTTCTTTTAAATAGCCTACCGCGTATGTCTATCAAGGCCGTGAATCCGTTCCGACCAGAGAGCTCTAACATCAGAGATCAGGGATAGAAAGGCACGGTTCATGGTTTTAGTGGTGAACTGCATGTGGTGCACAGTTCACCAGATCTTTTGCAGTGGCAACTGTTGGTTTCGCCCTGGGCCCTTGGGGTTACTCATCTCGAGACCAACGAAGAGAACGTTGCTTGCTGAATGTACTCCCGGCCTAAACCGGACCATATAGTTCTCTCTCAAGTCATCATGTGAGTCAGCAATAGAATGTTGAGAGAGGAAATAGGCGTTCGATTTTTCTTGAAAGTTTGGAGGTTATAGGCGTAAGGAAAGACCTCACCTCGCCGTTCGATAGAAAAATGGAGTCTGGTAGGAAGAAGTTCGGCAGGTCTCGAGTTTTACAATGAAGGGGTAAGAGGAAAACCTAAAATGTTCGAGCAGTGGAATGTTGAGAGATGAGATAGGCGTTCGATTTTTTCTTGAAAGTTTGGAAGTTATAGGCATAAGGAAAGACCTCACTTCGCCGTTAGATACAGAAATGAAGTCTGGTCTAATTAGCCTATCTGGAATCTCAGACGAGATTTCTGATGACCACCGATCATGGAAATATTCGTAGAAAAGGGGTAGATCGCCTACCTTTCCATGATTATTCGAAACCCATTTCAATACGAATGATAGCTGCATAACGAGAAATTCTTAGGTAAAATTTCCATATACCAGATAACATGTTTTCAGTTTTAAATTTTACTTGAAACAGACATCTCTTCATACCTATTCTCTCTAATTGGAAGATATCTCAGAACAAAACAATGAAGTAATCTCATTTCTAAATTCATTGCGAGAAAAATAGCTAATGTATCTTTAGACTTTGAGCTTCTGAACAAAAATGCACTCCACAATTGAAAAATATTTCATGTCCATTCTGATACGAGCATTCAATAACACTGAAATGAATATTCTACACTAATAAAAGTTATCGTGCACATTTGGTAGAAAAATTAATTCCAGTTACCTTGCAAAGGATGGTCCTGTCTTTTTGACTTTCTCGTTGCATCTCGACCCTAAAAGCTCCTTTGGGTCCTCGAACTCTCACAGTTAATTGCCCTGCACCTGCACCTCTGGTGTCACATATAAACCTAGATTGGAACGTTGCTAGAACTCCATGCTCTATTCCTGGACCATAAACTTTTACCTATAACAGGTGTAATCATCATTAGAATTCTGGTAGGTTAAGCTACTCATCACCATTCTATTACCGTTTTCATTTTTTATCAGCTATTAATGAGGTGCAAAGCTCACTAAAAATCAGCAAGACTTGCACATTCCCCAAGATAAGATGATAAAATGGTATAGCTTCGTGAAAGAATTCTACTCGAAGCTGAGTCACAAAAGTGATTGGACCGACGATACTATCCCAAGACTTTTAATGGTTCTAAAGCAAAAGATGGAACTTCAACAGAATACTGTGAAAGTTTAGGCAAATATCCGAGTATCTTCCGAACGGAATATCTCCTATCGGAAAACGTGTTCACTTCGTATTAGAAAAAAAATTGCAGACGAAAAATTATAACCATGTCAGACAGTCAAGCAGCCATCAATGTACTGAGCTCCCGTGTGATTTGTTCCAAGATGGTCTGGGAATGCTTGCAGAAACTAAATGAACTGAGCAAAAATAATGAGGTTGCACGAGCACAATACTAGAAGATCTCAGAGATGGGGTACACAACAGAATATTCCATTGTTGGATGGAACAGCAAGGGATGATGCAGGCAAAGCTACTGCTGGGAAACTATAATCAGGAAATATCTAACGGCTGCCACTGTTTATGGAGAGGGCACCTCAAGATACTGGGATAAGTAGAGGATGAAGAATGCAGAGTCTGCGAGGAAGAGGACAAACCTTTTCACTCTTATGGAAACTCTTTCATCTAATCATGTTGTAAATATTGTTACGAATATTACTTATTATAATTATTGAATAGATTGTAATATAGATTGGAGTAAAAAAAAAATTTCCAAGCAAGAATCATCGAAGATGAATAAAGTAAAACCATGCGAATTACATCCGCATCATAGTGACCCAATTATAAGCAGACGCAAAGTAATGTAGGTGATGGAGATATAACCTCACTTGCGCAATAGGCAATGTGAAACACTTACTTTGCTAGCATCGGGTGCACCGGCTACTCTTAATGTGAATGGGGAACCGTTCACATGTTGTCCAGCATATTTAATGGTGAGAGCATGTCGTCCTGATTCTTGGGGCTTAACATTCAACGTGAAAGTTGCATCTCCGTGATCGTACAATTCACAATAGGCCACCTTTCTAGGGCCAGTACAATGTGCTGTTAATTCTCCTGGTCCAGCTCTTCTTGTATCGATCCACGATCGAATCTCTCTCCCCACAACACCTTGCCTAAGGCCTTCTCCAGAACATAAAACCTAGAAAGAAATATTGAGCGTCAAAAAATTCCTGTACAGAATGAATTCGAATAATATATATACTTATGAGATAAGAGTTTGTCTCGAAAGATAATAATAATAATATACCTACAAAATATAAACAAATAACACGGAGTGCGTGTCGCCATAGAAGCAACGCATGGATCGATAGTGAACATTCTTGAAACTCCGATCTTTATTATTGGTTGAGATGGAAGCGAGCTTAATAGAAAGTTCAGTGCACTTGGCCAAAGACTCTTCTACACTATCCCTTGCTAAATTTTTTAGGGGGTATTTGGATAGCCCGCTACTCGACAGATCTTTGTTATGCTTAGATCCTTTATGTCATCGGCCTTGATGATCCCCGGAGCTAGTCAGATAAACCTAGTTCGAATGAGATCTCATAGAGAAGGAAGTATCGTTTTTCCCTACTCTATGTTTAAATTTCATCAGATTTCTACGACCTGTAAATATCTCGGAGATTATCCTGATGATTTGCTTACTCAGCGAGGGTTTCCCTTAGGCCTACTTCATTGCCAAGTAGTAACGATTTGGCAGTTCGGCAACCGTCAAGGCTTCTCCATGCTGAGGCATGTTGATGTCTCAGATGGTTCCGCAAGATCTGTATCTCCCCATTGTAGGGGATATCAGCAAGGAGGTCTTGTCAGCTCTCTCTTTCCCTTTCGAACCTGAGTGACCCGAAATACAGGTCAGGTTGAGCCTGTTTCCACCGGCCAGCCTGTTAAGGATCTACTTCGTATCGCAGACAAACCTCGAGGACACAGTCGGGCTTTTCACTGCGTTCAGTGCCGCTAGACTGTCCGGACATATCCAAACGGTCTCATTTTTCTTACCATAGCCGATTAGCTTCTCCGCACATCTGTAGAAGTGCCGTGTTTTAGCGTGCGGCCTTTGTCCCATTTCTCCTTCGATGGGATGACCACCCTGAAATGCTGCTCCGTGAACCAAAGGTCTTTGATTCGGTCCTGCGGCTCTAATCGCAGCCTTTCAGACTGACCCCTAAATAGGCGGAATTGGCCTGCACTCCATCTCTTTACTCCGATCATTACTTCATCAACAAATGTTAAGGATCACGAGTATTTAACAGAAGTCTCATTCAAGTGATTAGTATACGTATATTTCAGCTATCGCAATGTTTTATTATGAATGGTCAGCCAGTATTCTTTGTAAAGTAGTCCTGGGGAAATGATGAATTCTTCATAATAATAATAATATTTCATCATTTTCACCATAAAATTATGTTGCGCCAATGGAAAATTCAAAATGTTTGTAAACACTAACCTTGGAAGCGTCTGCACCTCCTTTCGCCTCTACCATTAACGGACATCCTTTAACAGGCCGGCCTGCCCACAAAACAGATAATAGATAATTGCCAGGAGTACTTATTGTATACGTTGCTCGCCAAGTTTTCTCTCCGGCTAGAGAAATCATAACTGGGACTGGTATATTTGTATCTGCTGCATGTAGCGTAACTTCAGGATTTCCTAAAATAAAGAAAATTGGATAAAATCAATCATCAATCTAAATAATCCATTTTTTCAAATTCATTTACGCTTATTTCCTATACAATTGCAATTGCCTACATTCAACTTTGAATAATGGGTATAAAATAAATTAGTACCGTAAAACGGAGCTACATGAAAATACAGGGGCTAGTTGAAAATGAACGCAGCTGATTGAATTAACAGGTGCTGCTGCTTAACGTCGTATTCAGGAAACATAATTCTAAGTCAGTCAGTTAGAGCATAACAACAAGAGGCGGTAACGTTGTTTTCGTTTGTTTCTGCGGAATAGTGTGGCACGTAGAAATCTACAAACAGTAAGGTGAAAAACAATGTTTTTTTTTCGTCAATACTTCTTATTGCCCAGATATACTGGGAATTATTAGTACAGCGATGTATTTTTTTCCTAAGAGCATCATAACACTAATATAACCTCAATTCATCGCTGTAGCTAATTCGAAAGCCGATGGCGTAGATTTTATTTTTTGGTGTCATTTCAGGGGCTTCTTGAAAATGGTTCGAAAATATAAGAGAAAAGTGGGAAGTCGGCCGTACCTTAATTACACGGAGGAAACGTTGAATGCTGCTGTGCGAAGGTATGAAAGGGGCAATTTGACTCAACTCAGTGAAGAATATGGCATACCATATGTCACATTGTATAGAAAAATTAAAGGATTACATCCATTAAATCCGCAAGTGACTGCATTGTCACTTTCTGATGAAAAAGCCATTGTAAAAGCAATATGTATAGCATCAGAGTGAGGCTTTCTTTTCGAACTTAGTGATATAAAAGATGTAGTTCAGGATTTTTTGACCAGAAGAGGTCAACAAGTGAAACCATTCGTGGATAATAGACCTGGAGGCGGTTGGATGGAGAAGTTTTTGAATCGACATAAAGACGATTTGTCTAAAAGAATATCGCAGTCAATAAAACAAAGTCGGGCAAAGATTGATCATACAACTATAAATGGTTATTTCGATAATCTTACAAACGTGCTCAAGGATGTCAATCCCGAAGCGATAGTCAACTACGACGAAACAAACTTCACCGATGACCCCGGTCGCATCAAAGTCATTGTTCGAAAGCAGTCTAAGAGAGCAGAAAAAGTTATGGACACCTCGAAGTCTTTGACTTCAGTCATGTTTTCTTGCTCTACTTCAGGTGTTATGCTGCCACTATATATAGTCTATAAGGCAGACCACTTATGGAGCACCTGGACAGAAGGTGGATCTCCCAACACCAGATACAATAGAAGTCACTATGGATGGTTTGATACCAATATTTTTGAAGACTGGTTTATGAAAATTGCACTTCCCTATTTTGCTAGTTTACCTCCTGGTCGTAAAGTACTGATAGGGGATAATTTAGCAAGCCACATTTCACTCGAAGTCATCACAACTTGTGAAAACAGTAATATCTCGTTTGTTTTGCTGCCGCCTAACAGCACTCACTTGACCCAGCCTTTAGACGTTAGTGTTTTCAAACCAATAAAAATTAAATGGCGACAAGTGCTGAAAGATTAGAAATCAAAAAATAAAGGAGTTATCAGGAAAGACGTATTTCCCAGGCTTTTGAGGCAGTGTTTGGAGTCGATTAATGTAAAAAATCCGCAAAACATCAAATCTGGATTCAAAGCAACAGGCATTGCACCTATTGACCGCCAAAAAATCCTTCAAAAACTTCCCAAAACATAAGATCTTGCAGCAACTGCAGAAACGGAGAACATACTGGGTGAGAAGTTGAAACAACTGTTCCAAGAGGCTAGATTTGGAAAGAAAGGAACATCTGGTAGAGGACGCAAAAAAAAATTATCGGTAGAGCCTGGCAAAAATATTTGTTCAGAAGATATTGCAAATACGCCTTCAGAAAATCAGAAAGAAAAATCAAAGGAGGAAACAAAGGATAAACTAAAGACAAAACCAAAGAGAAAGAAAGTATTGTCCAGCTCTGAGAGTGACGAAGATATATTACCCGCCAATTTACGAAACAAAAAACCTTTATGGACTACAAATGATGATAGTGATGACGATATAGAAACTTTTTCAGACTTTGACAATGGTCATATCGATGATGAAACTACTGATCAAGAATCAGTTGTGGATGAAACTTCCAGAGAAATACTCTCTGAAGAAGAACCTATTGAGCACGATCAATTTAAATGTGGTGACTATATATTGGTGAATTTGAAAACCGAGAATGGAACCTTCAGAGAGTTTGTAGCTGAAATAGCCCATCCCCAAGAAAATGGTTATTTATGCACATTTTTAAGAATGAGTGAGAAAGTGAAGAATACCTATATATATATCCAGCAGTTGAAGATATTGGTCTCATTGAGAAAAATGAAATAAAAATGAAATTAACCATTGCGGAAACTTTGAGGAGAGGGCAGATAAAATTTAGAGAAAAGAGTGAATAAAGTCAGCTTTAACAATGTTCTTGTTTTCCTTGTGAATGTTTTTGAGTTTTTGATGTTTTTTTTTAGTTCTTAGTTTAGTAGAAGTAAAGAATTACTTTTTTGCAATAAAATCTGTGTTTTATTACCGATTTTAATGAAACAAACAGCAGACAACTTTGTATTACTTCTATTTCTATTCATTTAGCCCCTATACCAGGTCTACAAGAAAACAGAAGTGTTTTTCAGGTCAATTTTCAAATAACCCCATAACGGGGTTACTTGAAAATGAGCACTTTATATATTTTTTTCGAAAAGTGGTGAGAGCTGGAATTTTTTTATTGCTGTAAGAGCTTCCTTCGACACGAAATGCCATCTGGGTGATTTTTATCTTCGAAAAAATTTCATAATTTGAATCTGACAGTATGAAGTTTCCAAAAAGTTTCATCAAGTAGCCCCGTTTTACGGTATCTAAAACGTGAAGAAAACTATTTCAAATAAGTAGAAAGCACTATTTATTCAACAAGAGTAAACCTTCACTCAACAAAATGGATGAGTCAGAACTTCTCATAACTATCCATATTTCACCTTATGTGCCTGATAGGTTAATATCGATAATTTAGCAAAAATATTGCCTATGAATAGAAATATTGCCACGCGCCAGTTATGATAAGAATAAAAATGATTTACAATAGTGAAGGAAAATAAAGATTGGTAATAATTGAATTTGGTAAAATCAGAAACGTGACAATATTAGGTATCTAATAGTGGTAAGGCTCGCACTGTGTAACGGCGAATCAGCGGAACGAGCAGTTGGTACTGCCACTGATCTCTTCCATCCGTGGAAAAAATACCGTAGATGGAATTGTCTAAAGTACCTTAGATGGCAACCAGATTGCGATTTGTTCAACGTTTTTCCAGTACAATAAATGAAATAAACTCACCTGTATTAGCTTTGGATCCGTCAATAGTGAATACAGATGGTTCTCCACATTGTGCTTGTGCCAAACCTCTTCCAGTTAAAACAACTTGGTCTCCCAAACATACAACGCTTAGCGGCGCATCAGTCAAAGGTACATTTTCGAATCTTATTTCAAAGTCGTGTTCGCCAGAATTGTAACCTTCACCCGAAAGATCGAACCGAACACGATTCCCATTTTTTTCCGGCGTTACCTTACGCCCCGAAACTTTACATTCCAAAGTTCCTGGTCCTGCGTTCGTAGTATCAAACGCCAATTTGGTAGGTATTTTGATTCGACCTGATTCATCCAAATGCTGAGCCCAACCACCTATCAAGCGGATTGCAGCTGGATCGACGATGTTCGGTCGGAAAGGCGATCCTGCAAGCTGTGCCAAATGTCTATAATTAATCTCTAAATTGTACCAACATGGGATAGGGGAAAATTGATTATATCCATAACTATGAATGAAAAATATAAAGCTCGTTCCTCTTCAATATAATTGAAACATATTAATAACCTAGCATTAGTCATTCAAGTATTGAATAGAAGTTACTATTTATTAACACTTACATCATTAGCACCAATTCCGATGATTATATCGTATATGCCTACCCATTTAGGAGTATACGAAACTATATATTCACCAGGTTTCGGTGATTGGATGTGTGTATCGATATTGCCTTCTATAGCTTCAACCTGTACTCTAGGTTGGATAACACTGCTAACAGTGAACGATGTTCTTTCTCCAACTTGTCCTCTATCCAATCCTTTACCAACTGCTCGTGGTGGAGGCGTAGGACCTACAGGACCAACGCCGAGAGCCAATGGAGACCCTTTAACTGGAACTCCTCCGTATGTAACAGCAACTTGATACAGTCCAGGCATCGTTGGGAGAAATGAAATTTCGGTTAAATCGTCTTCTAAAACCATTTCATTTGTTGGAAGGAATAATCCGTTGGGATTTGTGACTTGAACCTCCAAGTCTGCTCTACCTGCTTTCTTGGTCGACACTAAACAAATAAGAAATAGTTGTTTTGGTATTTATCGCAATACTGTGTTACATATTTGATATGTGCAAGAAATAAATTATCACTTTAAAGGTTATCCCTAGAAAAATTGGAAGTAGATGTGTAACGTCCTATAGTTCTTCATAGAATATGTTTGATAGCCTGTAATAGTGAATACTGCTAATTATTCAAGTGGGTTCGAGATTAACCACAGCCGACTTGATCAGAAAGTATCAGGCTTATCTCCTCTGAAGTTGTTGTCGACATTTTGTAACAAAGTAACTGAATGCTTAAAAATAGTTCTTTCAATATAGGTGAAGTTTAATCTGACCCCTCAATGTTTCAAAACAAGTAAGTTACAAAACATGTAAATTTTGAGTAGTTTTGGCTGATGACCTGACATGAATACACTCGTCTTCATCTGTAACCACGGTTCGTATTACTTTAGAAAGTTAAAAATTTTACAAAATACAAAAAGATGAAATTATTTTCACAAAACTAAATAAGCACCACATAAATTGAATGAGTTCAATAATTCAAACTTTTAAAAACATATTATGAGTGTTCATGATCAACCAGAAGTAATTGTTTCAATGTTGATTATTTCAACAATTAGAAAGTTTCATCCCAGCATAATATGCAAACATATTGTTTGATAGCCCATTTACAATTAGAACAAGATGAATGGAAAATCAGCATCATACCTGACTTTCAAGGTATTTCTGAAATAATGTATGCTCATTTAATTCCAATGAATGTAAGAGAATCAGAAACAAATTAATATATGAAATATACTCATTTATCTATTAGTGGTTTTTACTAGATAACAGTGATAAGGTCTTTCTACTTCAGATCGATCAGTAACGTCAGAAACTTACGAGGGCAAGGTGAAAAGTTCCTGAAAAATGAAACAAGACATGATTTATTTGGTCAAAACTCATTTTATTCCTCAATATAATCTCCTTGTAGCCCAAACTTGGTCCAACGTTTTCCTAATTCTTCGGTCCCTTCCAAATAATATGATTTCGGCAATCCTTCAAAATAGGCGTTTGTTTCAATGATGCGGTCATCACTTGAGCCGAATCTCTTTCCGTCGAGCCATTTCTCAAATTCGGATATAGATAAAAATCGCCGGGGGCCAAATCTGGAGAATATGGTGGGTGACGAACCAATTCGTAGCGCAATTCATGCAATTTTGTCATTGCGACTGCGGACCAGTGCACCTATGCGTTGTCTTGGTGGAAGAGCACCTTTTTCTTTGCCAAATACCGCCACTTTCTCTTTGGATCGGCCTCGAATCAATCCAACAGCTCTGCATAATATACGCCGGTGAACGTTTTGCCTTTTCAAGGTGATCGATATGGACGATACCGTGGGCATCCCAAAAATTGTCGTCATGACTGTGTTGGCCGATAAACCCACTTTGGTCTTTTTCGTCTTGGATTCGCCAGGACAAGTCCACTGTTTCGACTGTTCTTTGGTCGCTGGTGTGTTGTGATGGATCCACTTTTCATCCACGTTTAGGAAACGGCGCAAAAAGTCCTTTTTATCGCGCTTCAACATCGCCAAACACTCCTTTGAAGTTGTCACACGGTGGCGCTTGTTGTCAACAGAGAGCAAATCTGGAACTCATCTGACAGATAGCTTTCTCATATTCAAAAATTTATGCAAAATTTTCCGTACCCGTTCGGTTGAGATGCCCATAGCCTCAGCAATCTCGTGCACTTTAACTCGCCGATCGTCCAATATCGTACCATGAATTTTATCGACGATTTCGGGCATTGTAACCTCAATTGGACGATCAGAACGTTATGCGTCCTTTGTGGTCATACTATCACAACGAAAATAAGTAAACCACTTGTGAATCCTTCAAACCAATGGTGAAGAGTCTTCATAAAGTTTAACAAACGATAGTCTGATTTGCGTAATGTTTTTTCCACGCAAGAAAGAATGTCAAATCAAGACGCGAAATTCACTTTTTTCCATGTTTACAAGAATCTTCAAGTTTATTTGCTTTCAATGGGTGTCAAAACAGAACCGAATGAAAATTTTAATGCTAGTTAAAGTACATTCTAGTTAAAGTACCATCACAATTTGTCACATGGTATTTTCGATTATGACGCCATCTGTTTTATCTTTCAGGGACTTTTCACCTTGCCCTCGTATAGTTTCGCTCCTCTCATGTAGCTTATCAGTGGAACGAGCAAGTTTCCAACTTACTGAAGAATATCTCCGTAAACGGTAGTCATAACCAGCCTTCCAGAAGGTAAAAAGACCAAAAAAAATCTCGCGACATCTATGAATAGATGTCTCACTAAGAAATCAAGCTAGTTACGAGGAATATGTCAACAGAGAGGAAATGCGGTATTCATTTGGCAGAAAGCTTTCTCATATTCGAAAATGTATGCAAAATGTTCCGTACACGTTCGATTGAGATGCCATAGCTTCAGCAATCTCGTGCACTCTCACTCTAGTTAAAGATGGTACATCACAAATGTCACATGGGATTTTCGATTGTGGCGCCATCTGTTTTATTCAGGGATTTTCCCCTTGCCCTCGTATAGTTTCGCTCTTCTGATGTTCCGCTTTTCTCATGTAGCTTATCAGTGGAACCGGTAAGTTTCCAATTTACTGAAGGATCTCCGTTAAAGGTAGTCCAAACCAGCCTTCCAAGAGGTAAAAGGAACAAAAAAATCTCATGTCATCTATGAATAGATGTCTCACTAAGAAATCAAGCAATTTACGGGGAATGTGTCTCACATACATACTTGAGTGCGCCAGATGGCGACACTAAACTAAACCCGATATAAGAGAATCCGAAATAAATGAATATATGGAATATATTCATGTATCTCGTGTTGGCTCTTATCAGATAATAATAATAAGGTCGTTCTAGTTGAAAATTTGCTCGTTCCACTGATGAACTCCATGACAAGAGTGAAACACCAGTCTGGAACTATAAGTTTGTGACGTTACTGATCGATCTGGAATAGAAAGACCTTATCATTGTTATCTAGCAAAAGCCAACATGAGATAAATGGGTATATTTCATATATTCATTTGTTTTTGATTCTCTTAAACTGGTTTGGTTTGGTGTCGCCATCTAGAGCAGCCAAGTAGACTCACATTCCTCTAACTTTTGTTAAGTTCGAGTAAACTGTCTATACGATACATTACTTGATTTCTTAGTGGGACATCTATTCATAGATGAGGTGAAAGTTTTTGATATTTTTATCTCGTGGGAGGCTGGTTATGACTACCTTCAGTAACGTTGGAAATTTTACCCGTTCCATTGATGAGCTAAATCAGAAGAGCGAAACAACTGCCTGGAACTATAAGTTTGTAACATTACTGATGGATCTGGACTAGAAAGATCTTATAATAATTCCAATTTTTGAAAGTAGAAGCGAATTGAGTTTTCAAAGCATTACTACAAATGAGAAAACTCAGTTTCAGGTACATGAAATATCAAAATGTACCACAGAATAAAGAATAGATCGTGACGTCACGTCGAAGTATTCATTCTTCCGAATCAGCCACACTGATAAACCTTCATATTTTATTCCATATTTTTGGTTCAAATTAACCAAAATTCACAAATAATTCATATTCACTACACTCATAAAACAACCATTTTTCCATTACAAACTACTTCCAGGGGGAACAAGTCAAACAATTATAACCTACATAATATGACATATTGAAAACATCATAAATTTGAACGATTGAACAAAAAACTTAACAAATTTCACTCACCATTGAATGTGACCCTCTCGTTAACATTGCCTTGTGAATGTGGGATATCTACGATACGTACAGCATCCAAATCGAAAACTTGACAGGTAAATGGACTACCACTAAGAGGTTTCGCCTGATGCAAAACTTCCACTTTGTGAGATCCACTTTCTTTAGTAGTAAATTCAGCCTGTAATTTTCCCGTTTTCGTCTGATAACATCTCACTGGCAATGCAGAACTGTTTGGGCCGCTGATGACGACGTCAAATTCTCTAGCAGACCGTCCAAGAGTATCAATGTTGAAGGAGGTAACTTTTCCAGCTCTTGCTTGGTATAGTCCAATTCCACCAGCCCAAGGTTCGTTGCCGGGAGCTTTCACTGGAACTTCCAGCACACCAAATCTGGGCACATCGTTATAGAAAAGTGTTATGCGATGGGGTGCGGCACACGTAGGATGGAATACCACTTCCCACATATGAGGAGTTGTTTGACTTTGCCGAACACTGTGGGCTACATCGTTGCTGCCTACTTTCACTTCAGCTGTTAAATCTCCCAATCCAGCTTTACTCATATTTATTCCAACAACAGCCGGACGATGACAAACACCTTCGGGAGAATTAACTATTTCGATTTTATTCGTGTCAAATACGTAAATGGTTCTTGTGGCTGTTAATTCATGACCTTTATAAATTTGAACTCTATAAGTTCCTGGTAATCCAACCAGAAATTCCGCCTTGGAATTATTGACTGAATATTTTACGTGATGATTATTTGGATCGCTTATCTCTAATTTATGTTGTTCCGTAGGCAGATCGATGGAAGTCAAAGAACCTGATTGGATATACTGTGTGGCTTCAATCACAGTACAATGGAAAGGACTTCCTATCACGGACATTTCATTGAAGGTGATATTGACGTAATGATCCTCAGCAGTTTGTGGGATGAATGTTACATCGTACAACCCCCTGGCACAAGCAACAACTTCCGCCTTGATTGTTGTATGTTGTGTAGATACTACCAACTCCAAGGTTCCTTCACCAGCATGTGCCGCATCAACACTGAAAGTTACAGGCTTTCCAACTTCAGCAGTTTCACCATCTGTTAAGCTCAAATCATTCAGACCTTTGTTAACATTGTCATTTTTACGTCCTGGCAAACCAGATACTCTAACTTTGTTCACATCGTAGACGTTGCAACTGAAAGGAGAGCCAATAACATGTTGATCGTTAATTAGTATGGCCACTGAATGCCGTCCAACCATTTCAGGTACAAATTTGACCGTATATATATCTCCTTGTATCGCCAGTTTTGTAGGTAGAATCTTACCGGTGGGTGCTGTTGCTATTACCTGAGGCTCTCCACCTGAAAGAAAAAATTTCAATTAAACATATATTCATTTAAAGCACACAATTTTGATAATACTATCGATATACAAAATAGGTCCATAATGGAATATTCCCATTCAAAAAAATATGGAATTTATAAGATTCAATATATACACACATCGGAGAAGTGTAGGGATATTTTGAGAATATCAGAGATATAAATGTGTATTGCTCATATTTCACATTTGTCGTGTTAATCAGTTGAAATGCTCATGCAAAATAGTTTCTGTTTGGAACCACCAAAAAATGATAAAGAAAACTCGATAAGCTTCAACGATGCAAAAAAAATAATTCCATGCTACGTTACATTGTTCTATTTTATTCATTCTGTTGTGATTTTGTGTAGTGACAATATTGTTTCCAATGGATCGACAATTAGATTAATAATAATAAGATAATTAAGATTAATCAAGCGGTAGGTCTTTTTCGAGCTGGCTTGAGACAAGTCTACGTAGCTGAGCGCATGGGTGTTTTCCAAGTGTGATAAATCGGTTATGGAGGAGTTTAAGGGAAACTGGAAGTTCGGTCGAACAACAACCAGAGCGAGGACGCTGTACAACGGCATGTCAGGGCAGATTTGTATTGTTAAGTGCTAGAAGGCACCCTTTAATTAGAGCACCTGAATTGGTTGCAGAGTTGCAGCGAGCGTATAACATAATCGTTGCCCGAGATACCATACTCTTCTACGGAGTAGTTATCTAATGCGAGATACTGTGAGGAATCATCTCTACGAAGCCAATCTTCGTAGTCGACAACCACTCAGATGTGCAGCTCCCTCTAGAATCAATCACGCTGCCGGGACAATCAACTGGGATGCAAATGCTTCGGTAACAGTTTTGTTCACTTATGAATCCAGATTTGGTATTCATACAGATTCTCGTCGGACACGAGTGTGGCTACGATTCGAAAATAAGTTTAAACGTTGGGAAAGTTCACACATACAGAGGCGGTACAAAAATGGTTTGGGGCAGAATAATTATAGGCGACAGAACCGACCTCGTTTTTCCAAATGGTTTCCAAGCAAGTCAGCGATATCTATATTTGCTGGTGGTGTTGGTGGAAACTTACGCTTATTGCATGATAATGCTCGTTTCCATATCATATGGTGATGAACTAGTTGGACAACGAGGCAATTGAATTATTGCTATGGCCCACGCAATCCCCAGATCTTGATCTGATCGAGCTTCAACGTAGAGTTACTTTACTTAGCAGCAATCTTCACAATGCTTTTCGATTCCGGGAGCTACTGACAACAAAATGGGCACATTTACCTCAAGCGGACATTGACAACGTCATTTTGTCTATGAACAGGTTTAGAGCTGTGCTAAACCAATGTGGAGATCATACTCTCTTTTGATAATTTCTTTTTTTTGCATATTCGACAATTTTCTATATGGCTGGGAAAGCTGTGATTTTTAAATTATTTATTTTTTCGGAAATATTGTGTTCCTTGTATGCAAAACATTATTTTTGTGATCATTAAGTTTTCCCGTAAATCGATTAAAAACAAAAATACGTCTATTTATTAAAATATCCCTAGACTTTTCCGATGTGTATAAAGGTATCAAATGTAACATTCCTTAATCACAATCAATTCTAAACGTTCTAAAATTTGGGGTCACTCGCGGGCATATTCATGTCTAACGTACCGTATAGCACATTTCATATATCACGCGAGTGATCGGGAATAATGTTGCGATTTCTGAAGTGGAATATGAAATGAAGTTGCCAACTACCATGGTGCGGCGAACCGAATTTAATAGTACAGTCGGTAGAGGAACGAAATCCAGCTCATACCGCTCAAAAAATGCAAGTGGATCAAAAACTATGCGTTTCCTTTTTTTTATCACTGAATGGAAATCTAAGTTTATTCATTACCCAATATGTTAGCTTCAAAAGTTACGGCATGTTTTGACGTGAAAAAAAGACGATTTTCATGTTGTTCGCGTTTAAAAAGAAAACGGTGGCTCAAATGGAAAAACGTATGAAGAGAAAAAATGTAGGAAAACTGAAAACATCTTCTTCCAACGGTTTTCGGTTTCTTTCGATAGACTCAAAATTGGGCCATGGGGAGGCCCAAACAAATTCGTATCCATATCTCGACTTCCACTTAACCTAGAAAGGTTTGCTTTTGCGCTTAGTACCCGTCGTAAAATTTGATCGTCCTGAAAAATTTCTAACATCGAAAATTTCCAAATTTTCCGAGATCCGAAATTTTCAGAGTTTTACTACATTTTTTTATATGCCTCAAAACCTGTATTGATGAATGTTTTTTTGGTCAATATTCGATTTGCAAAAAATATTTTGCATTCACCCAAAAAAATACTAATTCGATTATATCTCGAGACCATAACCTCAAAATGGCTTATACGACGCGTTTTCACTTTTTCTAAAATTTTTCTCTGTTTTTCCCTTTGTGCCACCGTTTTTTCATCTCAAAAAACATGTAAATTGCCCTATTTCATGAGAACAAATGGCAGTAACTTTTGGAGCTAATTCATAGGAATTTTTTTCACTATTTTTCCCGTTTTCAGCGCATCAAAATACATATAAGAACACAGTAAATTTACACCTGCATTTTTTTCCTCAATTTTCCTCTGACGACTGGAATATGTTGTTACTGCAACAATGAATATAGTCCAAGCGGCAAGGCCACCGTTTGATGTATTTTTGCTTCCTATAGCGTAGGTTCATAGTGGCAAGGTTTGAAACTCAAAACGGCAATATTATCACAGGTTAAGTTTTTCATGATCTAATTTTTTGAATATGTAAAAACATAACAATTCACAGAATAAATTAGATGCAAATTCGTTTAATCAACTGTACAGTCCGCAATTCGTTTCATGTTTACCGTCTGGAATCGCAAGCAACATTATTCCGATCACGCGCGTGATTTATAAAATATGTGTTTCGACGAAAGCCGAAGTGCGATACTGTACGTTAAATATGAATATGCCACCCGCGACACGCCAACTTCATATAGCTGTAGCCTTTCTAGATGTTGATATGCAATGAATTGTGAAAGCGATAGCGTTCGACCAGAAATAATATGCATGGGCCTAAATGTTCTCGTTCCTTTCAATGCTCAGCCACATCGTTCATTTGACGTTCTATACACCATACTCTGTCTTATTCTGGTATTGCAGAAGGACAAAGAATTGTAATTCCTCAATTAAGACTTAACCGAACTGGATCAATTGAAGCTACCAATATTTTTCTAGCTGATAAATTAGCATGAATATACTACATTTTCCAATTCAGAATTAGGGAGACAGTGCTTACCTGTTACACCTTCGATTTTTATTTCTGCAGGAAGACCAACTGCTGCTAATTCTATTCCTGAACCAGAGACAGGTATTCTTGGCTGAGTATTACCTGGCAGAACTTTGCAGTTGAACGGTGATCCTGGCACTGGTTGGCCATTAAACCTAAATTTCAGCATAGATATTAATTAATTTACTGACATGGAATTGAAATACATGATACTATAAAATGAATACAACGATTAAAACCGTAATGTTTCTGTACATTTACGATTATGTTATCTTATCAGAAAATGTGACGGCATTGATCACTTTCTTAGTCACCGAACAGGATCGATAACACATGTACAAATTTCAAATTCAGCTTACTAGTGGGTAAGAAAAGTCAGCAATTAGGTACAGTTTCGTCCGTAATCCTTTTCTCTGTAGATTCCAATTTGGCAAAATAAAAATAGCAATATTTATGCTCGATGTAACTTTTTACATTTCTAATATTACGTTATCAGGAGTTACTGAGTATTATTTCGGGTCCCATAAATTGAATGTTATTTATCTTAATGCTATTTTAAGCGTACATTAAAATTTTCAAATATGACTCACCTAACGCTAAGGGTATGTGTAGCAGCTTCTGTAGGTTTGAAATTTACTTTGAATCTTGCGTTTCCCTCGCTCTGAACGAAATTTGGGACATTCCTACCACCTACCGCAACGATGATTTCCAAATTGCCAGCCCCCGCTTGAGAGGCATTAATACTGAACGATACTGGTTTACCAACGACACCATCATTGATGTCTGTTACTGTGACCCTATTGGCGTCATACGCTTTAACCAGAAATGGGCTGCCTTCTACGTGACCACCAGGAAGACGAACTTCGACACTATGGTCTCCAACATCCACTGGAGAGAACGAAACTTCGAATTTGCCTGGTAAACCAGCCTGAGGTACAACCTGAAAAGAATTATATGCATATTACCGGGACCGTTTCTTCCAAGTTTTGTATAGCTTCATTATTGATGAACTAATTTATTGTAATCTGCTTGATTTACTTCCTTTCGTTGAAGGCAGAAAAAAGAAAAATAACGGTGAAAAATCAGTGTTAGCTGAACTTGATTTGAATACAGGTAACACAATTTCTCAAGAAAGTTTATGACTTTTAAGACACAGTACGGACAAATATCTTTGTAATTTAGAAGGGATGGAAATGTATGAACGAAAAATCAATTTATTAAATCCCGATTTATCTCCAGCTGAGGATAACCCCTTGTTTGCATTGTTATCCCCAAATAGTATTCAAATTTAAACTTTATAAACACAGTAATAAAAATACCTACGTAATTTAGAAGGGATGGAAATGTCTAAGCGATAAAGCAATTTTATGAATTCAGATTTATCTCCAGCGGAGTATAATCCTTTATATACACTACTGATCTCAAATAGTATTTAAACAGGCACATTTTGATTTCTAATTATGTTTACTCTGATGATGACTACTTGGTAGCTGAAAGGTCCTCAGTAATTTAACAGGTATTTTTAGACGATAAGGGTGATTATAATGCTGATCTGGTATTAATAATGTAAAGAAATTGTTGAAAATGATCACCATGTCCTCTTAGTTATTCTATTTAGGGTTTCCATCTAATTGTTCTTATTAATTGGGAATTTTGAAATATTTCTCGATAGGTAAATATAAACTTTTTGGTTTTGGTGAATTTACAAATTCCCCAAAATGAAGTTATAATTTATATAAACTTTAAGGGTGGCTAACTCATGAGCAGCACCTTAGAATGCTTTAGTTCAGTCTTACTTACCATCAATAATGCCCTAAATTCACCCAAACAGTGTACCAAAAGTGGTTGTTCTTAGATAAATTATTACAGGGATATTGATTTGTTCGAAATTTGACATCTCACTTTGAAGACAGATAGCCCCTCAAGGGTGCAAGTTCATATAGAGGTAAAATGCGCATCACCATATTTTCAATATTTATTCACAAATAAGTTTTCGAACTACAATTCTAGAACACAATATTTTTCACAACTTTATTCCTACAAGAAGTTGAAAAATTCACTGTATAAGGGCGAGGCAAACTGTATACCATTGTATTAAATATATTTACATATTTTTGATGATCTCATAAGGAATATTTCCACGAAGATACCAACTCTTAAACAATAAATGTTTATACGATATTTTGATAAGAAATACCGATATGGAACCCAAAATAGTATGATACGAGGTCGGGGCTTCAAGTTCCGTGTAAGAACATATATATAATGTTGATGGAAAATTAAGAAATGTTTTAAAACATATGGTGTAAATGTCGCGCATAAGTCTATTAACTGTGTTGGAAAATATTTCTCAATTCTAAAATCTTTAATACCTGAAGATAAACAAACCCACACCGTATACAAATTAAATTGTTTAGATTGCGATGGGACTTATACTGGAATCTCTAAACAATATTTACAAAAAAGAATGTATGGCCATAAGTGTAGCACCGGAAACAAAAACTTAAAAATTCCACCGCCCTTGCTAAACACTGCTTTGATTATAACCATTCATTCGATTATAAGAATGTTAATATGTTAACTAAGTAAACCAATTATTATACAAGATCTATTCTGGAGATGATTCACATAAAACGTGAATCCAAATCTCTAAATCATTGGACAGATATTCAGACACTATGTCAGATTTATACTCACTTAATTAATTAAAACTTGCAAATTCCTACATGCGTCTTTATAATGTTAAAAGTATATTTTAGGTAGAATGTCAAAAGTATATTTCCAATAACTGATAAACCTTTTTTTATTAGCTCGTAAATTTCAACATCTGGTTTGAAGTTGGATACTTGAACCTAATGTTCTCGTTTTTAGTCGTTCATAGACTAATTGCATACTAAAATATACCAATGTAATAACCCACCAAACCTTCCCTTCCCTTTGACCCATATACAATAGAATACCACTAATGAGTATTTCTCCAAAAATTCTCTAAATAAGGTCGAAGCAAGTGGGAGTAAAGAAAATTGAAACATCCATTGCCTATTGTTTCAATTTCGATGCCGAAATTGTCAAACAACACCAGTCAAATGAGAATCTGTGAAAATGTCTATGCAAGTGGAAGCTTGAACTTCAACCCAGTGAGTATAATATTATAACGAAGAATAATCAACAAAGTGAGCGTCTCTAACGTCTAAGCAAGTGAGATTCAAAAAGAAACACATTTTTGTGTTCATCTTCATATAAATAATATAATCATAAAATATAGAGGTCATGGACCGTAGTTACTTTATAAATTACATAACATTAAATTAATTATTCTGTGGTACCATGAAAGTAAGATTGACAATAAATCAATAATTTTGATCATTCATCTGATAAGAAAATATTATAATGAATCAGAGTTTGATACATCGACTGGCAAAACACGTATATCATCAATTATTAATTATTCTCGACCCAGGTATGAATTATATATAAATTCTCGGGAAATAGGTCACACTAACACATATGCTTATCAATTACTTCTTTACGTACGTTTCGGTCTCACGACATCATCAGAAGACGGGATTTCTTAAAACTAATTATATGAAGCACAAACCTTCCATATCGCACTAATCTCTAAGAAATATTTACAAAAAGGATGTATGGTTATAAGTATAGTACTAGAAACAAAAACTTAGAAAATTCCACCGCTCTTGCTAAACATTGTTTTGATTATAATCATCAATTCGATTACAAAAATGTTAGTATTTTAAATAAAGCGACCAATTATTATAAAAGATATATTCTGAAGATGATTCACATAAAACGTGACTTCAAGTCTGTAAATCATAGAACAAATGCAATAATTTGTGTAATTGAAACCTTTGCAAATTCCTACATGCGTCTTTATAATGTTAAAAGTATATTTTAGGTAGCATGCTGAAATAGAAATATTTCTAATAAGGTGTAACAGCCTTTTTCTATTACCTCATAAATCTCTAACATCTGGTTCTAAAATGGATACTTGAGCGTTATATTTTGGTTTTAGTCTTATTCAAACATTGCTTGAAATGCCTCCGAATATTATAAGAAAATTGCTATATAGTGGACTCTTGATATATATTCATATATATTCATAATATTTCAACAATTTAGAGGTACTACAAACAATATTCAATTCATTGGTTAGACCAAAACTGGAATATGCTTCACTCATCTGGACCCCTCAGTATAAATTCCAGATTACACTAATTGAGAGCATTCAACGTAAATATTTGAAATATCTCTGGTTTAGAACTTTCAATATCTTCCCTAGAAAAGGTTTTGACCATCAATTATTATTATCTAATTTTGATTGTTTGACACTTGAACTGAGAAGAAGAATAAGGAGCATAATATTTCATAATTTGTTGAATAATAATATTGACCGCAGTTACTTATTAGGTAAATTAAATTTTATTGTACCTAGATTATCTTCTCGGTGTCCCTTAACTTTTTACAATGTTAGGTCTAATACAAATGTATCATCTAGATGATCGATATTTGTCATGACAACAAACTTTAACGTTATTTGTTCACAATGTGACTTATTTTTCAATAGTATTCAGTATCGTATTAGTGTGGTCAGCTGAGGTTATTTATCACCATGTAATTTGGAAATTTTGCCAGTTTATTTTCATTATTCCTAAAAGATATTATTTTTGTTATATATTTCTCGCTATTCTTTATATTATGTTGCTCTGTATTGTTTGTCCTACAATTGGGTTAACTTGTTGGGCATATATACTAAATAAATATACTTAAAACATTAATGTGTTACAATTTCATGTCCTGACATAGAGTATCATTTTTTAACATTAATTTATCGTGTTAGTTTTTAAGGAAGCTAGTGAATATAATCAAATTATTTTATAGCCCAAGCTATGTACTCAATGTAAGTCTTATGAACGGATTATATCGTTTCAATAAATAAATAAATAAACAATTTGAATAATATATTTGACCCACAGACGTGTGCGAAAGAGAATAATTGTGCTAACAGAAAAGATGGTGATGGAAGTTAGTGATCAACCAATCACTAAATTTTATCTAAGCTGATGGTAATATCCAACCTACTATCGTGACAAAATATCATCGCATTTTTGATAAATTCAATTGTACATTCAGGAAGTAGGTACTGCCAAGTGAGGACGCTTTGTGGTGAAATTTAATCATTGTACTCTCTTCAGGGAAACCAGAAATCTTTTACATTGAGTTACATAACATTGAAAATGATAATATGTATAAATAATAGTTTTTTTTTAAATTCTAATAATTCAACAGTTTCACCTGATTGCTGTGCCGAGGCGGACATAGCCCATTTAAACGTAGCAATTAATTCTTCAGATGGATTGACAATTTTACTAGGTTCTAACAGTAAAAGTACGATTGATAGTAATATAACATTGAACCATAGAACTAGGTTTCTCAATGTATTATACTTTATTGAGTATTCATTCAACATAAATATGAAGTAGGTACAAACTAATTTTCAACAATTCACATTCTGATATGATCAAAATTGATTAATAATATAAAAATGTAATTACTTCAGTATGGCCCACCTGGTACAATTTCGGAAAACACTTTCTGAATAGCATCACATACACTGACGATCAACGTTCAATCGGATGAGAAACAGAAATGATAAATGTGGATTTTTAGTTCAATTAATGTGATTAGTTCTTCATTTACATTAAATTGTAATTTGAAATCTAATATCTTACTGCAAAAGTTGTATCTAATAACAATTTAGTGTATATTTTATTCATATAAGTTAAATACGGTAAAACGAAGGTAAAACTGAACCATTTTACTGAGATTATATTAATAAGTGAAAGCAAAGAGCAGTTTAGAACAATAATTTCCAAATTGCAAAGATACTTGGACATACACAACAACATTTACACAATCCGTCTTTATAACCGGGTCTAGCGTAGCGTAACGTATCTCGAAAATAATTAACGAATACAATCTTTGTATCTCGTATTATCCATCTACGATAATGTATCAATATTTGCTTGACTCTGTTGACTTCTTCTAAATAGCATTTCATATCGCCTATTGTTGCGTTTCTATTATTCATTTCTGAATCGACTATTTTTGACATCCATCTTCAGTTTTTCAAATAGATTACAGTATTTTATTTGACCATAATGACAACCGCGTTTTTCTGGTTATAATTATATATTACACGTAAATATTCAAAATGCAGACGTGTCTGAAATTCTCATTTAAAGGTCATCGATGTGAAGTCACAGTCAATTTTATGTGTTTAATCTATGGCTAATTTTGATAGTACTTATGACAGCAAGTGTCAGTATAAAACGGGTTATATTAAAGTGTGAATAATTTCGAAAGTCAACCTGACAGTAGGTGTCAGTATAAAACATAGAGTTGTGAAATGATTATGTAGACCATTTGAACAAAATTTTAATGTAACCTAGAGTATAATATAACGTCTTTCATTAGCGGTTTCTAAATCCCGCAGGAGAGTAGGAAAGCTATTTTGCTTACAAAAAGTGGGAAATCACGTGATCAATTGATCACAGTTCATGTATTCTTTATGAATAAACTATTTAATGCTCAATAAAGTACTCGTATTACTGTAGGTACCGGGATAACAAAAATTATCTTGGTCAAGGTTGGTTGTGGAATCTAAGACGTGTGTCTTACTTCACGTTTGGAATAATTATGTCACTGTCACACTAACATCATCAATAACTTACAAATTTGATACCTATTTATTTCAGTTGTAAAACAATAATGAACAACAAATTATGAAATAACGGTTTTACTAACAAGAGAAACTAAATTACAGTAATTGTTGGAAATGTCCCCCCGGCTTCAATCATGAAAATTTTATGCTGTGGAGTGAGGGGCATGATTCAAAAACTGGATTAGAAAATTTCAGCACAATGACTTAACAGATTCTGACACAATAAAACATATTCAAAAATTTAAAGTAAGACACACGGTTTACATTCCACAACCACCCTTGACCAAGATAATTTTTGATATCACGGTACATAAGCACTGAACACTGATGACATTGGGAGAGGAAATCGAATGAATATTAGAAAACCATCAAAGTTAAAAAGCACTTTATAGAACTAATTTCCTAATCTGATGAAAGAATCGAAATGCAGAAGGAAGATTCTCATAGACTAAACATTAAGGAAGTTAGTATTAGAGTATCGTGAATTAACCTGTGTTAATCTAGATAATTGTACTGGGCTTACGCTTAGAAGATCTTTTTATTTGATCTCAGAATGATCTTTTGTGTATATAGCAAATGTAGCTCCATAGAGCGTCCATATGAGAAACATGGGATGCAGTGGCGGCTCCTCGAAGCAGGCTAAGGAGGCTCAGCCTCCTCACCAATTTATCTTAATGATCATTCTCCATTTTATTTCCTGTTTCTCTGATAATTCTTTGAATTTTACAATTAATTCCCCGTTCTCAGTAGTTATTTTTAATCTGGCAACAGTGGCCAGAGGCTAGATTCTCTATTATCTCAAACGCTAAATACGTGTGGGCAACACAGTTGCCTTTTTTCCAACCAGTCCAACTGCCAAATAGGGTAAAACAGCGGATATGGCAACATGCTCTGTAGGCTAGCTTCTCGTTCGCACTCGGTCGAAATACGATTACTTCCTGCCCTGCGAGCTGCGAGGCGGCGACACGAGACACGTGTTCCGTCAGTTGCTGTTTTTGTTCCGCGAAGCGAAATAAGGTTAAGTTATAATTTATCTGTTCCGTGAGTTATTTAACGTTTTAAAATGTGCAGTTGCTGACTTCTTAGAAAATCCATTTAGTGGATTAACATATTACAGAAAAGTGTTTTTTTTTAATAAACGGCCTTTACCGGATTTGAAAGGATTAGTGATGACAGGTATGTTTCAAAATCGAAATACACAATAAATCATATTGCTTGCTATTTACATCTGATACAACTTCATGTTGGGGGCACTCGGGTTATGATGATTTGAAAAATTTAGCTCGTGGTATAGACAGACATGAAAAATCGCAGGAACATATTACATCGAGTATTAAGTTTGAATTAACCGGTAAACAGAATATTGTTAAAGGAGGAAAACATATAATTTGGTAGACAAGAAACTACATTATAAACACTTTTTTATGAAATTTTAGATACTATTAAAGGTCAAATTGAGATTCGATTTTCCGATTTACATGAATTGAAGTTTTTCGACTTGACGAATAGAAGAAACTTTTTCAAAAGGAGTTTCCCAATACACTTTTAGATAACTTAGTTCTAAAATATAATTTTTTTGATAAAATAGCACTGCACAATGAATTATGGGTTATATACCTACTCGGATAAAGGTATTTTAGGCCAGTACGACATTCACGCCGATATGATAAAATATATGATAGACAATGATTTGCAACAAGTTTTACCTCAGTTTTATAAACTACTTTGTTTGACAGTCACCATTCCTGTCACGTCGGCATCGGTGGAGAGATCATTTTCTACTCTCAAACGAATTAAAACTTACATGCGAAATACAATGGGCCAAAATCGTTTACACAATGTTAGTTTGATATCTATTGAAAAAGATTTAGTAAAACACTTAAAACAAAATGATACATTTTATGATAATATTATTGATCATTTTTCGCAAACTAAAGACCGTAGAATTCCGTTAATATATAAAAAAAGTTAATAAAAATAATAAAAAAAAAACAAAATATGAAAAATTAAAAAAAAAAAAATATCAAAAATCCAAAGAAAAAAAAACGAACAAAAAAATTTTTTGCCAAGAGAAACTCTACACCTCCACGCTGGTTCTTGCTTGGCAACAATCAATTTTGTCACTGAAGTAGCTGGTACGGTCGCTGTGCAAAGGTTAAATTTATTGGCTGAATAGAGTATATTGTTACAAAAGCGTTTTATGTCCAGCCTCCTCTCTTAAAAAGTTCACGAGCCGCCACTGATGGGATGAAAGTTTTTAATCTTTGTTAAACCAGGTAACGTAACAGGACTGAAAAGGGAGAATGTATCCAAACAGAAATTCTATAAGTAAACGGGCGAATGTGAAAAATCACAGAAGCTGTTCAAAGATACGAAATCTGATAGAACTATAAATGGAACTAGAAGTGAAAATCCAGAACTCAGTGTACACGTCATCTTGTCGATTATCTTTAACTTATGCAAGAAAGTGTCTCATTTTGAGGAAATATGAAGACTAGAATCGACGTTGAACTAATAAATTACGTCCACTACTCTTTCTTTCGTAGGTGTAACATTTTAACAACATGAATATGTCAATTGTCGCTATATAAATTTGTGTATATTCGAAGCTTATAATATTATTCAAAGTTGCGAATAATAGTTGATTGAGGCAAAAACAATCAAAGATATAGGAAAAGTTAGATTGCTACGGCTGTATGAGAGTTGTAGAACATTAACATCATAAGAAATTTGTTGCACATGGAATATTAAAGATTTTTTCATGGTGAAATAAATGAACTTCAATAAAATAACTATTAAAACTTGATGTTCACTAATGTAATAAATAACTATAGTTTCGCAAAGTATTCGTGTGTAGTAGATACGTTAGCGGAACGATAGTTACATATAATATATATTAAATTAGTGAAAATCGAACTTTTAATAGTTATTTTATCCAAGTTTAGAATGAATGTGTAAACGTAATGGCTGATTCTATTCAATTTTTGAGATAAATGAGTCGACATATTATATAGCTGATCACGATTCCGCTGTTGTTTTCCCAAAAAACTCTCTCCAGATGGAAAATTCGGGAAATTTTAGAACCCCCGCGGTCTTGATAGTCATGAATGATCGATCTATGGGGTATTAGGAACAAAATGCAAAAATGCTTACTATATATATATATATATATTTTTTTCTGGTTCGTTGCCTGGACTATATCTTGTTATAGATATCAAATCAAATGAACCCAAAAACTGCATCCATCAATAGTTACATTAATTTAACATCTGCAGTAGCAACGTTTCCAGCAATTTGGGTGAGTGGGAAGCGAATTCATTATTATTTTCTCTCTAATTCAATATCCGTCGGGGTAATTGCATAATGTGCAATGAAAAAATAAACGTTTCGAAAGAGGCATATAATGCCAAAATAAGATCAAACTGGGTGACCCCTACCAGAGATTCGTATATTAGGGAGGACATAGTGCCCGAGAGGCTCAGTAAAGTACCTGGTAGATATCCTAGATGCTAAAAAATACTGGAAAATGCACCTAGAAACCAAGGTGAAGAAGGCTGTTGCATCTTTTTGGGCATGCAGGTGGGCCTTCACAAGCACATGGAATCTACGGCTACAGGCTCTACACTGGATCTACGGCTATAGGTTTTACACTGGATCTACAAGCCCAACAACCCAATCATAACCTAGGCAACTGTTGTGTGGAAGCCAGCGACAGAAATGGTTCTGTCCCGTCTGGCTCTGGACAGGGCCTATGGCTGTGGAGGTACTGATGGGTCTCGTGCCACTACAACTCCACATCAACACAGTAACTGCTGATATTGCGTATCGGCGAGGCAACTATTTATACCATTATACCATAGAGTAAACACAAAATAGATCTTCACACTTCGATTACACCCCTTGCATTTTAAAATGAAAACGCTGTTGTCATTATGGTTTAATAAAGTACTATAATTCCATTCGAAAATTTGAAGCTGGACGTGAAATGTACTACTTGCAATGGGACTACCGCGCTCAAAAACAATAAATTCCCAATTGATTAGAAGAAATCCTAAGAGTTTGGGAGAGAAATAGAAAAAGATGAAATAAAATGTGCTACATTTTGTCCGTGATATAGATATGGGAGTCTTAAAATGAATTAAATGTAACAATATTGATCTGATTCTATAATGAAATTATATTTCTATTTAGGTATTATTATTAGGTATGTGGCATGGGTAAGAAAAAACTGTGGTTAAAATGACTTTCTAGAAACAAGACAAAGTTAAATTATCATTGGTGAATTATAAGTATCCAAATAAAATTTCAAAACTGGGTTATTAGATTGTATTATATGTTTCAACATTTCTCTATTAAGTCAAATTTTACCTTTTTGTTGTACATTCATAATATCTAAGCTAGGAGTAGAGTATCATTATATTCAACTATTGAGAGTAGGTACTTAAAATTTGTTTTTGTATCTGCGGTTCCTTAAATTGGAACCCTACAATAAAACTGTGTTCTGTTTGAGCTATACAACGCGATGCCACTTAAATTATAAACTAGATATTTATTCTTATTATTCTTCTATGATGTTGAACTATTTATAAATCTGTTTCAAAACAGATTTGTTTATTTTGTTATTCGAGATATTTCCTAATGGTTGACCTACTACAATAGACATTCAAAACTTGTTGATTTATTGTTATCAATCTTGAGGATGTACTGTAATTAATACTTTCTTATTGGGTTGTTTTAAAATACCATCTAACATTTTGGTGTGGTGTTCAAAAACACATTATTATATTATCGAAATTATCATTACTCAGAGAAACGTTCGCTAGTCTACGTATCGACATATGTGCATTAATCATAACCAGGCCCGTTATAAGCGGACGTGTAAGTCGAGCACGTTAAGCGGGCGCCCCCGTTAGGGGGCGGCATTCGGCACCAAATTGTGATTTATAAGAATATTAATATTATTTATAAAATATTTCCACTTGGAATCTTATGGGTATAGTTACTCTTCGCAAATGATTTATATATATAATTGTTTCACATTCTCTAAAATACTCTTCGCAGCTAAATAATTATCAAAATGATAATGTCTTCAAAAAAATGTTATAGAAAAACCAATTTCCCGCCTTTGGAGATCGAACCTGAGCCTACTGAGTAAGAGCCTTTATCATTGCTGCTAGACCACCATCGCTGTTTGATATGAATAGTTTAAGTACGGGGTAAATTCAAGTTAATTAGAAACTAGGTTCGAATTATCTAAAAACATAATTGCATGAACGCCAGACGTCCTATGTAATTAGCTACGAACGAAATCATTTTGATATATACCTCGAGGGGCTCGCTGCGCGTGAGTTAGAGTTTATACATTTTACCTCGGTCTTGTTAATTTGGGGCCGTTTCTTGCCCCGTGCGACCGGCGCAAGTTGTAATAAAGTGTTTTTGGCTATGGGCCCCTAGCTTTTACCCGCTTCGTGTATATTTTAGTCGCGAGAAAATTCCCTTTGGTACGACGCACGTTAGACGAGCGTAGCTGAGATCTGAGAATAGCTCAAACTGTTTTAATTAAATTTTCCTATTTAATGGACATTTATCGAAAAAAGAAGGGCCGTCGGGCACGGTCCGATACTAAATATAACTACATGGAGCGAAAACGGCATGCGAAAAGTCGTCGTAAAGTCGTATTAGGTACAACCAGTTTGCACCTTTCTAACTCGCATGCTACGGGCTTCTCAGGTGAACGTCATTCGATTTACGGAAAATTAACTATTTCAAAACCGTTTTTGGCCCGAATTGTGGCTATCACGACCTCTGAAAAGGTTCAAAGTTCACATAATTATTTCATAATTTGTAGTTCATTATGGTTTTACAACTGAAATAAATAGGTATGAAATATGTAGGTTATTGATGATGTCAGTGTGACAGTGACATAATTATTTCAAACGTAAAGTAAGACACACGTTTTAGATTTCACAACCACCCTTGACCAAGATAATTTTTGATATCCCGGTATAAATAACATAAAGGGTAATACAGATAATTTTATAACATTACCATACATTCCGGAGACCTCAGAAAAAATTAAGAAATGTTTGAAAAAGTATGATATTAATGTCGCTCATCAGCCCACCAACTCTGTAGGAAAAGATTTTTCAAATCTAAAACCTTTAATACCTAAAGATAAACAAACCCACACAGTATACAAATTAAGTTGTTTAGATTGCGATGGGACTTATACTGGAATCTCTAAGCAATATTTACAAAAAATAATGTATGGCGATAAGTACAGCACAAGAAACAAAAACTTAGAAAATTCCCCCGCCCTTGTTAAACACTGCTTTGATCATAACCATCAATTCGATTACAAAAATGTTAATATTTTAACTAAGGAAACCAATTATTATAAAAGATCTATTCTGGAGATGATTCACATAAAACGTGACTTCAAATCTGTAAATCATAGGACAGATCTCCAGACACTAAGTCAGATTTATACTAACTTAATTAATTAAAACTCTTGCAAATTCCTACATGCGTCTTTATAATATTAAAAGTATATTTTAGGTAGAATGTCAAAAGTGTATTTCCAATAAATGACAAACTTTTTTCTATAACTCGTAAATTTTAACATCTGTTTTGAAATTGGATACTTGAACCTAATGTTCTCGTTTTTAGTCGTTCATAGACTTTGTTGACATGAGTTCGCATTTTTTAAGAGTACTGCTTAACAGTGGATTCTTTATATTTTATACTTATAACATTGATGTGTTACAATTTCGAATATTCGTGTTTCTGTTTGTTTCGGCGACATGGGCATTTTAATTGAAATTGGTACGATAAGGCCGCTTTGCGTTAATACAATTGGTTTTAAATAATCCGGTTTTAGACATAATAAGTCTGATGATGGTCGTGAGACCGAAACGTACGTAAAGACGAGAAAATATAAATCATAAGTGTTAATGGGACCTATTTCCCGAGAATTTAGATATAATTCATACCTGGGTCAAGAATCTTTATTGTAGTTAATGACTCAATTTTGCTTTGCATAATGGTTTTGAAGTTATTCAAGAACATTTTCAGATCAGAAATGCTCTCAAAATTAACACTGCATTGGTTGCAAACAATTTTAATATCACGCAATTTATGACGAATGAGTTCAGTTCAATTTAGATGTATAGTACGCTTGCAGGAATCACTCTGGAGACGAGGATCTCGATCGGGGCAAATTTGGAACAGTTGACACAGGTGACGGTCATTGTTATCAGTAAGAGACTTTTTGTCTTACCGATTTAGTGGAGGAATCAGAAATATAATTGAAGAGAGTTGTCTTCCGCACAAGTATCACACACTAGAGAAACGTGAATTTGTTAAACTATGTGATAATGAGATTATTCAGTTAGTTATCGAATCACAAGAGAAACTTCAAAAGTTCAACTGAAAAACCAATCAAAATATAAGTATATTAGAGAGCGATCTAAACACGTCCCATTCAGATAAGTCGGAATTTAATTTCTTTGTCCATTCGAAATAACTTTGATATCAAAAGAAAGGTAAAAGATTGATCTAGGACGTGTTCTAATGTTTTTTTGAAAATATTCGCTCAACTAAAATGCCCTCAAAATATTTTTGAGATTTATTGTGTGGAAATGTGGATTGAAAATTTCAACCCACTTTACCACACAACACATTTTTATTACTGCACATAGGTACATATAAATATGCGTTTTGTAAAAATTTGTACTTGTTTGAAATCAACACCCCGAACAGTTTTTGTGTTATCATTTGTATCTTTTACTCTTAAAAGCGCCATAAATATCATCATATGTATCATACAAGGTGAAAAGTTCCTGAAAATAAAACAGATAGCACCACAATCGAAAATCCCATGTGACATTTGTGATGTACCATGTTTAACTGGAACGCATTTGAATTTTCTGACTGACATATCATTCAGTTTTGACACTCATCGAAAGCAAGCGACCTTGAAGATTTTTATAAGCATGGAAGTACGACCACAAAGGACGCCGAACGTTCTGGTCGTCCAATTGAGGTTACAACGTCAGAAATCGTCAATAAAATCCATGGTATGATATTGGACGATCGGCGAGTTAAAGTGAACGAGATTTCTGAGGCTGTGGGCATCTCAACCAAACGAGTACGGAACATTTTGCATAAATTTTTGAATACGAGAAAGCTATCTGTCAGATGGATGCCACATTTTCTCTCTATTGACAACGAGAGCGACCGTTTGACAACTTCAAAGGAGTATTTGGTGATGTTCAAGCGCAATAAGAAGGACCTTTTGCGACGTTTTAACGCCGTGGACGAGACATGGATCCATCACAACACATCAGATACCAAAGAACAGTCGAAACCGTGGACATGTCTTGGCGAATCGAAGCCGAAAAAGACCATAGTGGGTTTATCGGCCAACAAAGTCATAGCGACAATTTTTATTATTAAGCTACAAGGAGATTATGATGAGATAATTTTGACCAAATAACTCATTTCTTGTTTAATTTTTCAGGAACTTCTCACCTTGCCCTCGTATATTATATCAAGCTTTGTCATTTTTTTTATATGTTTTGACTACACGAGAGGAAATTCTATGATCTCCGTAGAACATGGTGTGAGGGTTTGTATGTAGTTCATTCTCATTCTAAGAATGTCACTGTATTGTGAAACAATTATTAAATATCGTTGAACCTATCTTACAATTTGATAACAAAATTTTATCCGTAAAAAATGCGCAATTACAAGACATGCCTCGAATCATCTTTAAATAAGGAAATATACTTACTTGAGTTGGAAGAGATCTTCTAGCTGGTCCCAATACTTCAACTGTTGGTGAATTGGAACTTTCTACACCAAAAACACAGGATTTACCCACTGACACTTTATCCAAAGATTCGGGAGCTAAGACTCTGGCAGCTGGAGCAACATGGCACTTGAATGGACTACCCGGAACATCTTGTCCGTTGAATCTTAGATCTACAGAATGAGTCGTCGCTTCCCTAGGAGTAAATGATATGGCGTAAGTGTGAGGGCCCTGTGCTTGGGCCGAAGTTGGCACTCGACCACCATTTACCGTTACTTCCAAGTTTCCTGGTCCCGCTTGACTTGTTTCCACTGGAAGCAACAGTTAACAATCATTATCTAAAGTGGTGATCACATTAATGTAGTTCAAGAAGGATGTAAGTAAAACTAAATGCAAGTTATTCATTATTTTCAAAACATTTTGGGGCAAATTGAATTTCCTTTAGACAAACATTCGAAAGGTATCAGCTGTTTATTCTGAGCTTTCCTGTTATTCCGATTATGATGAAAGTACATGCGAACATATCATTACCAATTTCTAAGGAAGTGAGTCGCCACACTGCTAATAATGATTAATATGCGTCTTTAAACATGTGCCTGTTTACAACAGAACACTTGATAATACTGCTAATTGATTCAAATGAATCAATTATATTGAAGGTAATGTTCCGATCACAGCTTCCCGCACTATGATTCAGATTATCCTATAAAAGATCCACCCTAATGGATTCATATGAAGAGAGGAAATAATTCTGTGTACATCAGAAGTGGTGTACAAGGCTTCAGTCATATCTACATTAATTAAAGAAATTTGGGAAAATAATGGATGCAAAGGCGGTATGAAATTATTTTTCTCTTAAATATGTCAATCCTATTGATTAAAGGCGAAAAAGCTAACAATTATTTTAGTTCATGAGTCATTTTCATCAGAAAAACATCCCTTCTTTCCAAATTAAGTTAAAATTATTCAATAAATATTTCTTCAATTGAACAATCCAATACCTAATTTACAATTTTAAAATATCATTGTTCAAATAGACCTTAGTTTTGTCACATTGAAGAATAAACAGTTAAAATCGGAGAAATGAAGGATGTTGCGAAATTAGCATAATATGAGAATAAATTATGTACAGGTGTTCCTTATGAAACGATCATTAGAATTAATTCGAGTTCTAATGATCTGAAAATTCATTCACAGCCATAACCGATTATTTGATGCTCAATGAAAATATTTTCCAGAACGGAAGTGGACATCAACTTCGTTATTTCAAAAGACAATATGGCTTTAGTCAGTTAACTATAGAGCTTTATCTGAGTTATAATGGCTATTAACGCTGGTGTTTCACAGAGACACAACAACGCTTGTTCATCATTCAATGAAGCCAGAGGTGCGAGATAGAGACAGGTAGAAGCCAATAATGAAGATCTAGCAACGATTTTGTAATGAGGTTTTGATAATGCAGTAGAGTTCAGTGTAATCAAATATCAAGCTTGTGTTTTCTCCAAGAAGGCGGATCCTACAATTCTTAATGTGATGGTGTCAGGTGCAACTCTTCCTATGAAGTTCTCCATATCCAAGCTCGATATCACCACCAACAGCACTCTCTATGGGACGATCATGTGAAGTCCATTGTGAAACCGGCGTCACAAAAACTTTGATTTCTATTCAGCACCAAGAGCTACTTCACATCTCAGTAGCTCCTCATAATCTACAAAGCACAGATTCGGTCTCTCCTGAAGTACTGTTCACATGTTAGGAGTTCAACTTCAAAATATACGCTGAAGCTCTTAGATTCTATTCAGAAGAGCCTGGGAGTACTGTTGGTGATGTCATACTTACGAATTCATTAACCACTCTCGAACATCGTAGAAAGCTTTCTATAGATATTTCCATGGTCGGTTTTCATGAGAAATCTCGTCTGGTATTCCACCACAATAGGTTCCAAGAAGGTGGACTAGACGAGCTCAAGCTACTCATCCCTTCATTGTGAAACTCGAGACCTGCCGAAATTCCTCTTAGCTCACTTCATTTAACTGCGGCGAAGTTGTCGAACTTTTAAAAAATTCTGATGCCTATATCCTCTTCCTACAATCACAGTCTTTCTCGATTTCTAGAGGTTTTTTCAGATGATCTCCATCGGTCTTCTATATACCCCAACCCAGGACAATCACTACACTCGAAAATGAAGTTGTTATAAAAGCTCCACGACGTTCTCCACCGAAATATGCTGTTGTCCTAAAGTTATTTAAACGGAGTGTTCAAACAATTTTGCACCGAGATCTGAAAATGCATCTCTACAAACGTTCCTTCCACATATGTTGTGCTCTTTACAGATGAAGAACATTTTCATCTTTCAGGCAAGGTAAATAAGCAAAATCTCCGGTACTGGTCTGATAATAACTCTAGGGAGCTTAATCAACGCTTTTCAGCTACTTTAGAGCATCTGTGTTCTCGACTCGGAGCAGCGGCCCACATGGCTGGTTATCTCTCTACATTTCTAGAGTAATGTTTCCTGGGCATATCTCCTTATGGGGTGGCATCAGATGGCCGCCATGTCCACTTGATTTGATTTGGGGATACCTGAAGTGTCCGGTATTCAACATCGGACTGAAATATGTCGCAGCGTTGTGGAAAAATAACGCTAGAGGCCTCGGTCAGTGCATCAATATTGGAGGCCGCCACTTGAGAATGTCTTTTTGTTACCATGCATTGTTAGATTTCTATTAGGTTCCACAGTCGGGGAGTCCTTTCTGCCGCACCCTGTAATTAGGGCAGCTGTTGGGCATGTTCTCATTGAATAATTAATGTACTAGCCAGAATATTTCTGCTGCAGTTTGTGAATGCAGAACGAGTAAGCTGCCGTGGTAGCGGTTGATGATCATGTCGAGGCATAAATACCCTATTGTCAAAGGTAATTAGATATCTCCAGATTGACCAGTTCGGAACTATTAGCAGCTGTGTTACTGGTCAATCCAGAGAAACCTAATTACCTTTGTGGTTAATATCTAATGTTCCAAAACTAGTTGTTGTCCAGTTTTTAGATGAAATGAGATAGTGTCTATGGCATATGTTAATAGCCATGCGTTAAGCCACTTAAATCATGTCAATATCTTACGTAAAAAGCAGAAAATTCAAATATTATTCCATAACTTGCCTAATTACCCGGGAGACCAATAGAAACTTTCTTTTTGATTTTATTTTGGTGAATTTACTGGTATCATAATACATCTACCACGTTATATCTGGTTGCCTAATGATTCCCTGGCTCTAGTTAAACGTTTTCTGCAAATTGTGAAATATTAGGTAAAGTGGACAAGGCAAGTTTTGGAATGGAACACCTCAAGTAATTAGTTCATTTACTAATAATCAAAAATTACAGATGACAATCAAAATGAATGAAAATGAATAAACTGTAGATGCATATTACTCACCTAAGAAAGTTATCGGTTTTCCCACGACGCCTATGCCAGATTCCTTCACTTTAATTGCTTGTACATCGTAAACTTTGGCCGCATAAGGACTTCCAATTGTAGGGGTGCCACTTACACTGACACTGATCCTATGTTCGCCAACAACCCTTGGCACAAATTCAGCACGGAATTGACCATTTCCTATTGATAGCACTTGAGTGGGAACTGCTTGTCCTCCAGGTCCTGACCGATAGTGTTATTAATGTTAGATTTTGGGGAAGCAGGAATGATATATGAAAAGTCGGGTTAGGTTTCGGGAAGAATTCATAAGAAGGATAAGAATAATTTCCAGTTTTTACAAGAATCTACCACTCTTAGTATATCATTTCAACTTTGATATAAGATAATTAGAAGCTTAGTTTTATTATTATCACTTGAATATTGGACAACTTTTATACAGAATTGTTTAAGGTGATATCGGAACGTTTATGGTGATGTTCAATACAGTTTCATCGATAATTTTGAGTGTGGCTAAGGGGGTTTTGTGCTAAGTTTCAATTTTTATACCTTATTTCACTCATTACTCCGAGCTCTGATGTATGCTTGCAGTAATTAAAATATAATTATTGGTATGGTTATGGCATCTACTCTTGACAATGATTCTGATATTTAACTATCTCATTATCTCGAAGCGTATCCATCACATGTTTGTAATAGCATGATAATACTTACATAGATATACTGCAATTCATGTAGAATTCCAATCAATACAATAATTGTGTTACTAAGGCGTCTATGAATATTTATTCCGCTCCATAGCTCATGAAACCTTCATCAAAAACTTGATTCGAATAAGAATTGTAGATATTTGATGAAGTTGACTTCGACTTTACGCAGATTCGTAATAATAATCAAGAAAAAGTATTCAAAAAAATGTAATACGACTTTACGCTTTCAACTTTCATATATCAACTTGATATGTTTAGATTTGCACAGCAACATCTTCAGAATTATCTCTAACACTGTTAAGGCCATATTACACCTACCGAGTATTGGGCCGAGACACAAGCGGTTAGCAACACGAATTCGCCTTTGGCTCTCACATTGTGCGCTTGCGCCAAGCTTTCATAATTTAATAATGTCGTGCAGGTATTTGAACTGTTAAACGTTGGATCTGTGACTTGCATCCATTCTAAGATTCGGTTTACCAACCCCTACCTTATAAACGGAAAGAAATATTTAATAATGATTAATAAAAAGTCAAGACAACTTTGCAACACAATATGATACGTAATGTAATTTTAAATATGTTAAGTTTTTGTGGAAGGCTCACAGTATACATAGGTTTAATAATGTAAGCCCAACATAAATTGAACTTATTATTTCAATTACTGTTAACCAGAAGGAATAAACAAAATTTTGAGTTTTAGTTCTTGTAATGTTGGAGTACATTATATTCTATAGAATTATAATTGTTTATAAGCATTTCAAAAAAAAAAACAACTTTGAAAGAATTGGATTTTTCTTAACTAAATAAATGTTAATGAAGAAACACATTTGAAGCGATCTCATTAACCTCTTGTTGTCTATCTGGTTTGGATAACCTATCTTTTTTCTACAATCGTCTTTGTTGAGAAATCTTCTTATTTACGGGGTACTTTTATTTGTTCTTTCATAAATAATATTTATTCTCGTAATTTTTGAAAGGAGTTAAAGTAGGCACAAAAGGAACCAATACTTTTTTGCTATGTTCAATTCCCCAGGACACTCAAGGATGTTAATAATTTGTAACAATTCAAATTAATATTTGTCTTTCTCACTCAAAAACTCGTTCTCATTTAAATTTGATTTAGTCAGTCCATTAATAATTGGTAAGTAGGTATATTTCCTTGGTTATTCATGTTATCGTCGATTGTCAAATCAGGCTCTTTATGCAAAATATTTCCGGTGTAAGTAACATAATAAGAATAATGTGTACATCCCACTCCCCTACTAATAGCTTTGATAATCGCACAAGGTTACTTTAGATTTGGAATATCCCAAATGTAATATAAATACTCAAAATTGATAATGAACTTTTTTATTAACTTTATATGTTTCTTATACTCATAGAGTGGTGCTTTAGTGATGCGGGACAACAAAAGTGTGTTTGTTTCAATCTGATTATCTTTTCTTTGATCCTGCACCAAATTGATAGAGAATCAATTTGAAATTTCTTATCTACGTCATGACAAACATAACCACAAAAATAGTCACTGCATTATTTAAATAGGTAGATAAAAACCAAACACTGTTCTCTCAGTACTAAATAAAACCACTTAATACTCAAATAAATATAACTAATTACAACAACTGAACAACATAAGAACACAAATACACAAGCCTACAACGTAACAGCCAAAGTGGAATTTTTGTCGCTAACAGCTTGTGGCCGAGGCTGTGCACTCGGCCGTGCTCAGCTAATGTCGTGGGTAGTCGATCAGTACTCGGCATAGTACGGATATTAACTAGTGATTTGTTCGAGTCAGTGGATAGAAACAACTTCCATTTTCCCGGCCTAATAAGTTCCTCCACTCTGTACAAATATTGTGAAAAGCGGTAACTAAATCCTGTTGCAAGAAACCCTAAAGTAACTTGTGATTTTACTTTTGCTTAAATGGCAGCTCGCAAAACAGTGTATGTTTTTTAATTTTAGGATTCGTAGCTTATAAAGAATAGAACTGCCATAATACCAGCCTAATAAAAAAACTTATATTCTCTAAGATCTTCCGTTTCGAATCCTCTTAATAGAGGCGATCTATTACTCATTATTTCATCTTCTATTTTCTCTATCATGAAAGGTACTATTCAGTTACAATGGCTCTTCATTAACGGTCGCGAAACCATACTTAACGTATTCGAACTGATGTCATTACGTACTGACTCGTTCACCTGCCTCTGCTTATGTAAACACCCTAGTGTCCTCTAAAGTTATTCGTCCTAAGCCAGTGATACGGCCCAGCACTCGGCAGGTGTAATGCGACCTTTATGGCTTGATTGCAAGCACCTAGCGCAATCGGCCCTGCTTCATCAGTGTACTCGGTCTAATCAAGCCATTTGAAATGCATCTGACGATGTTCCATAATATTATATTAATCGAATTATTGAATTTGGAATTTATTCCAAGATAATTTTTGAATCCTCATCAATATCATAAAAACAAAGTTTGGGGGGAAGTTTATCATATTATCAGGTGAATTGTGATTTTGAGTATAAAATTTTGGATACCTGACAAATAGAACGACGAGTTTGAATTAGTACATTTTTTTTATTTCTTTTGTTCAAACTTCTGAAGATTTGATAGAGGAAAAAGGTGGTGAATATCATTTGATTTTTACTAACGAAAACTAAACTCTGATATCGAGGTGTATACTGAATTTGGTAACAGTATATCTATCTAACAAAATAACAATATCTAGGCGATATACAATAGTTGAGATAGGATTGGAAGACATACAACCATGATGTTCAAGCTACTATGTAATAGTCGTTTTCCAAAATATTCAAATTCTTAGAATTGCTCCAGATAACAACCCATTTTGCAGCTATTAATTATTCAAAATTGACGAATATACACATCATTGATGTATCTTTAGTATATTTACTAGAAAAGTGTAATAGGAGTATAATAGAAAATAATATGTTTGATTTGTTGAATTTTAATGTCCACATGAACTTTCTGATTTCGTTTATGATCATTTTTATCATTTTCATCAAAACCAAATGCTACACATAATTTTGGATATAATTTGAAGCGTCAGGTCTACGAATTCAACTGCCACACACCATTCAAAAACAAAAGGATGATAATATTAAAATGTGAATTGAAATATCATAGGTACACAGATTCACCACAATTTTGAGGTACTATAAATCCCCACAATTCTATGTTCCAAGCGGCGTTGCCAGAGTGGTACTATAGTACCACATGTGGTACTTTGGTTGTCAAAAAGTACGGTGGTACTCCTTCGATAAATGATAACTTTTTATCAATTATTTGAAACAAGAAATCAAAATGTCCGTAGCACCATAGCAGATGACCATGACAAAAGAGAGATGCAAGTCGGAAGGAAAATGCGGAAATGCACGGAACAGTCAGTTTATTCTGTCCAGCCGAAGAATACACCAACTCTGTACTCTGTACTCTTTGGTCGACTATTTCAAGTATTGAACCACGCCCATTGGCCATACCCGTAAGGTAAGGACGGCACGGCCTTCTAGATTCAGTGACCCTTCTAGAAGTATCTCATGCCTGCCTCTAGTGGTTGATTTCGAAACTGAGTGAACTGAAAGTTCTTTGTTCTTTGTCTCTCTCTCTCTCTCTCTCTCTCTCTCTCTCTCTCTCTCTCTCTCTCTCTCTCTCTCTCTCTCTCTCACGCAGCTTCTGCCAAACTAGCCACTAGCCGTCACATAGCAAATATATTTACACACTATCCATATAATGTGTTTTTCCTTTCATATGGCATGTAATATTAAAAAGTGGTACGCTGAGGTGAAATTTAGTACATGTTCATCGAGTTTTTGGTACGGAGAATTTTTCCCACCTGGCAACGCTGGTTCCAAGTGCTTGTAATGTCATAGTCATACGGATTTGTACCGGGATATCAAAAATTATCTTGATCAAGGGTGGTTTTGGAATCTAAAACGTGTGTCTTACTTTACGTTTGATATAATTATGTCACTGTCACACTGACATCATCAATAACCTACAAATTTCATACCTATTTATTTCAGTTGTAAAACAATAATGAACTACAAATTAAAAATTATCTTGGTCAAAGGTGGTTGTGGAATGTAAGACGTGTGTCTTACTTTAAATTTTTGAATATGTTTTGTTGTGTCAGAATCTGTTAAGTCATTGTGCTGAAATTTTCTAATCCAGTTTTTGAATCATGACTCTTACCACACAACACAAAATTTTCATGATTGAAGCCTATTTTCGAACGGGTGCGCTAGTTAATGGACAATTTTCGAGAGCACTTCCCAAACGTGGCAATATTACCGGACAATTTTTATGCGTGCCTTACAAATTGTGTTGAAGTGTTTCGCGAAACTGGTTGTGTGACTCATAAAAAAGGTGCTGGTAGACCAAGAGTTCGTACAGAAGAAGTTGTCAATGACTCCGGTAAATAATTTGCAAGAACTTCAACAAAGAATAGTTCAGCAATGTGCAATCATAACGCCAGAAATGCTGCAAAACGGTTTTCATAGCGTGATGATGCGCGTCAACTTGTGCATCGAACAAAACGGGGGACATTTCCAACAATTACTGTAATTTAGTTTTTCTTGTTACTAAAACCGTTATTTGTGGTTCATTATTGTTTCACAACTGAAATAAATAGGTATGAAATTTGTAGGTTATTGATGATGTCAGTGTGACAGTGACATAATTATTTCAAACGTAAAGTAAGACACACGTTTTAGATTCCACAACCACCCTTGACCAAGATAATTTTTGATATCCCGGTATGTAACAAAACTGAAATATATAAAACAAAAGCTTCTGATATACTAGGTGAATACAAACTGTCAGATGAATAATTAATAATTACATTTAAAATGATAGGCGTTCTGAGTTTTCTGAAGAGAGAATGTTTTAATGCTATTTAAAAGTTAAAACAGCTAACCTAACAGGTTCTTTGATAATAATATCTGTTGCACATTGAAAGATCACAAAACATCTCCGGAAACAAGGTTGCTTTATAAAATAGCCGGCATGAAACTTGAAAGGTCTCGAACCAGTCATATCTTAAAGTGAATGCTTCCGTGGACACTACTTCATTTCCGGATGAATTCCTAAGCAGTGAAGCACTATCAGAAGCCAATAGTTATCAATATAAACTTCTATGGAATGAAAATAGTGCATAATACTTAGAGACAATCCGAAATGTTGCGTAAAAGTTGGTAATGTAATGAACAAATTATGTTTACATAAAACTTAGAAAGGGTAGTAAACTTGAATAACGCTTAATGACAGAAGTTGAGATTGACGAAACTTGATTAATAATGAAAATATCTGAATGAACACAGGTTATAGTTTCTACAAATTTAATTCAGACTATGAAATATGATTTGATGTTCCGATTATTATCAAAGAGAAGCGGCAAGTAAATCTCAGTTATGTTTGAGGTTAAAATAGGGATATGAGTTATTTAAATTTACAAAAAAACTACATTAAACATATGGAATACATGTACATTTGACTGCTCTTTTTTCAACGCTTTCTTTATTCTCATAAAATGTATGTGAATAACTTTCCTTTCCTGAAAAACGATATTCTCTCAACTGTCCAATTGTATTTTTTTGGATATATTGAAAATTGAGCAACTAAAAATGAATATCTACATAATTTCACGATTCGTATATTTAAACATTCTGATACTGAAGATGTTACACATAGACCTTTGTAACACCATTTTGAAACCTGCGCCGACAAAGAATGTGTCGTTTCGACTCAATTTCTACATAATTGAAATGGTTTCCACATGTGAAATTTTAAGATCATTGATATCTATGCCGGATAGGGTAATTCAAGATGTAATGGTCAGCAAATCCTGAAAGGTATTGTTTCCATGACCGATATTTTTCGGTACAAAATACCTACATAAGAGACGCAGGTTTAACTTCATAATTTAATGAACACAAGTAGTATATTATGAAGAAATTACGCTCAGGTCTTATTCTGTGGTGCATGATCATGGACGAACACTTGACAACATTAGAAAAGGAGGGAATATACGCACAATGTTATGCGGATGACTTGACAATTCTCATTTCAGATAAATTCTGGGGTATAACATCTACGATGTTACAAAAATCCCTAGCTATTACCGAAAATTGGTGCAGAAAAGACATATGTGGATCCAAACAAAACCGTTATTGTAGCCTTCACATTCGAAAGGAACCTGGACACATTGATGGTCATGAAAGTTATCTTGGACAGGAAACGTTACACGGCCATTATGGGAGAATCATAAACAGGGCTATCATGGCATTCTGGTCTTTAAGACATAAATGGGGGAACTACTAGCAAGGATGATATCAGATCATATATCTAATGAGACTATATGGCTAATGTAGTACTTCATTGTGTCAACTGGGATGCACTGTTTTAATAACGGTCGAGTTTTCAGATATCTGCGCATGAGCGAGAACTAGGTAGTTAACCTGTTTGTTCGTTTGTTTCGTTCTCCTATTCATGCACTTTAATTTCAATCAAACGCCGAGCCATATACTGATATACTGATTGAGTCAGAACGAGCAGTGTATAGGATTAATGTGAGAGTAGGAGAGAGCCAGACGCAACGTATTGTTATCAAGATAAGCAGAGGAAGTATGTATTACACAAGTTGAATTGTTAGTAAGAATTAAAGTTGGGTTGCAATTTAGCGATCTGTTGTTATTCACTGTTTCATAAAAGCAGCTTCGTGACTAATATCAAATAGCATCAGCTATTTTGTACCTCTTATTTGAAAGTTATTTTGAGTTGTGTCGTTAGTTATGAGGTACTGACATGCGCCTTATTAGTCACGCCCATTTGTTTCAGGTTCAGGTTGGGGATATATGCTATTCTCATCTGAATCGATTCTTTATCGCACTTATTAACTGGCAATATACCAGAATATTTGACTCAATCTGTATTTTACAAATAATATTTTTGAGGTACACAAAATACTCATTGGGGAATATCGCATGTTAACTGGTTGAAGATATCCCAATGCCTTAATATACCGTTCCAGGCCATCGTTCCGGAATGGACTGACTGGGCTGAGGCAAGAAAATTAGGGAAATCAGTGAAAACACACTGCTGCATCGGAAACAGAGACCGACATCATCATAATATGTAACTCCAAGGATAAGACCAGGTATTGTCAAGACGTTGGAGGTAATCGAAAGGTAACTCAAACTGAAATACTGGCCATAAAAAACAATATCCAAATCATGAGAGAGTATACAATAATGAGCAACTCTTCATCATGACGGACCTTCAAGCAGCCATAAATGTATTAGCAACTTATGTCATCACCCCTGTTAACTGCTTTAAGTGCAGTGAAACTGGTGTGGGTGACATGCCACAAGGGCATAACAATTGATGAAATGGCAGACCAGATGAAACAAGACAAGGAAGCCAATAATCATATTTCGGACTGGGAAGCATTACCTATTATAGCAACTTAGTGAAACAATTCAAACAAGCAACCGACAAGGTAAAAACCAAACATTGGGCGGTTAGATGAGGTCTCAGACATTACAAATCCATGGGGGGCCGTCCAAACGGTTTTTCCAGGAAAAGTCGGAAAATAATTATTTTTGGATGAAAATTATACAGTTTCCTCAATAACTCGTCAAATTTTTGAGTATGGAGTTCTACCAACTGATAAAAGTTCATTTATTGGGAAAAATTGATACTCTTACTTTTTTCCGACTTCTTTGACTTGGCGAGAATTAAGCCTCTGCCTTTATACAGGCCAATATAGCGCGCTGGATTACAGCAGAAAGAAACACTTTGGTGATATCAAGATCACAACAATAAAACTTCTTCGAAGAGACTGAATCGATAACCAAAAACCAGTAATCATATGGAGACTAGCAAAAAGCCCTATTACGCCTTAGTGCTTTGTGTCCTAACGGAACCACCTCAGATGTGAATAATAATAATAATATCCAATCCAATTTACGAAATCGTAATGTCGATGTTAACATTCTTATAATTTCACATGCTGAAAACAGAAAGGAACGTTTCGAAGTGTACATCCTGCTGCTTTCTATTAATCATAGGAAGTTCGACACCTATGTCAGACTGAATTGAATTTGTAACACTATACCTGTTCTTTTTATATTTACCACAAATTATTTCAATCGATCATCTTGTTCTTTCTCAAAATAATTCTCTATATATTATACCTAATTTTATCGACAATAAATTACCCTCAATTCTGCATATTATCATGTTTTACAAATATTGTACTCATACTGTTGGGATCATAAAATATACATAAGACGAGCAGTGAACCGGAAGTAATAATGACTATAATAAACAAGTGCGGCCATTCTACATAGAACTGACACCAAAGCATGCACATGGTACCTACATTCATTTAAGTTTTGTTAGTTACATACATATAAGGAGTAGAAATGTACCAGTCAATGATTTTCCCAGTTTACCAATCGTGACAAAGGAAAAATAACTAATTGGCTATTTTATAGTTAGTACGAGTTGATTTATATATAAATTCTCGGGAAATAGATCACACTAACACATATGTTTATCATTTTCGTCTTTACGTACGTTTCGGTCTTACGACCATCATCAGATCCCATTTTAGACATAATACGTCTTCTGATGAGGAACGTACGTAAAGACGAAAATAGTAGGCATATGTGGTTATTGTGACCTATTTCCCGAGAATTTATACATAATTCATACCTGGGTCAAGAATCATTATCAAAGTACGAGTTGATGTTACGCGACGCAGGAGCCGAGTCTGGAATTTCAAAACGAGTACAGTATCAAAACCTAATGGACGTATATTGTATAATATTTTAATCGGTACGGTTTATCTGTTTTTCATAAAGCAATTTCAAATAACTCGTTAGTGATTTTGACATTTAGTTAATGTTTTATCTAACAAAATCATGTTTAAGGCTTCAAAGTTTCGATCTGGCTTTAGACTTGGTATTGGTGATAGTTTCCTAATATGTTACTAGGAACACGCACCCGCTCTGATACCGTAATAGCTCATGTACCGGCTGCAAATGAATCCGAGAAATAGTAATTTACCGGACAGTATGAAATAAAATGATATTCACACCAAGAAATGTGCGGATTATTTTTGCGTACCCTTTAAGAAAGTTGAAAAAAAAGTAATTCAAGCATTCAATTTTGGTAATAAACAATTATTATATCACATAACATAACATTTAGGCAACGCTTGTTACCTGGGCTGGTGAATAGAGTTCCAAAATATTTATCCGAAATTTGCTAAGACGAGATGAATATCGAAAATTAATATTCTTTCAATTGATGAAGGAGTTTTAAACCAACCGATTAGGTAGGTACACTGATGGCGCACCTTGGATATCTATCAAACTCTAAAAACGACTAACTCAGTGTTGTCAGGTTAGGGGTTTCCCCCTAAATTTGAGGGTTTATTGGCTTTGGTTGGTATTTTAGAGGGGAAATTTATTTAGGGGTTTTTGTTGGAGGTTTTTATTTTTATAATTCCTTTGCTTATTTTTAAACATTACAAATTGTTGAATTAATCAACCGATCAATAACAAAATTCACAAGAGTGTAAGAAGCATAACTTCATTTCCGTTATTCAAATATACGCGGTTATCTAAACCTAGATAAGTAGAGGGCGACATACGATTCCCTGGACACGTGTATCACGAATCACAAGCAGGGAGTTTAAGACTCACATTTTATAATGTGTATATTATTTTTAGATTATTTAAAAGTTTAGGGGTTTATTTGCAGTGCCATCTGGGGGTTATTGGGCTAAGCTACCTGGCAACTCTGCGACTGACTACGATTTAATTAGTCAGTCACAATCGTAAATATGATTTTCAAATCGAAAATAAAGACTGGTACATAAAAATATTCATCAGCACCCAAAATAACGTTTCTATTGGATCAAGTTGATCAAAAATTTCAGGCGGTGACAGTACTAACTGCTTGAATGAAATTAATGGAATATATAAGAAAGTTATTTCAAATTGAAAATTAGGCGAGAAAGTTGAATCTACGTTTGTAGCCGTTACTTTGTAATATCTACTCTGATAATGTCATTAGACGGAAGCGAAACATAAATACAGTTTCTACAATGTTTTTATAACTAATTTAATTGTTAGATAGTACACGGAAGATTCAATGGCAATATTTTATCACATGTTTGGTTAACGAGTTAACTTAACTCGTTCGAAGAACAAATCAAGCTACCAAAAATTTTCATTGTTCATTATTATTACTTATTCAATTCAATTAATGCTAAGTGTTTGATGTCGAAAGTACTATTAGCATTCACGGATCAAAGGATCCGCCGGGAACATACATTAATTGCCATTTTCGTAAATCGTTAATTCAAATTGAAATTTGAAAATTTGTAAACGTAGATTTGTGAGAATATCATATACTATTCAACTATATGAGAGTGCATAACTGAATACAGTAAAACACTGATAAATAAGAAATAAACGGCCGTATCCACTAAAAATACTGTTAAAGTATACTAAGGACGTTTCAGCTACCATGTAGCCATCATCGGAATATACTAAATGTGCCTGTTTGAATAATATTACCCTCAGCTGGAGATGAATCTGAACTCATTAAATTTGGTTTGTCGCTTATACATTCCATTCCTTCTAGATAACCTGGATAACCGTAGGTACGTTACTCACTTGAGAAATGGTGTGACCTGTATTTAAAATATGTTCTGTTATTTCTGAGTTTTCACAATTTTTTTTTATATTGCAAATTATTCTCTATACCAAGTAAGAATATTCCTCCTACTTTGACCCCAATAACATTCTAAACTTTACTCACAATCAGTTTTGTAAATTCCAGATTTGTCGGAGTCGGAAACCTTATCAAAGGTTATTATAAACGGATTTTATTGCAAATAATTTAGAAAACAAATTATGGAATTTATTAATTATTGGAGGATAATAGATGAAACTTTTGAATTTCGAATTATTTGAAAGTATTGACTCTAATTTGATTAATTAATTGCATGCCATTTTCTATTCTATTCCATTCTAATTCAGTTAAAGAACATTTGGCCCATATGAAGCTAAATAATTATGCAAAATCAGCATCAGCAGAACATATTTCAAAATTCAAATACAGGTCACACCTTTTCTCAACAAACTTTATCACTCTTGAGCCAGTAATGACAAATATCTAGGTAATTTAGAAGATTTAGAAGGATAGAATGTCAAGTCAAAAAGCAATTCAATGAATTTAGATTTATAGCCTGCTGGAAGAAATCCTCTATTTACACCATTAGTTATATCTAAACAGGCACATTTTGTTTTTTTATTTTATTCACTCTGATGATGGCTACATGATGGTACCTAAAAGGTCCTCAGTATTTTTATAGCATTTTTAGCGGGGGTATTTCTTACTTATTGATCCTTTATCCTGTTAGTCGGTTTGATAAAATGTGAAATATTTCGAAAGCGGTTAACTTCCGAAATTCTATTCAAAATACCAAAGTTAATCAAAAGTAAAAAGTTTAAATTATTATCATTGATGAAACATTTCGACAAACTATATATACAAATTTCTGGATTTATTGTTGATACGCGGCAACTATATGTATAACTGAAGGTCTTCTTATCACATCCTGTGTATTCCAATTACACAGTAATTTTGACTAAGGTTTTGTTGTTAAGGGAAAACCATATTCAAATTAATTTTTTTACACTATTGCATTTGTATAATGTCAGTTTCAACGTTATCAAGTATTATGAGAAGATATTTCAATGATCAAGAGTATTTGGTATTACCTTAAAAAAACTATCGCTCAACTCTACATATGGGTAAATTTTTAAATAATTGTAAATAATCTGAAACTTGTTTGGAATAAATAAAAGTATTGTAATGCGTTGCCATCACTCATTTCTGGTTAATAATCTTAGTTACTGGCCGAAACGAATTAAGCTTGTATTTCATTGGTATATACGGAGATAAGCGAATATTTCAAGCAAAATTGGAGTCAATGACTAGTTCAAAGCAAGATAAATGTGTTACTGGACGTCTTGGAAATACATTTACAATGCTGAGCAACACTTGCAATGATTCAAATTTAATCAGAATATAAAAATGTGAATTATAATAACTTCAGTAGAAATTTTTTATTAACTGTGATGTAATAAACAGCTTATAATAACCGTTTGGTTCATAAGATGTCGTGACTTCTATTATTCAGAATTGTTTGAATCCTTGTTTGATACAGAAGTTTCGTTAGTTTGGAAAACATCTCAAAAGAAAGTATGAGATGAAAATTTGAGACCAGTTATATTTGGTATTATTGAATTCTGTCAACCTGATAGACTAACCTTCTCTCATAGTCTAGGATGGTTTATCGTTAGAGGACGGTTCAATGACCAATTCATCTCACAGACCGAATTTTCGCCGGCTGATGGATCTCGAGATACAGCCTCCGCAAATTGTTTATTTTTTGACTGGAGGTTAACCCTTTTCAAGTTGTAAAAGCATGCCATTCTTATACACTTCCACCATGTGCCATCATTTTTTATCGTGTCCGTTTATCAGGCTGACCAGTTAAAATTGGACCGCAAGTTAACCCTCCCAAACCTAGTGGAAAATGTTCATTGGTGTTGTCAATTGTCAAGATACCCTATGCCATCAAAAGTTATCGGTCCATATCCAAGTAATTGGTCATTATTTGAACCAAAAATGTTTTTTATCTTATTTTATGGCTCAACCTTGCGAATTACAAGGTAACATGATGGCACCATGTTGAATGACTTTATTGGAGGTCAAATGAAGATTCAAAATTATTGCCATCACTCCTTGCTTATTTCAACCCCCTAAAATCCCCTAAAACCACCCCCAAAGCAAAAAAACGGCAGTCATATTATCCATATTATTCATATTTTTTGAGGGGTGGTTTTAGGGCGTTGGAATAGGCAAGAAGTGATGGCAATAATTTTAAATCTTTATTTGACCTCCAATAAAGTTATTTAACATGATGCCATCATGTTACCTTGTAATCCGCAAGGTTTAGTCACATAATGAGAAAAAAAACATCGTTGGTCCAAATAATGACCAATTACTCGGAAATGGACTGATAACTTTTGATGGCATAGGGTATCTTAACAATTGCCAACACCAATGAACATTTTCCACCAGGTTTGGGAGAGTTAACTTGCAGTCCATTCTCGGTCCAATTTTAACTGGTCAGCCTGATGAACGGACACGATAAAAAATTATGACATATGGTGGATGTGTATAAGAATGACATGCTTTTAAAGTAACCGCAACTTGAGATGGGTTAAATAAACATTTTGCGGAGGCTGTATCTCGAGATCTAGCAGTCGGCGAAAATCAAGAGTTTTTGAAATTAGTTTATAATTCTGTTTTATAAAGAAATTTAATTTTGTATTTATGAACAGTTCAGCTTCCATAACTACATTTAAGCTACTGAAATCTGTTCCAATAATCATATCAAGATTTACATTGTTTACTAAAGCACTTCCCTCAACTCAACATAGTGACACACTTTTATAATGAATATGCTGATTGAATTGAATGAAAACGTAATATTATGAGTCGCCCAATATTCAAGTCGTAACTGCGAAATCAGGTTTATGGTAAATCATATAAAATGAACCCACGAAATGTGTTCTTGATGTTATGCGTTATCTGCATAAAATTAATTCATATGGATAGGTGTGGAATGTTAGTAGTGTTGGATTATAACAAACTATGTTAAGAGATCGTAATGTTAGTTAGAGAAAAAGAATTTGTCTAATACAACAGCCGACGGTGACCTGAAATGAAAATAGTGCAATAGATAGTGATGAACAGAAAAACAAACAACGAAGGAATAATAGAAAGCATGCTGTATATTTTCCACATACAATATGAGTACAAGTATTTCTAACTTAAAACATAATAACATAAGGTATAACGATGAATATAACAAGCAACATACAATGGCATACAATCATATAACAAGAGGAAAAGTTTGCGGCATTTTAGCTGGGAATGTTTCACAAGACGCGCTAGCTTCAACTTGAATAACAAAAAATGCTTCTGAGTCGTAGAGAAAAGAGCCATAAATAATTTATTTGTTTAAGATTAAGATACAATATATATCATTATACATAAATTCTCGGGAAGTAGGTCACACTAACACATATGTTTATTATTTTCGTCTTAACGTACGTTTGGATCTCACGACCATCATCAGAAGACGGATCAATAAAATATATTACGATGCTTCATTTCTTCAGTATTGAATTGCGTAATAATTTTATATTAATGATTGCATGTACCGAATTGGAGTCGAAAATATACATACCTCTTGTAAATAGATCAATGTAAATGTATAACTTGGAGAATAGATAGATAGTGTGTGTAGCAAAGCTAATTTTCGCAAATCATTTGTTTTGGTTACTGATTTTTATATAATTGTTTCACATTATATAAGATACTCTTTGCATTTGTATAAAAATAATTATATATAAATTCTCGGGAAATTTACATTAACACTTATGCTTTATATTTTCGTTTTTACGTACTTTTCGGTCTCACGACCATCATCAGAAGACTTATTATGTCTAAAATGGAATTTCTTAAAACTAAGTGCAATAGCACAAAGCGTCCTTATCGCACTAATTTCAACTAAAAATGCCCATGTCACCGAAACGAACAGATACACGAGTAATCGAAATTATAACACATTGATGTTTTTAAGTATATGGATATGTATCAAGAAGCCACTGCATAGCAATCCACTTATAATATTCGTAGTCATCTCAATCAATGTTTGAGTATGACTGAAACCAAACTATATCGCTCAAGTATCCACTTTCGAACCAGATGTCAAAGATTTATGAGGTAATAGGAAAAGATTGTAAGATCATACTAGAAATATTGCTATTTTAGTATTCTACCTACAACCTAGAATATACTTTTAACATTAAAAATGCGCATGTGGGAATTTGCAAGGGTTTTAATCAATTAAATTAGAATAAATCTGACTTAATGATTGAGTCCACGGTCGTACATACAGGTCTGGAAACTCGGGGCTGTTTCCTATGTGAGAAGTGGGACCGCTAAGCGCCGACTGTCGCGTAGTACCAAAAGAAGTCATGTGAGAGTATTCTCTGACAACTGTCATTCTTAAGTTGTAAACACAAGGAATACCTGCGTTTTTACAAACAAATTACGAAAATGTGCATTGTGCCGGAATGCAAAACGTGGTACAAAAGTGTAAAGCAAAAAACTTCTGTTTTTAAAGCCGAAAGATGCGGAAATGTGAAAAAAGTGGATGCTTGCGATTCCGGATAGAAATCGTTTTAACGAAGTATTTTATGGGTGCGAGCATGTATAACGAAAAAGGGGAAGTTATTTTTAAGGTGAGTAATACATTTTGACAAGAGTAACAGTTCTATTCCTCTCTCAAAGCAGAATACTTAGTAACACTGCTTGCGATTCCGGAAAGAAATCGTTTTATCACTTCGAGATCCAAGCGCTAGCTGGTGGCTGAGCGAGGGACTACGAGTTTGGCGACGCGTAAGAGAACCATGTCAAACATACGAGTCCCCAGACCTGTATGTACGACCGTGATTGAGTCTGATCTATGATTTACAGACATGGAGTCACGTTTTATGTGAATCATCTACAGGATAGATCTTCTATAATTATTGGTTCCTTTTTCAAAACATTAACATTTTTGTGATCGAATTGATGGTTATAATCAAAACAATGTTTAGCAAAGGTGGTGGAATTGTCTAAGGTTTGTATCTGCTTGATACAATTAGTTTTAAAAAATACAGTTTTAGGCATTGATACGTCTTCTGATGATATTCGTGAGACCGAAACGTACATAAAGACGAAAATAATAAGCATATGTGTTAGGGTGACCTATTTACCGAGAATTTATATATAATTCATACCTGGGTCAAGAATCATTATCAATTATAATATATATCCAAATATTTTTTTCCAAATCAGTTATCTTTAACAGCCCAAATAAATTTGACTCAGTTATTTATTTATGAAAGAGGCACATTAAGTCAAAATGTATCAAGTTTAGAAATGGTTAATTTTCTGGAAATACAAAAATTTGGATCCTATTCACGAACCCCATTTTAAATTATTGAGTTGCACTGTTTTAAAAACTAACTTAGTATAATTAAGATTATGTTCAAACTATTCCCCTCCAATGCCTTGGATGAATAGCAAAAACATTTTCGTATTAGCAGTCAATAGACATAGTTAAGATTGCTCTAGATCGAACAATGCCAACATGTCTATGAGCCCCGAACAGCTGTTTCACTTTTCTCATAAGCTCGTCAGGGGAACAAGTAGGTCAATGAAGTCACTATTCGATCATTTATCTCCACCAGAAGTATAGAAAATTCCATTTGGTAATGCTAAGGTACCAAGTGATCCAAACGCCATATACCAGACGATTGGATGTGCCACTGAAAGAATTATTCAAAGTGTAACGCATTGATTCAAAGTTCTGACGCGTTTCAAAGAAACGACGGGTATAGTGTTGAAAATACAGCCGTCAGGTGAAAGTACCGAAACAATGCTCTGAATAATTCTTTCAGTGAGACGTCTATCTTCTGGTAGATGGCGTTTGGATCACTTGGTACTTTAACGTTTCCAAATGGAGTTTTCTATACCTAGAGAGAGAGAGTTGTCTCATAAATCTGCAGGAGTATAGTCATTTGTTTCAGCAGGTTTTTTGTATATGTTGAATCCCAAGTGATTACCATATTTGATAACATTAATATCATAGGAAGGGAGCCACTTATCTGTTTCTATTTCGACAGTAGATTCGAGTGAATGAAATTGGCTATTCAGCGTGTTCAAAGAGCCATGTACATCAAAATATTTACTCATAATCGCGAAAATTTCATCGACATACCTATGCTTTGGAAACTGATTTAATTTTGATTTCAAAGATGTCAATTCGCTTTCTATTTTTGACCAATATTTTTCAAAGCGAACTAGAAGCCCCCTTACAATCAGTTTCCAAAAGGTTGGCATAGATATGTCGATGGTATTTTCGTGATTATAACTAGAGATGTTGATTAACATGGCTTTTTGAACACGCTCAATAGCCAATTTGATTCACTCAAATTCACTGATAAGCAGCTCCCGTTGCTTGATATTAACATTATAAAACATGAAAGATGGTAATCGACATATACAGAAAACTCACTCAAACAAATAGGTATTCCTTGGGATTTAGTTAAGCCATTTAATTATAAAATAGCTTCATTTAATATTCTTACTCATTGATTATTAAATGTCCCTGTGAGTCAACAAAATTATAACAATGAAGTTGAGAAACTTCGGCAAATAGTGTTAGACAATGGTTACGACCAATGTTTGATCAATAATTTAATTTCTAAACAAAGAAGGAAATTGGAACGCACCCAAATTATCTTCAAATAGTGCAAAAAAATTCAAAAGTTTCCCTTTATCATCTTTCAGTATTTAATAAATAATTTGTTTTCTAAATTTGCAATACTAATGTTTATAGATGTAAGAAGAAGCTAAAAAAACGTTTAGACAACTCCTTTGATAAAGTTTCCGTCTTTGACAAATCCGGGATTTACACAATCAATTGTGAGTCGTGTTCAAAATGCTATGTGGGCCAAACTAGGAGGAATAAATACTCGGTATAAAGAGCAATTTAACCATATAAAAAAAAATAATGGTGAACAATCTGGTATGTTTTAAATACAGGAACCACCATTTATCAAGAAAGTGTCCCTTTAAAAAAACGGACAAATATCTTGGTAATTCAAAAGGGATAGAAAAGTATGAGCGGAAAAGCAATTTATCGAATTCAGATTTATCTCCAGCTGAAGGTAATCCCTTGTTTGCATTATTAACCCCAAATAATATTAAAACAGGCACATTTTGATTTGTAATTTAGTTTACTCTCATGATGGCTACCTGGTAGCTGAAAGGTCCTCAGTATTTTAATGGATACGGATGATTGTTTCTTATTTATAATCTCAACTGTCGATATCAAAATTGTTCATAAAAGCGATGGATGTAGTTCTCAAAAACATTTCATTTGTTCACAATTTGTTAAAACGTAGAATCCAGGGCTCGGGTTTTGGTAGAAAGGTGATTGTTATCATAATGTGATATATTTCTTATTATTTCAGCGCTTGATTCAACAATTTGCGGTGTGCTCCTACATATTCTAGGAGCCAGAGCGATATTGATGGTCTGAACATTAACCCGATGGCACTATGGTTTATCGTTAGAGGACGGTTCAATGATCAATTCATCTCACAGACCGAATTTTCCCCGACTGCTAGATCTCGAGATACAGCATCCGCATTTTTTCTTTTTTTTTGACTGGAGGTTAACCCTTTCAAAGTTGCGTTTACTTCAGAAGCATGCCATTCTTATACACTTCCACCATGTGCCATCATTTTTTATCGTGTCCGTTCATCAGGGCGACCAGTTAAAATTGAACCGAAAATGGACTGTAAGTTAACCCCCCCAAACCTGGTGGAAACTATTCATTGGTGTTGGCAATTGTTAACATACCCTATGCCATCGAAAGTTATCCATCCATTTCCGAGTAATTGGCCATTATTTGAACAAAAATGTTTTTTTTTCATTTTGTGGATAAAACTTGCGGGTTACAAGGTAACATGATGGCACCATGTTAAATAACTTTATTGGAGGTCAAATAATGATTTAAAATTATTGCCATCACTCCTTGCCTATTTCAACCTCCCAAAACTCCCTAAAATCATCCAGAAGAATGAACAAAAAAATAAAAAAAAAACCGTTTCGATTTGAAACCCAGCCAGAGTCTCAATAATTGACTAATTTATCATAAACTTGGTCATATTATATCATATGATCCATATTTTTTTGAGGGGTGGTCTTAGAGGGTTTTGGGGGGTTGAAATAGGCAAGGAGTGATGGCAATAATTTTGAATCTTTATCTGACCTCCAATAAAGTTATTTAACATGGTGCCATCATGTTACCTTGTACCCGCAAGTTTTATCAACAAAATGAAAAAAGAAACACTTTGGTCCAAATAATGGACAATTACTCGGAAATGGACCGATAACTTTTGATGGCATATGGTATATCAACAACAATTGCCAATACCAATGAACATTTTCCACCAAGTTTGGGGGGGTTAAATTGCAGTCCATTTTCGGTTCAATTTTAACTGGTCGCCTGATAAACGGACACGATAAAAAATGATGTCACATGGTGGAAGTGTATAAAAATGGCATGCTTCTCAAGTAATCGCAACTTGGAAAGGGTTAACCTCCAGTCAAAAAAAAGAAAAAATGCGGATGCTGTATTTCGAGATGTAGCAGCTGGGGAAAATTCGGTCTGTGAGATGAATTGATCATTGAACCGTCCTCTAACTATAAACCATAGGGCTATCGAGTTAATGTTGAGACCATCAATATCGCTCTGGCTCCTAGACTAACACTATTATATTATTCTAACGTTTATTCAATCTAAGGATGTTCAATAGGTACTGCGGAAAGTATCGATTCTACAAATATTTCAGTGAACAGTACATTAATCTGATTACCCATCTTAGAAAAGGAAATAAAGACTTATGGACATGAGAACATGTTATTGTTCTTCAAACCCTTATTTTATTTGTAATTTTGAATTTTAACACTCCATAGCTGAATAGTTAGTGGTACCTACTTACACAGAAAAAGGTACTTCAAATTTTGAAAATGATACAATAAGAAAATAATGTGCAACCCAACTAAACGTGAAGTGATTTGAATTGAACAAATCATTTGATGTAATAAAAGAAACAAATAAATAATTGAAAAATCTTGGCTTCCGGATGGATTCCGCGTCACAATAGCACGACTTGATACTGGCATTTCCCCAACCATTACAGGTGGCATCTTCAGGGCAGGCTTGAGGCTTAAACTTCAGTTCATCAGTCGGCATCAAGTCGTGCTATGGTGACGCGGAATCCATCCGGAAGCCAAGATTTTTCAAGATTAGCTATCCGCGGAAGTCTACTATTCAAAATAAATATGTAAATATAAGAAAAAAAATTGGAAGGATTATACCGCCTCAGTCTTCGAATTGAACTATTTAGAGGTCGTAAGGCAATTGAAAGAATAATAAATACTCATCTTATTCTGCCATGACCGATCCGGAGTATTGCGATATCTAGTAAATAATTATCGATACAAAATATCGTGTATCGGTCACTAAAGTATTGATACAGTATCGAACATCCCTAATTCAATTCTCAATACCGCTTTTGAACTTCATCGATCCCAACTAAAACCAATTCAAGGAGTTCACAAAATACTCACTTATAATATCCCATGTGCAAAATTATTGCCGGGAATTAATTTGTGCACTCGGGATATTCGGTAAGAGAATTTCACACCGAAGAAAAATTAGTTTAAGATAATTTCAATGTGATATTATTTGACATTTTGTCATGAAAATATGAGACATTACGAAGGAATGCCATAATTTTGTTGTTTTGTTATGTATTGTATCACTTTCAAACTCATTTGTTAAAAGTCAAAAAATATCCACTATAATTTTGCTTCTCTACCCTAAAAGAAAAATATCCGCTGATATTTTTTCGTTGGCATGGCAACAAGTCAAAATAAAAGTATTTCATTGGTCGAAAATTGTCGGTGTGAAATTCTCAATTAATATCAATTATTGTTAAATAAATTTCTCTCCCAACATATAACAATAGCTAGTGGATATTATTAGATGAACCAACTATCGGAAAATATGTTATATTTATATGTACTGTATTTAGAGGAAATAACAGACAATTAATAATTAATTCGATAATGTGTTCAACATTTTCTCTATCAACAATCTCTTTTCTACGTAGATTATAGTTCAATTCTGAAGCAATTAATTATCGAAAGAACACTTTCACAACACAATGACCATTGGAATTTCCCATGAACTTTGAAAGTAACTTTTTGATTCGATTCTACATTATAATTGCCATGTTATGTGAACAGCGTACTTGTTAAGAATTAAGATTTTTTGAATAATCTGGTGGCTTGTTCATACGTGTGTTTGTACCTTTGTATTTTAGTAGATCCGAGTAATCAATGTATCTCCATATTATAAGAAAATATGAATTTAATCAGATATTGTGACTTATAGTTAGTCAGTAAAGCCAATTGAAATTTTGTTGTCAAACCTGATCGAAAACCACCCGGTCTGTCTTGGGTGACCCCATTTTGAAAAGGAAACCCGGGAGAAAATTTTGAATTAAAATTTAAGTCATTAAAAAATTAGCCTGAAAAATACATATGACATGTTATGTCAAACGAATTTCAGCAAATGTTTTTTGGGAAGAAGTGGTAATTCAAAATTACACTATGGGTGACATTTTACCACAAGAAAACACTCAAAGGCTGACAAATTCTTTCATTTTAGAAAAGGAGAATGTAATATAATCTTATTTTTTTAATAATTGCAACAATATAATTTTAGCGGCAACATTCAAGTACACACTTCGTGAATTATTGAAATCAATGTGGTTAAAAACGAATTGCAATAAAATTAACAAAAATTTCGACATGGCTTAATCCGGCACTGCGGGATGTGAACTTGTTACAGCAACCGATCGAACTCTGTAAACGTTGTAAAACGTTTATTTCGGCTTACAACTGTTCAATGATGATATTTTGTAGTAAACATTTTTCATGATGATTTTAATAATAATTGTATTAGAATAATTACAAATAATGTGGAAAATGTGTACCCAAACTATTACAACACAGCTGTAGAAATTAATCTGGATTGAATTTATCAAGATGGGCTGGTATTCTCGTACATTCGCAACTTGAGCAATTCAATGTTCAAATGTTATGATCCTTTCATTGGAATAGTTCTTCTCACACGGGTGAAAAAAGATCTTACCGACATTTTCCATGAGGCATATTTTTCTCAAAAAAGTTCACAGAAAAAGTTACACCCTTCTGACTTTTCAGCTCTCAAATACCCATTTCTCAATTTTTGACAGTTTTCTTCTAATGGACTTAATTATTCCAACTGATTTCAATTTTTGAACTATCTTCTGAATCCGGAATACGCAATCGCGGCGAGCCGTACAAAAAAGATGCGGCATCGTCAGAAAAGAATGTCCCTATCTCCCACCTCATAAGAAAATATTTTACATTCGATAACTATTTCTCCATTTCGATATCATCATCTTCCTAAACTTTTTATTGGCCCGAAATTAAATACTCCCCTTTTTTTCAAATTTACAGATGACCATTTAGCAACTTTAAATTTATTTAAAAATGTTCATAGCAACACGGATCTCATGAAGAGTTTAAAATCCGAAACAACGTTTTACAACGTCTACAGAGTTCGATATAAAATATGCAGTTTACAATTCGCAAGCATTTCAATATTTTGGTTGAAAAATTGTATGAATAAATGTTAACTAATGACAATTAATCGTTTTGAATGAAATGCTGCAAATTTGGCTTCATATCTTAAATATAGAGATACAAATTCGTAAACTTTTTTCCTTCGAGGTATCACTTAATTTCAATTTTTGCAATTTTAACAATGTCGTTGATCTTGAATCGAGTTGCGGTTTATAGTTTCGTATCCTCTGGTATTTCATCACACGACAAAGTCTCAAAAATGTTAAATTATTCAACTACTCACTAGCCTTGGGGGCTAATCGAATAATACTAACATATAGTATGAACTTGAAAAATTAGGGCAGGTCACGCTATGACCAACCGCCTAACGAGAGCCTCATTCTCGAGTGTGAAGAGTTAACGATGTTCAATTTGGTATAGGTTTCTAATATGATAGGAAACATAATCATTCAGAAATTGAGGTTCTGTAAAGAATTTCGAAATTTAAGCCGGTTCTAATTTTGATAAAATAAAAGAATAATTATCTGGTTACCTAAGTTAACAATATCATCATTTAGTGGTACATAATAGCTAAGAGGGACAAACGAAAAGAATAACTGTTAATATACGCATTTTGCTTGATTAAGCGAGAGAAATTAGATTATTTCATAAATATTAATTTTTATTATAATGAAGTAATATGATTCTGTAAGCTGAATTTAAAATACCTAAGGTCGACGTATTGGGAAGAATTTTAACGGATATCAATGAACTTCATATTGTATTACTCATCACAGAGAAATTTCAGGAAATAGTTTATATCACGTACTGTCAACAGAACATCGAATTAATTATAAACAAGTAGTAGGTATTAAACGATATCGTATAATTGTGTTTAATTATTTATTGTATTCACAGTTTGAAAGATCAATTTCTTCGTTTCGATACATTAATATTTAAATGTTTGTGTATGACTCTTATTAACGTCACCGTTGGTAATTAAGACGACGTAATGTACATCGTTTCGATTAGCAACGGTTATTAATTAACTGCTGCCATTGTTCGTTTGGTGATGGCACATTATTTTAGTCATCCAAAACTATTTCAGAATAATGTTTGCTTTCCATTGTGCCAACGGATGAAACCATTCATTACCTTTCCGGAAGCGCATATAATAAAATCAAAATGACGTCTCTCAGTCTGTCGGCTATGTTAAATTGTATTATTCATGAAGATATTGGTTCGAAAATCATATGTCATATAACTATAATCACCGCTTCTTTCTTCCGTTAGCAAGCAAACAGCTATTCTATCGGATGAGAAGTGTCGCTCAAGGTGCCACTTATTACCTAGTGATTACCTACATGCAAAAAAACTGTAGTCCACGCTTTGTTGTTGTTATTATCTCGATTTTATATCATGACGCATAACAATGAATTATCAATAAATTGATCACATGAGTTACTGCTGTTGATGCAATACCTACATTTATTGCCTTGATTGGAAAATCTTGGTTCTTGGATAAATTCTCCTTCATGGGACCACAGGTTTAGTCGCTCTTAGACCATGGTGATTGCTATAGAATGTGAAATCTATCCCGAAACCAATATGTGGACCTCTATCACTGTCCACAACAATATTTACCTAACTTGTAATATAAATAAGAAACCATCGCCCTCATACACTACAAGTACTGTTAGAGTACTGAGGACCTTTCGGGAACCAAGTACTCATCATCAGAGTAAACTAAATTATAAATCAAAATGTACCTCTTTAGATACTGTTTGGGATTAATAGTATATGTGAGGGATTACCCTCAGCTGAAGATAAATTTGAATTCATTAAATTGCTTTTCGCTTTTACATTTCCATCTCTTCTAAATTCCTAGATATTCATCATTACTTTGTAATGATAAACTTTCTAGAGAAAGACCTGTATTTAAAATATGCTTGGCTAACGCTGATGTTCATTTTACAGAGTTAGAATGTTCCTTCTAGTTTGGCCGATACAGCATTTTGAACACGACTCATAATCGATTTTGTAGATACCTAATTTGTCGAAATCAGAAATTTCGTTAAAGTTGTTGCCTATACGGCTTTCTATCTTGTTCTTACATCTATAAATGAGTTGTATTGCAAATCTAGAAGACAAATTACTGAATTTTATTGAATTATTTGAAGATTGTGGCTCTAATTTGTTTAACTGGTTCCATACTCCTTTTTTTGGAAATTAACTTATTGATCTAAGATACGTTATAACTATTATCCAACGCTATTTGCTGAAGTTTCTCAACTTGGTAGTTATAATTTCGATGGCTCAAAGGGACGTTTAATAATCTATGAGCAAGAATATTAATATAGTCATTTTATATCTGATTCGTGTAACTGAATCTGCACCAACATAACTTTTGTGACCTAATTCATAAGGATAGATATATCTATGGTTTCGGCGTAGTGCTAAACTTCTTAAGTTGGTGAATGAAAATCATATTTACACAAAAACTCGTAATATTTAATTTTAAATAATTAATGCTGACAAATTGTTTCACCACACTGTGGCATTCTCAAATCTTGGAGTTATCAACTAAAGCTGATGGTAAACCTAAATATTAGAAATCGATCAGAATGTGGTTCAATTTAGAGATGGGCTAGACAATGGTTTGAGTGCGAGCTTATTTACAACATTTTTGTAATTATTGAAAATTAAATGTTACAAGTATTTGTGTCCATTCTCCGAATTCAGAAAGTTTATAAAGATAAATTCATCCGGAATTCGTATAATTATTACCCTTTTTTCCGGCAACCATCTTCTTTGTAGTAGATGATTACTACACCTCTTCCATGTTATTATGGTTTATCTTACTATAAAATCATAAATTTTTATTCCCGTATTCGAGACAACCAAAAGGAGAACCAAGTAATGTAATCTTACAAGTAATTCTCTCTGTGATTCAGAGTGAAGCTATCGGTTTTCATGTGAAACAGTTCCAAATAAATTACAACAAACTCTATACCAAAACCTTCAACATCAGCATAGAAAATTTATGTATCTCACCCTCAACGTTCACTTCGATATCTTCTAGTCGCCCAGGGTGATTAATTAACAGAGTACTGGGCTTATGAATCGGTCCAGGACCGGGTAATGTCACGCTGGGACCCGAACTGCTCCCTCCGACGCCTACAATAAGCGGACATCCAACAACGGGCCTCTTATTGAAAGCAACGTTCACCACATGATCACATGCTTCACCAGGCACAAAACTCACAGCAAATCGCGCATTGCCCTGTGGATGTACTTGTGTAGGAATATTCAACCCACGAGCTGATATTGTGATCTCCAGGTTTCCTTCGCCAGCTTCACTGGCATCCACTGAAAACGTTACAGATCTACCAACTGTGCCCCTAGCAACTGTACCCACAGTCACTTTATTCGAATCGAAAGCTTTTGCTATGAATGGCGTTCCCTGTACAGCTCGGCCGTTGTATTCCACGCTAATTTGATGGGCTCCAACTTGAGCTGGGGTGAATTCCGCCGTGAATCCTGAATGTATATCACCTGTAACTTTCACAGGGAGTTCCCCGATAGGGCTTCTTACAGCCACAGCTAATTCTGCCGCGCCCCCTCCAGCTACACCCATGTGAAACGAACTGGGTTGATTAACAGGGATAAGCTCCAAGTGACTCAAATTCAATGTGACTCTGCTGGTGTCCGTAACTGTGCAAACGAAGGGGCATCCACGTACTGTTTCTCCATTAAATTTAATGTCGATGAGATGTGGTTTTGCTTGATCTGGTGTGAAAGATACGAGGCAACGTCCGCCTCCGACTACTTGAACATGATTCGGTACTTCGCCTTCGTTTATCGATATTTCTAGTTGTCCTTCTCCAGCTTGACTGGCATCAACTGAAATAAAATAATTATTAGACATTTAATAACTGATATTCAATTATAACTTTGCTTTTATGGAGACTGAACTGAATAACGGGACAATATTAATAAGGTAGAATTCATAATTTTATAATCGGCCGGGCCATAAAGTACACTTTACGCGCCCGTATTTGCGGGCGTAATTTGGTACGTTACGGCCCCCTTTCTTGATGTGTACTTTTTCTGTAAGTAACATTCGTAACTGTTCCGAAAAAACGGTCGTTTGTAAAATCTTGTATATACCACGGGCGTAAACGGCATTAGTATGTATATAACTATCATACCCGACGATTCATAGCAACTTCTACAGCCGCTGGTCATTTCGAGGTATTTCACATGGATCGCAATACGAATATGATAACGGAATAATCCTACAGTCTGTGTTCTTCGAAAACAAGAAATTAAATTCTCCTACAGCAAATTAAATTAAACCTACCTACCCTATTCGGTCTATATACGGACACTGCCTTTTAAATAACCATCTGGGGAAAGAATCAGATCTGAGTTGTTCGGTAAGACAAATCTCCTACCAGAAGATCTGAACAAAAATTCAACCAGCAAAATTATAGGCCTTATTGAATGACTAAACTTGCTATATAAAATATGATTAGAAGTGAGCCACAATAGACCACAAGGTTGCTGTTGACAGATCGATGTGTGAACCACTCACAAGAAACCTAAACCTAAACCTACAGTGTTGTTTGAGTTAATGCTCTTTTTAACAGTTCCAAACCCGCTGTCACAGTTTGTGGACGCACAATTTGCGGACGATACAATTAGTGTGTTGAGTGCGAACAAAAATAACTTGAAGGGAAATATCTAAACTTAGATCCACTCACTGGTACAATGGTTAAGTTCAAATAGTTTGCAAGTTATTTGAATAAGTCGCAATTACTTAATTTTCAATTTCGGACAAATACCAATAGATTAATTATTTGTCAAGAGAATGGATCCATATAATCACAAACAGCAATTCGTAGGAATTCATATGGATTCAATATTAAATTAGTACCGGGATATCAAAAATTATCTTGGTCAAGGGTGGTTGTGGATTGTAAACCGTGTGTCTTACTTTACGTTTGGAATAATTATGTCATAATTAATTTGAAGTTTCTAAAAGTGCGAAATTTAGCAATTTTATACGAATATTGTAACACTCAGGAGTCTTTAGCGCTTTGGACTCCGGGATTTTCACGTGGCCTATCGAAATTAGAAGGTTTGAATTATCTAAAAACATAATTGCATGAACGCCAGACGTTCTATGTAATTAGCTACGAACGAAATCATTTTGACATATGCCTCGAGGAGCTCGCTGCGCGTGAGTTAGAGTTTATACATTTTACCTCGGTCTTGTTAATTTGGGGCCCTTTCTTGCCCCGTGCGACCGGCGCCAGTTGTACCGAAGTGTTTTTGGCTATGGGCCGCTAGCTTTTACCCGCTTCGTGTATATTTTAGTCTCGAGAAAATTCCCTTTGGTACGACGCACGTTAGACGAGCGTAGCTGAGATCTGAGAATAGCTCAAACTGTTTTAATTGAATTTTCCTATTTAATGGACATTTATCGAAAAAAGAAGGGCCATCGGGCCGCGTTCATTGCTTATTTTGAGTAAATTGAATTTCCTCTGAATACTTCATGGCAGTTCGGTAACTCGTCAAAAATCGAAGAATATTTAGACAGAGAAAATGCTTATGAAACAGTTGTTAACTAAAATACCAAAATAAAGTTATTCATGAAATATTTTTTACGGAAAAAGCATATTATAGCTTTACCGATTCTCTAAATGACAATAATTTCCTTAAAAAAATAAGTCATGTATTAATATTTGATATTTCGTGATCGTCGTATATACTTTTAAGCTATAATAAATTATATTATTAGATTAGACCGTGTAAATATAACAAAAAACAAAGTGAATAAAAAATGGACATTGTGAACATGAGATTCAGATTCACTCATAATTAAAAGCATAACCAGTTGATTAAAATATCAAACAAGCAGTTGGCACAACAAAAACTATGTAATCACCTTGATTCATCTCTCATTTGCTTTATTGTTGCTATTCAAGTTTTTTGATGTAGGAGTAAAAAACGTTTGTATAATTGTATAAAGATTAGTACCAATTTTTGTATTTTCACATCAAAGACAGGAAATTTACGAAGGCCGGCGGAATATCACGTAATTTCGTGTGTGAGAAGAAACATCAACATAATTCACGAGATCCATTAACGAGTGATAATTTTAAGGTACATTTCAACAAATATACATACATAACATGCATTGTTTTGATGGGCATGAATATGTGCTGGATAAATTCGCAATGGTTTCTGGTGTGTACTATGTTTGTTGGAATTGGTTTTCAATTTATTGGTGAATAAATAGATATTTTGCTGGTCATAAGTTATCAACCTGTACCTACTGATGGATAAAAACAAGGTGCCTAATTTAACCTTATTCTCGAGTTGTTTCAAACCCTCTCGGTCTTCCGGAAGATAGAGAAATTTGCTTATGACAACTATGATATATGGCAATAATGGAGCCAAAGCGATTTTAAAGAAAAGTTATGTTGCATGCTTTAGTCATCGGAGCTTCCCATTCGATAACTAACGAATTTTATCTATTATATATAAATTTATCATGCTCAAGAATTTTGTAGGTGGAGAACTTACAGAATTGCGTTTGCTCATACTTAGCACTAGCACATCTCGATTAATTCTAATAAACAAAACCTGAAATCACGATATAATAAATATTTAGACCTGAATCTTAGCAAATTTTTTCTCACTTCCCTCACTATATGTAGGTAATATACTAAAAGAACAGTTTTTCGTAGAAATATCCGTTATGAGCCTTGCTGAATACATCTACACTATTTCTGAGCGTGTGCGTATGTGGGCGCATGCGACTTATAATCCACGAAATAAAAGTTTTGAAAAGAAAAATTTGAGGTAAAAGGCCGATTTTGATGTGTGAGGGCTCATTCGATTCGTTTTGACCTCTAGATCAGAATCTGCCACAGCTACATAGGGGAAAATGTCTCAGATTGTTAATAAACAATAAATATTGAACAAAAAATGATGTGTTATAACAATATATAAAAAAAAAACGCTATTTTCCATCAATTTTTAGCGGGTAAAGTAGAAAATTGCAGTTATTTGATCAATAAACAATGCAAATTTGAGGTTTATAACAATTTGTTAGTTATCTATTTGTTAATAAACAACAAAATGAAAAGTTTCAAAATAATCAAGATTAGATTTATTTTCAGGTAATTTGAGGTAATTGAGGAATTTACTAACTAGATTAACAGCCAATCAGAAAAATAACATCGAATTTGTATTCAGCGACCTCAAATTACCTGAAAATGAATCTAATCTTGATTATTTAGGAAATTTCCATTTTGTTGTTTATTAACAAACAGATAACTGACAAATTGTTATAAACCTTACATTCACATTGTTTATTGATCAAATAACTGCAATTTTCTACTTTACGCGCTAAAAATTGATGAAAAATAGCGTTTTCAATTTTTTTTTTATTATGTAAAAAACATGCCATTTATTGGCCATTATTTATTGTTCATTAACAATAGGACAAATTTCCCCCTATGTAGCTGTGGCAGATTCTGGTCTAGAGGTCAAAACGAATCGAATGGGCCCTCACACATCAAAATCGGCCTTTTACCTCAAATTTTTCTAATTAGGGTCGATTTTGTACTTTATTTCCTGGACTATTATGTGCTTTATGTGCGTGCATACCTAACCCTCTGTGGAGACGATTGCGGAGTTCCTATTACTCGAATTCGAAATTTTTCAAATCTCTTTAGAGTGGTTAGAGAAGAAACTGCATTGTCTTATGATATGGTAGCACCTTGCAAGTGGTACTTTTGGCATCCATCTTCAGATTTTCAAATGGAATCTACAGTACTTTTTGTATTATTATATTTAACACTACAAGAAACAATCACCAATATCCACTAAAAATATTTTTGAAGTAATGAGGACCTTTCGGCTACCAAGTAGCCATCGTCAGAGAAAACTGAATTATAAATCAAAATATGTAAATCCAAATATTTACTTATAATCGCGAAAATATCATGGACATGTCTATGCCAAACATTTGGAAACTGTTTCAATTTTGAGTTTTAAGAAGGCTTCAAGTTCACTTAGAAAAATATTGGCCAAAAAAGGAGAAAGTTGATTGATCATTGTACACCAAAGAAGTTTTTCACTTTTACGATACAGTACGGACAAATCTCTAGGTAATTTAGAAGGGAAGCAAATATATGAGCGAAAAAACAATTTATTAAATTGAGATCTATTTTCATCTGAAGGTAACTCCTTTAGTACCTATTTCTAATTTAGTTTACTCTGATTATGGCTACTTGGTAGTTGAAAGGTCCTCAGCACTTTGACATTATTTTTAATGGATAAGGGTGATTATTTCTTATTCATAATGTTATAATGTATTCACAGTGTGAACGCTTTTATAGTTTGCTACTTCTTTTTCCGTATTAACCTTCAATATATTTTTAGAAAAGTTCGTTATTTGGTTTATATAACATTAAATCAAAAACAAAACAATCTTTGATATCATCTGCTTTCAATTAAGTCAACCCAAACGTATGTTTTAACCATTTCCTAACTTCAGAGTGTTTATTGTTGTATTCTTTAGCTAATCCCAGAGCCTGAAATTCTCTGTACCAGGCTTGATTTTTTCAATTGATTACCCCTCGTCGGTCCTGAGTGCAAGACTAGATAAGATATCGAACTGATTTGTTTTGAAAAATTGAAATCTAACAAAATACAGTATTTTCAGTAGATAAGAATGAATGTTTCTTATGTATAGTGTTAAAGTATATTTACAGTGTGAACTCTTTTATAGTTCCTTATGTTTAGATTTAGGTTAGGTTGTTAGTGGGCCAAATATTGATCCTTCCACCGTGACCATATGGTTCATTATGGCTCACTTCTAATCATATTTCACTCAGCAAGTTCAGTCTTCCAATAAGGCTTATAATTTTGCTGGTTGAAGTTTCATCCAGAGCTTTTGGTAGGAGAGATGTGGCTTACCGAACATCCCAGTTCCGATTCTTTCCCCCGTTGGGCATTCACATACAACGTGTACCGCCATTTCATCATCCTCGAGACAAAGTCGACATGAAAAGTTTTCCAATAAACCGAGCCTTCGTAAGCAGTGGTCTACACGGCAGTGGTCTAAGCCGCAGTGTTGTGTGTATAGCCCGATTAGTTTAACCTGCTTTGCTGTAGGAATATTTTAGCTCTTGTTCTTGAAGGGTTGGTAATGAACGCCCTAAACCTGGTTTGCAAGTACTGAAATATACTACTTTCAGTTCAGGATGATATAGCTTTTTTAGCTGTGTTTGCAGATATGTAAAGTTCTGGTTCTGGTTCGATAAATTTTAAGGCTGCACCTTCCCTGACCAGAAAGGCTGCTGCCTCATTTGTCAAAATAGTGACCGGGCATTGCAATCAGAGTCACATCATGTTTAGGTATGATTATGATTTGGTGTAGTCGGATATTTGTACCGATTTTTCACCTCTTCTGAATTGTGATGGTGCCATCGCAATATTTAATAAACAACTTATGCATAAATATTGGAAATACGTATTTGTTGGTTATAGAAATTGAATCATTTTACTCCGTTCGCTATTCTGTTAGGGAAGTATTGAAATAGGTTTAAAAAAATTTAGGATATTCGAGGAATTGCCCAGCTTGAGCCTTTCTCAATCCATCTAGGCTATTTTTGAGATGCTGTCTGTGTATGTGTGCGTATTTGCATGCATACGTAAGCCACTGTGAACATGTATTGTTTGTGAGCGCGTTGGCCCTATTGGAGTGGTACTTCAGGTATCCATCTTAAGTTTTTGTATCATTCTGACAACAGTGAGTAAGGCATACCCAAACCGCGTGTAGTGGAGTAAATCCGGCAAATGGTTGGCGGAATTCTTACGATGCTTAGCGACCCGGTGAAAAATGTTTGTTGTGGTACCAATAACAATTTCTATTTCCCAAAGTGGGTGCAACCCCTGTTTTTTGTCCAAAAAGGGTTTTTTGACATGTTTAAGGGTAGTTTAGCAGAATAAAGTCAATATCTCTGGTTGTATTAAAAATTAAGAAACCAAAGTAGAACCCTTTTATTGTCAATGTCCAAGGAACTTCCAGTCCAAATTTCAAGTATATGTATATACTCATATATGCAAGGAATCTTGAGTAACGCCTAACTCGGTCATTTTTCAACCGATTTGGCTTAAATTTGGACTGAAGATAGGCGTTATGGTCTCAAAACTACTCTCTGAATTTCAAGTGAAAATATTGAATATTTTTCCAGAAATTAAGTCAATTTTTTAGATATTTTTCAAATTAAGATATCTCATGTCATTTACATCCGATCGGGATCTGCTTTGCGAGGAACTGTAGGTATTGGCATATAACTTGATGCCATGGAACTCATTTTTTGATTTTATTTTTCCGGCCTATATTGGCCATTTTGGTGATTTTGAGATAAATCGAATGACGTTCACGTGAGGAGCGCGTAGCTGGCGAGTTAGATAAGTGCAAACTGGTTGTACCTAATACGGCTTTACGACGATTTTTCGCGTGGTTTCCGCTCCATGTAGTTAGATTAGGTATCGGACCGTGCCCGACAGCCCTTCTTTTTTCGATAAATGTCCATTAAATAGGAAACTTCAATTAAAATAGAAACAGGTACTCTCAGGTCTCAGTTACTCGCGTCTAACGTGCGATGTACCAAAGGGAATTTTCTTGCTACTAAAATATACCCGAAGCGGGTGAAAGCTAGCGGCCCACAGCCGAAAATACTTTATTACAACTGGCGCCGCCCACACGGGGCACGAAACGGCCCCAACATAACAAGACCGAGGTAAAATGTATAAACTCTAACTGACGCGTAGCGAGCTTCTCGAGGGAAACGTCAAAATGATTACGTTCGTAGTTAATTACATAGAACGTCTGGCGTTCATGCAATTTTGTTTTTATAGAATTTGAACCTTCCTATTTCGATAGGCCACGTGAAAATCCCGGAGCCTGAGGCGCTATCAACTTCTGAGCCTCACAGTATTCGTATAAAATTGCGAAATTTCGCACTTTTAGAGACTTCAAATTAATTAATTTGACACAAGTTTTGGGGATATTAATACCGAAAATAAAATGGCCAATATAGGACGGAAGAAAAAAAATAAGAAATGAGTTCCATGACATGAAACTATATGCGAATATCTACATTTTCCCGTAAAGCAGATTCAGATCGGATGTAAATGACATGAGATATCTTAATTTGAAAAATAACTAAAAAATTGACTCAAAGTTGAATTTCTGGAAAACTATTCAATATTTTCACTTGAAATTTAGAGAGTAATTTTGAGACCATAACACATATATTCAGTCCAAATCTCAGCCAAATCGGAGAAATGAAAAATGACCGAGTTAACCGTTACGCAAGATTCCTTGCATATAATATACATATATATATATATATATATATATATATATATATATATATATATATATATATATATATATATATATATATATATATATGTTTCTTCTTAGGTTCTCGCGGACGTAATGTGTAGAACTGGGTTCTCGGGTATTGATCCGCGTTGTGTGGTTTCGGTCCTTTTGAGGACCGAAACCACACAACGCGGATCAATACCCGAGAATCCAGTTCTACATATATATATATATATATATATAACGGGGGGGGGGGGTCGGATCAACTTGAAATTTGGACTGGAAGTTCCTTGGACATTGACAATAAAAGGGTTCTACTTTGGTTTCTTAATTTTCAATACAATCAGAGATTTTTTTTTTTGCTCAACTACCCTTAAAAATGTCAAAAAAACTTTTTGCCAAAAAAAAAAGCGGTTGCACCCACTTTGAGAAATAGCAATTTCATGGGGTTGTTATTGGTATCCTAACAAACACTTTCCACCGGGTCGCTTAGCATCGTAAAATTTTCGCCAACCTTGCCTTTTTTCTCGCCAGATTTACTCCACTAGTGAGGTAATCAATAATTAAGACAGAGTGAGTGGTAGCGAATGGAGTCGCTTCATGCATCGGCTTATATAGCTCAAGGTATGTTCACGTAAAGCGTCCAAATGGGAAATGCAATCCACTTGACATTTTGATACAAACTAGATATAATGCTCGAAATTTACTGGCATAAAAATTCAATGCCGTAACTTGAGCCGTTCTCGAGTTATTGAGCAGAGCGGTCCGTCGAAATATTCGATGCTATCCGCTTTTTTGCGCGCACTCTACGGTGTAGTCTAGCTATTCACATTGGAATAATGACATCGGCGTTTCTGTTACGTAACAGCAAAGGGCCGCCTCCCTTAAAAGGAGACTGTCTGCGAACTGAATTCACTAATTCAGGTGAGTTTTAAGGCTAAATTGGTAAATTTAGAGGTTAAGAGTTGCCCGGCAGGTCGATTCGTGAGGAGTGGTTTTTTGGCAAAAAAAACAATCAGCTGTTTGTTTCGTAGATTTTCAACATTTCTTCTCCGGTTTAACTGACCAACCTCTAGTAAATATTATATCACAATCATACATTTAACCTGTAAGAATGGCAAAAATCAACATTTCAGAATTCAAATGACGTCATCGAAATAGTGACCTCACATAAAATCAACTGTTTTGTACTATAGTTACTTCATAATAAGATTACATTGGATTAATTACTCCGTTGTATCATGAAAGTTAGGTTGACAATACATAGTTTTCCATGTCAATGATTTTGAAAGTCCATCTGACAACCAAAATATCATAATAATAATTCAAGTAAACTTTCATCACATGGATTATACCTTTCCAGCTTCAAGTTACGTTGTTAGTTATTAAGAAAGCTAGGTAGAGAATATAATTATATTACAATCATACATTTAACTCGCAGTGTGCGAAAGCGAAAAATTGTGCTAACAAAAGAAGGGTGAGGGAAGTTAGTGATCTCCGGATCGATTAATTCATTTTGTATTTACTACTAATTCCTCTAATCTATTCTTTTCATAGAGCAATCAAACACGTTCCCAATGATAATATTTTCAGATTTCTTTAAGCACCTAAATATTTGAGTTCGGCATATTTGATTGTTGTTCTATGCATTTAGTTCTCTATATTCTTCATCAAGAAGTTCCATAGAATCATGTTTGGTTTAGATACACAGAACTATGATGTTGTTCTGCAATATTGAGTTAGAGATACATATACATATAAGATAACCTAATTAGATAATATGCAATAGAAAACATGTTCAGGTTCTAATAAAATATCGAACCCAAAAGAATATAATACTTGTTATTCAAATTTTCTTTGGCTACTAGGCTTTGGTGAATTATGACTAACACTGACAGACTATTCAAAAGAAGACTCTGCAATTTAGTATAATTAATAACTGCACTTAATAAGCAATAGAAAGAACAACAAAAGCTTCGAACAATGAACGACTTCTTGACAATTTTCCCTTAAAGTTGACGGTAATTATTGAAACAGGATGATATTGGTGGCAAATTTTCTACCTCAAAACAATAAAATCATGGGTATTTCAAAAAACGATCATTGACAAACACATTATCGAATTTTCTTTGAATACAATCAAAATATTAACAATAGACAATGTGGAACTTTCTACACTCACGCAAGCATTTCAGTTAATTCAAGGTAAGCTTTTATATCTGGACTGACCTCTAAATACAATAGAATTTCCACAATTTTAACAATCCTCCAACTAACTTGCGTTTCAACTGCTCACAAAATTCTAACTGGATTTAATATTGTTAATCTTAGAAGTGTAGCTAATTCACGCTCTATAAGCAAGTTAATTGTTTAATGTTATAAATCCCGTCCTCTGAATAATTAGGAATGGCTGAGGCTGTTTGAAGTTTGATTCACAGAATTACTCTTATGTTTACCGTCACATTGGCGATTATCTTTATCATATTATCTGTGGGTAGCCCAATTTAAAAAAGCTGTAATTAATTGATCACATGACTTCCCTCACGTTTGTCAGCAAAATAGCTTTCGGATACTACTGCGGATCAAATGTAAATGATTGAGGAACAGAAAATATAAATGATTTAAAACACGATAATGAAAGACGTTAAATCATAATCTATGTTGCCTTGTAATGTTATTCAAATAATCTACATAATGTGTTTCACAAGTCAATGTTTCATAGACCCAGCGGTTAGGTTGACCTCCTCTTATACAGATACTTGCTGTCACATAAACTTTCAAAATGCACCACATCATCAAGAAGTATAGACTTCTTGCACACGATAAAGACATAAAATAGATCGTCATGTCATATCTAAGAACCAACAAACCAAGAAAACTTGGTCTCGAATTTCAGATCAGTCGAAAAGGCCGACTAGAGGGCAACCTTCTCGCCTGAGAGCCCAGATAAATGTCGCGAGGCAAGATCTTATCCTCAGGCGGCATGTTGACAAGCCGATACACTGTGTTTTCTATCGAAACATCGAAACACTCGGCTTGTCAACCAGGCTGACCTTTGGCTACCCAAGGTCAGCCAGGCTTACATCCGAGTCCGAGGAATTTACCGCAGGTTGCCAAGACGGCGTAATCAACACATTGGTCTATCGCCGCAACGTGACGGGTGTACAGGTTCCTGATGTCAGCTGCAGGGCCTTTTCCACCTGCTGTCGGCGTGTCCGGCAAAAGCGGCCTCGGCGTACTCTCATCGCCATAATGCGGCCCTACTGGTGCTGTAATACTATCTGAGGCACTCATACGGAATAGACCAAGAGCCGGTGCTGCCTTACATGCCAGGAGATATTGAGTCTGTTGTCGGAGACGAAAAATGCGAGATCTACTGGAATTACCTGTTTCCAACCGTCAGGTTCATACAAGCAAATAGGCTTGACGTTGTCCTCCTCGATAAACTAAGCAACACTATATGTTATCAAATTCTCTGCTCCGGCAGAGAAGAACATAGTCTTGAAAGAGAGGAGGAAAAATGGATAAAATATCAAGATCTCTTGTACGAGCTCCTCACGCTATACCCAGGCCACAAGGTCGTAATAGTGATTCTCATCATCGTTGTTTTGGGTGGAATTCGGTCTTCGCTGCGTTCGAACATGAAGATCATTCCGGCCTGTAAGAACTCGGCGCAGATATTGATAGACCGGATGCAGAAGGCAGTCATTCTGGGTTCAATGAGAATACTAAGGGGCACACGATGTAGGAACCTGAAGCTTACCGACCGGTGGGGAAGAGTAGCTTCGGTTGACCAACTTTAGGTTTGTCTGGCGCGATTGCTGCGATGTCGTCAGAGCTCGCAGCAGCCCTGACCAGGTTTTAATGTAAAAAAAGTGTACCTATCTATATTCTTGTATTTGTATTCTTGAACCATTCGTAAATGTATGTTACGTTTTCTTGGTATTTTGGTTCTTTAATACTACTAAAAATAAAATAAGATTCTTTCTTTTTCGATATTTTTTTAGTTTTATTGATACATATAACCTTGTTTTATACTGACCTCTGCTGTAACATGAACTACAAAAATTTGTCACAGAGTAAACTCATAAAATAAAATTTGATTTCACATTTTTTTAGGTCGATTACAAGACTTCTCTTACACTATTAGATATAGTGAGAGAAGTAAAAAATGAATATGCATTCCGTTGCATTTTTTTGGGAATAGCTGGGGCAATCAAATTAAAAACAATAAGTTCAATCTCCATAATGCAATATGTTATTCAGAATTGTACTTACCTCTAAATTGTACAGGTTGACCAATCACTCCTCCACTAACATCTGCAACTTGTATGAGCCCAGCATCGTAGACTTTAGCGATTAAAGGACCAGATGGCAATTTCTCTCCATTCACTGATACTTCTATTACATGAGTGCCAACTTCTGTTGGTACAAATTCTACACTCTGTACTCCTGTACGACTACCAGGTAATACTCTGGCTTGCACAGTTCTTTTACTCGGTGATATTACGTGCACCAATAGATCGTCAGGAGCGACGTTGGTACTGGTTATGATTTCAAAAACTGCGGATGCGTTGGCCGGTACCAGCCGCACAGATTCGCCCAATACTGATATATTAGAATTAGACATGATGTTTACGTGCCAGGGGCTCCCTTGAAATAAAATAACAATAAATGAGCATTATTTTACAAGATAAAACAGTAAACGATGTAACCCATATCTTTGTTCGAGGAAATATTGCCAGTCTATTATCTCTACATCCCCTTTTTATCAACCCTGAAATTAATAATTGAGACAGAGTGAGTGTTAGCGAACGGAGTCTTCTCTTAAATCGAGCTATATGGCACAAGGTATGTCCTCGTGTAGGAGCCAAACTGTAAATGCAATCCACTTGAAATTTTGAAACAAATTGGATTTATGATTAGGAATCTACTGCCATGAAAATTTTAAGTTATACCTTGACCCGTTTTCGAGTTATTGCGCAGAGCAGTAGTTCGAAATAATCTACGCTATTCGCTATGTTTCCGAGCAATATGCGGTAACTATCTGGCCGATTGTAGAGAGAAATTGTCGCGATTTGTACACGTACCGGAGCACCCTCTACAATGTATGGGCAGCCATTGAAAGAATTAGATTTGTCAGAAGTCTGTACTTTGTGTGCCAAAGCCTTTTTTTATGGATTTGGCTTACTATAGTAGACTATCCATTTCAAGATAGAACGCACAGAATACTCACATCAACAGACGACAATAAATAAGGATTATTAGATGAATCATTTCAATAATCGAACTATAGTAATCGTTGACTGATTAAATCATCACAAAATAATCGTCTATCCAATCGTTCGATTAATCTAATATTTCAGAAAATTTATTTAATTTGAATCTGTGTTCACGAAAGTAATAAAACATCAAACATTCAAACAAGATTTGTGGAAGATTTTAAAGTTTTTAAGCACAATTTACATCTCACTGAAACTTTATTGTCTATTTTTTCTAAAATATAAGATCATAGCTTATAGAATGTCCCAATGGCTTCCGTTCGTTTTGGTCTTTCGCGAAAGCAATTGATAAAATTTTCGCTTCCAGCTCATTCCCTCCCTTAACCAAAGGTGACGGCTAGAGCCCAACCAATTCCATAAAAGACCCTTCCTAACAATTATAGACCCATTGTACCATAATCTGCAATCTCTAAAGTGATGGAGATAGCAATCAACATCGAGCTCATCCGATATCTAGAGAGCTCCAAAATCGTGAATGACCAGCAATATGGCTTTCGTCAGTAGAAATCAACAGAGGACCTGATTGCCTACGTAAAACATGCATGGCAGAAATCTATTGAAAAATATGGGGAATTTCTAGTGTAGCGTTGGATATCTCCAAAGCGTTTGACTGAGTCTAGCACCAAAGCCTTCTTATGAAAATTTCGTCACATGGTTTGCCGCCTCAACTTTATCGCTTACCTTCGAGTTTTCTCTCAGATAGATGCCTCCGTGGTCATTGACGGAGTATTTTCCGATACAATAACTATTAACGCTGATGTTTGACACCAACTTTGTTCCTGCTCCATATCAACGATCTGTTGGAAATGACCACCTATCTCGTCCATAGCTTTTCAGATGATGGTACACTTCATACCGCTCCCTCATCTAGAGTTCCAATGAAGCCAGAGAAGTGAGACAGAGTCAGGTTGACGCAATCAATGGAGATCTGACAACGATTTTGAAATGAGGATCTGATAATCTAGTAACAATACTCAAGCTTGCATCTTCTCCAGGAAGACGAATCCTACAATCCCTGATATGATGATGTCAGGTTCCTATCAAGTTTTCCATATCTATGCTCGGTATCAATAACCTACAGCTCCCTCTCATGGGCTGATTATGTGAAGTGCATCGCGAAAGCAAAACTTGGTTTTCATTTCCTTGCCAAGAGCTACTTCACATCCCAGCAGCTTATCATAATTTACAAAGCACAGATTCCATTTGTCCTGGAGTGATGTTAACAGTTTGGAGTTAGGCTCTTGGATTCTATCCAGAAGAGAGCTAACGTCTGATTGATGATGTCACATTCACGAATTCAATAACATCTCTAGAACACCGTGGAAAGGTGAGATCTCTCCCTTTTCTATAGATATTTCCATGGTCGGTGTTCATCAGAAATGTCGTCTGTTATTCCATCACGAGATTACAGTTAGGCGGACTAGCCGAGCTCAAGCTAGTCACCCTTCCATTGTCATTATCTATAACCTCCAAAACTGCAAGGAAAATTTGATTGACTATCTCGTCTCTCAACGTTCCAACCCCGGCTCAAATGATGTGAGCATTTGAAAAAAAAAATTTAAATACAGAATAGCGTAACTTTGATAAATAATAATGGTATTCGTTACTGTGAAAGTTCGAAATGTGATGGGGTTCGGAAAACTATCCGCGAAAAATGTAACAAACTAAACTGCGATAACATTGCAGCCTGGTGTTTCCAACCTACGCTATAGATCCAAGCGGCAATATTATCACAGGTTAGTTTGTCAAATTTTTCGTTTTCCGAATTCCACCTCAGAATGTCGCCTTCACCAGTTTGGCTCATTCTCAGTAACATACACAACGAACAGGGAATTACAGTTCTGACAGAATACGATAAATATTCTTCATTGAATGGGGTGCGGCTGTCGAGTAATCAGTAAATAATCATCTAATTATTAATCAATAGAAGCAAACCATATCATACGATTATTCCACAGTTCGATTGACCGTTACCATCACTACTCACAATTATGTTCGAAACATTAACAATTTTGATAAAACGTAAATATCCTCATATCGGTTCATACACGTTGTTGGTTTCTACCTAGGGGTAGAGCTCACGCTACTAGACAGAATGCGGCTCGCGCTCCTTATCGGCTTATGGGAAAGACGGCGTTAGCGTAGCGGAAAGAAAAGCCGATCTTTCGACACACTTACTCCCTCCGTCTTAACTTTCCTGGCATGCGCAGCATACTGACCCCGACCTACTAGTATTTAGAAAACCTAATAAATGTGATATGAACGTAAATATTGGGGAAACATGAACAATGTCAAGTAAATTCATAAGAAGAGAATTTCAGTATTTGAAAACTCACATTAAATTAAATATCCATTTAATACGAAGCAGTTATCTTTCTCTATTTCTTCTTAAGCGAAGGAGATATATTACGAAGAAAATTCGTATTTTTTGTTTAGGCATGTACATATGGATTATCTCATTTTGCAGGATTGGATGTGTAGAACTTCGTTACTTATGATTATTTGAACAATGAACTCATGCAACCGCAGATAGACGCTCCAGTTTTGAATTTCTAATAAATAAAACTATGGAATCTTAAACATTGGAAAGCTACAATCGAATTAATCCAACCTATCATTGTAAGTAGTAGTTCATCATTTAGTTAAGAACAAATGATTTGATAATCAATTCTTCCTTCAATAATTTTCAAGCGATGAAATGTTGAGAAAAACATCTTCAATTAATATGTACGGTAATAGACTGTATTATTCAAGGGGCTATGGCTGGATCAAAAAAATATGACACAACGAATAACATGTAGTAAAAATCGATACTTGTTTTCAGTAATTGAAATGGATCATGTTATAATTAAATTGAATCCACATACTAAAATCAGATGAATTTATAAAATTTGATAGAATTAGCCATTTTCACTGAAAATCCATTATAAATTTAAATAAAATCAATATTAAAACTTTGATTTTCACTAATTTAATCACGTAGCTTCTTCAAAAAATATCACAAATTACTAACTTACAATAAAAGAGCTAGTCTAATAAGAGTATATACATAGTGTGTTCAACTTTATCTAATTGCGGTTTAACCCATCGAGGGATTAAACCACAAACAAACGGAAAACTTATTATACAACTTTAACAGGGGAGAATTATTAAGTATTTACTAATTTCTAGAGATTCCAGCAAATTCAATTTATTACTTTTAAAATCTTGAAATTATCATTAAAGTGATGGTTTTCCGTAATTAAAAGTTCTGCAAACGTTGAATCAGATTCATTTATAATGAAAGTACACCTTTGTTCATTGCTCCGTTTTTCGAAGGTCAAGATCCAGATGTCAGCGTGTAAAGTTCACATTAATTTGTTTCCATCGGATGATTCATTTTTATTATTTTTGATAAGCCTCGCTAAATTACTATGCATTTTATATGCTACGTCAGTACATAAATTACTAAGAAAATTTGAAATTGTAGTAGAGGCTGGCCCCATAAGAATAGTTTGTCTCATTGTAGGAAATAGTAAGTTGATAGTTAATTAATTTATTTATTTAAGAATTTATGAAGAAGGGTATTTAATTCAATGTGTTTCTGTCCTATATCTATCTATTTCCCCCTCCCTTTGAATAATATTCTGTGAGAAGTGTGGTAACTTAAACTTGGAATAGAAGAATAACTGCTTATTATTCATCAGATTAAAATCTTAATTGGAGTACCTATTCCTCAATTAATACAATTTCGGAATATCACTTCCTCAGTGAATAGGTAAATATTTCACAATTTATGTAGTAACACTTTGGAAATGAATATAATACATTTAAACTTGAATTCACGTAATCTACCGGAATGAAGTTGAATGTTAATTATTAAGGCTTATTGAAATTCCGTAAGTTTTGAAGTACCTACAGTTTGACTGTTCGCAATCATTTGGAAATATATGTTACTGAAGTGAAGATTCTTGATATGAAGAAAATTGAATCCATGTGTACGTCTACAATTCGGCGTTTCCGTGGTGTAATTCATTTCAAAAATATATAAAATAGTGAATAAAACCAATTCACATCACATACTCCAAAGTTTACTTGCTGACAATTGTTACTTCACCCAGTGACATTATCAAAGCTGGCTTTCATAATGTCACTTTGTGACAAAACAAAGTAAACTTTGCAGTTTGTGTAAATTTTAATTTGAATTGTAGCTACTAAATCCACATTAAATCCATCCATTATGTTCTAAATTTCTGCAAATCATTCATATAAAATATGGTGATTTGTATTTATTCATAATAGTAATTATTTTCTATTTTCAAGTTCAAGGGGGTATAGAAGCATGGAATATATTTGAAAAAAACAAAACATAATCATCGAATTCACCGACTTCTGATAATTGCTTGCCCAAGAACATTCCCAAATATACTATTACCACTAATTTGTATCATACCAATAAAGCTATTCGTAACTTCATTTCGTGACTACAAAAAAATAAAAATAAACAAATAATCAAAATCTCGAACTAATATTATAGATATAGTTAGATTTTCCTGAGATAACACCAATGAAAGCAATGTTGAGTCCAGCTTTTGAAGGTCGGATTACTTTCTAATTAAGAATAATATTATGTTACTTAATTGTTATATCAAATCGAAAGTGAACCGGGTAATTATTGTTTAATGCATCATGAAACGCGTACTCCTGATATATCGTTACCATATAATGAACAAATTATTAATACTTCTTTAGGAAAAAAGTTATTCCCTGTGGAACATTGGTTCCAGATTAAACAATACAATCTTTGCGTTTACAAATTTATAATTCTAAGTTTAGAAGAAAAATCTTATGATTCCCGTCCTGGAATAATTTCACCAAGTAGTCCAGTAAATGAAGCCCAAAATCGACCGGACTTCGGCGATTTTTTGCTCATTAACCGATTTTGACGTTTAAGGGCTTGTTTGATTCGTTATGATCCCTAGATCAAAGATGGACACTTTTGATTTCTGACAAATTGTTTATATTGTTAATAAACAATAAATAGTGTTAAATAATGGCTTCATCCAGAACAATCTTTAAAAAATTGAAAACTGCAGTTTTTATTGTTTTTAATCATCTAAATGTTGATTTTCATATGCCTAATCGGTAAACAAAGTGCTCTTAATGATCTAATTTGTTGATAAACTAATTGTTTATCAACAAATGCTCGAGAAAATCAAAGTTACCTAAATGTTCGATATTGGACTCGTTTTCGGATATTTTTTACTCAATAATCGCAATTTTGAATGCGAAATTACAATTAACCATTAATATAATTTATTTATTAACAAATTGTTAATCAACAATTGCTCAAAAAAATAAAAGTTATCGATATTACAGTTGTTTTCGGATATTTTTGAGTCAATAATCATGATTTCGTATGTAAAAATAAAATTTATTGTTAATATCATTTGTTAATTAACAAATGCTTGAAAAAATCAAAATTATCTAAATGTTCGATATTGGACTCGGTTTCAGATATTTTTTACTCGATAATCGCAATTTTGAATGCGAAATTACAATTAACCATTAATATAATTTATTTATTAACAAATTGTTAATTAACAATTGCTCAAAAAAATAAAAGTTATCGATATTACAGTTGTTTTCGGATATTTTTGAGTCAATAATCATGATTTCAGGTTTTTTGTTCGAGCATTTGTAGAATTAATTTCAGTTTTATATTAAGAAACATTATTTTTTATTAAAAAATATAAAAAAACGACTGTAATATCGAACATTAAGATAAAATTCATTTTTTCGAGCATTTATTAATTAACAAACTCTATTAACAATTAATTCAAGTTACACATTCAAAATCATGATTCTTGACTCAAAAATTTCCGAAAACGACAGTAATATCGAGCATTTAGATAACATTCATTTTGTTGAGCATACATTAATAAACAATTATATTAACAATTAATTGGAGATTCACATTAAAAATCATGATTATTAACTCAAAAATATCCGAAAACAACTGTAATATCGATAACTTATATTTTTTGAGCAATTGTTAATCAACAATTTGTTAATCAATAACTTATCTTAATGGTTAATTGTAATTTCGCATTCAAAATTGCGATTATTGAGTAAAAAATATCCGAAACCGAGTCCAATATCGAACATTTAGATAATTTAGATTTTTTCAAGCATTTGTTAATTAACAAATGATAGTAACAATAAATTTTATTTTTACATGCGAAATCATGATTATTGACTCAAAAATATCCGAAAACAACTGTAATATCGATAACTTTTATTTCTTTGAGCAATTATTAACTAACAATTTGTTAATAAATAAATTATATTAATGGTTAATTGTAATTTCGCATTCAAAATTGCGATTATTGAGTAAAAAGTATCCGAAAACGAGTCCAATATCGAACATTTAGGTAACTTTGATTTTCTCGAGCATTTGTTAATAAACAATTAGTTTATCAACAAATTAGATCATTAAGAGCACTTTGTTTACCGATTAGGCATATGAAAATCAACATTTAGATGATTAAAAACAATAAAAACTGCAGTTTTCAATTTTTTAAAGATCGTTCTGGATGAAGCCATTATTTAACACTATTTATTGTTTATTAACAATATAAACAATTTGTCAGAAATCAAAAGTGTCCATCTTTGATCTAGGGATCATAACGAATCAAACAAGCCCTTAAACGTCAAAATCGGTTCATGAGCAAAAAATCGCCGAATCAAATGCTACTGAACTAAAGAAATCAAACACTGCTTCCGCCTTCTTGAAATAACATCAACTATTAAATTATTCCTACAAAGATTATATTATGACTTCAATTTCTAGCTATTTACAATTTAAGTAGAATTGTTATTTTTTCCTATATTGAAATTAGAGAAAACTGTTAGATATTGATAATCATCTAAGCATTCACACAAGTTCTGGTAGTATTAAGAAAATATCATATCTATCAATCACCTAGACCAGCGTTTCTTAAACTGGGTTCCGTGGAGGTCACTCAAGGATTCCCCGAAACTTACACCATACGAAAAAATGCAATAAAAAATAATTTCCGCTTCCACTTTGAATTAAATCATGAAATAGAAATTGGCTACTCATAATTGGCTATTTAAATGACTTCTCACAAATATTAATGAACTTCATTCATCCCGTAAGGGTGAATCAGTAAATTCTGGCTTTCAAGAAAAATATAAAATTTTGGACAATTTGTATTTTCGATTGCTTCCGAACAATATAAGGCTTTGCAAGTGAAGCTTTTGAGCAGTCTTGTCCAAATGAACAGCAGATTTAATATTAAAATGAATTTTAGATTAAGACCATGTCAGCAGAAGAATACGGGAACGTTCTTTGAAATGACATCTGCTGTTGATGAAATCCTGGAGTTTAAAAGATGAATATTTTCAATTGTCGCAAAAGGGTGTGTTGGCACTTTCAACATTTACAACTATACATATATATGCGAAATGGGGTTCTCAGCTTATATATCGACAATAGACTTGATTCCGAACCTGACATGAGAATTCAACTTTCATCCATAAAGACTAATAATAATAAGTAAGCATATCTGCGATAATCGAAAACAGTACCACTCGTCTCATTAAAATTCAAGTTTGAAAGTCCTGTTTGAATATATTATTGTAAGAACTTTTGAACTAATTTTAAAATTACTTTTTGAAGCAAGTAGGTAAATATTATTTGGAAGAATTGTCATTGTTGTTGCAAATAATTCATTTACAGAATGTTGCATTAAAACTATACCATTGATACACGGTAAAAGTGGACATCAAAAAGATTGAGAAACTTTGACCATGACTATATGAAAGTTGCCAAAATTTGTTCCTTGCTAAAAATCTAATAATTGTTTAGGTTTTCAGAAATCTTAAGTTTATAATTTGAAATTAAACGTGAGACAATTCTATCTTCGATCCTTAATAATCACAAGTAACTAACCGGATTGTAGGTAGTACCTAATTTCGAAGAATTAGTTGATTCGATTCCTGAAGATCCTTAGTGACTTATAGGCTATATCCTCTGGAATATTTTTCGCACAAGAACACTCTCAAATATTTACTTCTTTGCAAGTTTGTATCATATTATCAGCAAAATTATTTGAAATGTCAGTTTGTGAGTCACTTAAATGAAGTACCGTGGAGAAGCTTGATTTTATATTGAAATTACTTTGGAATCAAAATGAAAAACCTTGTCAATATTCCTAGATTCGATACAACTCATGTTATCAATCTCTTTATAGGTAAGTAGCCATCTCTCAAAGCCACAATACTTTCTAAATATACAAATTCTATAATTTGGCTTAAATCAAAAGTATTGCAATAAATATTATTGTTAAACCCATTCTAAAGCGCATAGATTAATCGCAATTACTCCTTTGTCTTCACTCAATTTAACCCAATCCAACACTGTCCTTAATAAAGTTGGGTAAGTATTTCCGTCATGTAAAAATCTCGCAAACATAAATATGGGTTACATCTAGTACTGTTATGAATACACTCACTACATAATTATCACATCGGAGAAAATATATAAATTACCTGGCACTGTCCACTCTGCAACCTTTTATAAAAAGTGAATTTGGTGCACTTTGAATCGAACACTAATATCCGTTTGTTAACAAGCGCGTTAAAAACACTTTAAATCGCTTTTAAACACGGCCATACGCTAGAAAACGCAAGATTCGCGATTGTTGAGGTACTGGTACAATACACCGTAGGCAACACGAAGTGGGTGCGGTGAGAGGTGTACAACATTCCTTATTCAAACAACATTCAACAGGTAATGCTGGAAAGTTAGATTCACCCGACCGCTAAATCAGACAAGTAAGACATTGTCGTCGCGTAAGAACGGTGAAAGGGATACATAAACAATTCAAAATAATGAAAAATAGATTCAATTTTGCATTCTGTAAACTTGACTGAGTGATAAATAAGACGAAGCGTAGTTTACATAATTTATAATCGTTACCTCATAACAGGAAGTGCTACAAATAATTTGAAGAAAATCCTTTTTTATGAGTTTTAAATTGCAAAATGAAAGTTTATTTATGTTTGCTAATATCATCGTCATAGTAGCTTTAGAGGTTGTGGAACAGATACCTCTTATTGGTTGAATATTTAGAACGAATTGCAATATCACAATCAGTATACCGGACATGTCCCAAAGTAATTTTATTACTTGTCAACCTTGTTATTTTGAATGTTAAACACGTCTACATATCTTCCTACTTCCTGAAAAGACAGAAGATTCTAGCGTGAAACGTCTCAAAAGCTTCGCTACGTCTTAAACATCCTCTCAGAAAGATTGAATAGAAATCACCAGAAATAGAATGGGCTATTTTCCTTATACATTATGCGTGAACAAGATATCCTGTTTAACTTTCTCATTCGAGATATGTCTATGAAATAATGAGTTCAATGTAAAATGTTTCGTAGTACAATCACAGGCCACTTAATAATACCGACGTATATTTGATTACATTTAGTGCCTGCACGTTTTGAACGAACTACGTTTTTAAAAGTGATGGTTTAACAGTTATTGTAACAAATGAGAAATCAATGAACATTCATTTGCTTCTTTTGGTTTTTGCCAGATACAAATTATAAGGTCTCTCTAATCTAGATCAATGAGTAACATTACAAACTGATAGTTCTATTGATAAGAAATAATCACCCATATCTACTAAAATACTATCAAAGTACTGAGGACCTTTCGACTACCAAGTAGCCATCATCAGAGTAAACTAAATTATAAATCAAAATATGCTTGTTTAAATACTATTTGGGGAAAATAATGTAATCAATGGGTTACCTTCAGTTGGAGATACATCGGAATTTAATAAATTGTATAATGTATAAACGAAAAAGCAATTTATTAAATTTTTTTCCAGCTGAGGGTAACCCATTGTTCAAATTATTATCTCCAAATAGTGTTTAAACAGGCACATTTTGATTTATAATTTAGTTTACTCTGATGATGGCTACTTGGTAGCCGAAATTTTATCAGTAATTCAATTAGTGGATAAGGGTGATTTCTTATCAATAGTGTTATCCACAGTGTGAACTCTTTTATATTTCAAACTAATAGATAGCTCTTGGCAGCTGTGCCTGCTGTTCAGCTCTATGAGAGAACGAAAGAGCTGTCCAGAACTATTAGTTTTTGATTCATATTTGAAATGACAGAATATAATTATGCCGAAAAATCAACGTATGCACAATATCTGTTCACATTCGGCTGATATTATGAAACATGAAGCAATGAATCAGCTAGTGATGAAGGTACGAATGTTTTATTGTTTAACCGAAACCAAATTTAAAGTTAGTGGAAATATTGAACTCAGGTTCAGGTGTTTTGAAATGAGTGTTTGAAGTATCAAATTTTCAGATTCCAATATATACAAAATGTAAAAACTGAAAAAGGTTGTATTGAGAGTGTACCTACATGAAAATTAGGATGAGTCGGTTAATTTATAAGATTTTGACAGTAAATTAAATGAGTATTTAGAATCAGACTTGTTCCATATAAATGGAAAATTGGTTTTTATAGAATCAAACTATAAGTTCATAGACATATCTCGTAGTCCATGAGGTAATTTTTGTTCCTTGTTGCGTATACACTGATTCATTATCTCAACTAATAACTGACTTTATACTCTTGAAATTACCTTTAAATTTCAATTTTTGGGTCAATAACTTATTCATAATTAATTGTTGGAAGCTACAGCTACATAATGAATTTTTTACACTCAACTACTTAATTATTTGTGTAAGAAACTTTCAATTGGAATATTCAACTATTCATCAACCACATTCTAATATATGATTATAATATGAAACGAAACACCGAGAATTCTAAATAAAAGAACTGTTTTATCTGTATCAGAAATAAGATTATAGAGGATGTGGAATTTTTTGGTAAAGTTCCGATCAAAGTCTCCAATGTTATTGAATGCTGCTTTAATAATCTCTGCGGTTCATGAAAACCAAAGCGATAGCTCAATCAGTTAAAAAAAAGAAGAGAAAATTGGAATGGCATGTGTTCGGAAGCATTAGACAATTTGTTCTCGCAATTTGTAGGAACGATTTTCATCGCCTGTGTAATGGTTAATTCAATGAGCTGCTCTATGGCAGCAATAACGTATGTGATGAAATAATTTTCGGAGAAAACTGGATTTTCAACTCCAGCGAATGTTCAAGAATCTGTGAAGCAACGTGGTTATGGGAGGAATTAATTTTAAAGGTTTCGATGACAGCATCAGAATCAAATAATTGTAGCTTGTAGCTGATGGATGTAATAATACTCTATTTGGTAAAGCACTAACCACTAATTGAATATGAAAGTGCAGCAACATTTTAGATGTTTTCAATACAGAATGAAGATAATCATCGTAATAAGACAATTCTAATTTTCAAAGTAAATACTATGACAAAAACACATCCTGATTTGTATTGTAGTACAAAAGGAATTGAAAATATTAAATATTGAGCTTAAATGTTCTGAACTGAATTTAATTTTGAAGAATACATGGTGTTAAACATTCCAATAATTGTTCATCAATATGATATATCGCGACAGATCCATGGTTGATCCATAATCCGGTCTAGCATTATCAATCCAAATGGGCAATATTCCCTACTATCTAGATAATCAAACACCACACCTTCTTACAACTTATATTTTGGTATTTAATGTCATGTTTGGACGAGAATAAAGTCAGTTATTGGTGTTTCAAATAAAATATTGACAGTAAAATGTTCACTATAATATTATAAGTAAAATATCATCGTAACTGAAATAATAAACTGCACTAATAAGTAAAAGTACTAAGCCAACCACCACAATGAAACCCTAGAGGGTACTTACCCGGTACAGTTTCTCCGTTGAATTTAATATCCACTCTGTGAGGTAGTGCCTGATGAGGAGTGAAAGCAGCTTTGAAACGTTGACCACCTAAACTCCGAACGCTTGATGTAACGCGTCCTCCTTCAACCAAAATTTCTAGGTCCCCAGAACCTGCCCCACTACCATCGACTGATGACATTGATTTATTTAGTAATATCTCAAAAACGTACGATACCTTAATCAGTGCCGGATTTAGGGGTGGGCAGAGCGAGCGGCAGCCCACGTGCTCCCATCAAGAAGGGGCCTCCACCAAGTATAATATATTGAAAAAAAATTTGGCTTTCAACAAAAATGATGATTTTGTTAATATACTTAAGCTATTTCTGATGTCACATTGCTTTGAAACACAATGAGTCAAAAGCACCTCAGTGATCTCTCGCTTTTTAGTAGCCATAGCGATATTTTGAGAACCTTAAAATTTGACAACTTGATCGACAATTTCGCGAAGAAAAGTGCAAAAAGTGTCTTTGAAACGACAGTTAATAGATCTACATATAAATAATATATATGTCTCCCAAAAAAGTTTTATTTAGATGACATTACAATTGCAAAATATAGTATAGTATTGTAAAAATATTTTGTGTCATTTAATATTACCGTCTACCATAGGGGCCCCACCAACCTTGTGCCCACGGTCCCCATCACTCTAAATCCGGCCCTGACGTTAATTAGATAGGTGTTCAATAAAATTTCGCAGATTATCGAAACGCAGCGGGATATAATATATTTTGATATTTCCTGTAACTGTTCCACCTCACTTGTGGCACAATTTTAGTTTCTTCTAAACTAATGATTTTCATGACACGTGAGGTTGATGATAGCGATGAACCCTGTGTAAGAATATCCCAGCGAAGGGCTTAGAATGCTCAATATCAGCAGTTGTTTTCAAAATGAATGTATGTTTTCGGAACTAGTCGCTATTTCCAAGAAATATAGAGCCACACATGAACAAACAATTGAGAATTGATGAAAAAATGTTGTCACGAAACATTTTTTGTGTTTTCTATTATTGAAGAAGGTTTTTTTAATTCCTTCCGAGTTTCACAGATAATCATTATATGAAATTTTGTGAGCAGGAATTAGTAATCGTTAACTAATCATACAATAACAATAGAAGAAATATTGTTGATTTCTTAATGGTTTTTTTACAATTCAAATTTTTTATTCATAAAGAGATCCAGTTATCTCTTTTCTATTCCCAGGAGCGATTTTCGTCATAAGACATAAGTTTTTACATTTGAGAATACTAATCCCTTCCCACGAAACTTATACCGTGCAGGAGATTATGGTGTTTAGTAATTGTTCAAAATGTTCTTTATTACCAATTATTTTATCGAGCGCAACAACCCCTCATATGTTCGGGTAGATTAAAAGGTGCAAAAGTTGCAGCGTCAAGCCGTTGAACTTTAGTTTAACATCAGATTGCGACTCTAATGTAAAATTTTTCTAATTGTGTTTCTTTTTTCCGTACTTGAACGTGGTCGTGTTGATTTTTCATACTAAACAAAATATTATTTTTAATTTATTATGTTGATATCTTACATCGCTAGCAAATTTTTTTTATTACTTCAATTGGTATCATGCCAATATTGAAGAAAAATAAATTTTCAACTTCCGACAGCGCTGACTTTTTCTTGACTGTGTATAGAACTTATTGAAGAAAACAAAAAATTCAAATAACCTCAACAACTAAAAAACAAAACAGGTACCTACCATCCTGTACAAAACAATCATTTCGGATACACACCAAGCGACTGATCAGCCAACTAACCGTCCCGTACACTGCGTGATTCATTAGAAAATAGTAAATATAAAAAGACTTATCTGCCGTCGTTTTTATGTACAGGGCTGTTTTTGGACGTTCAAATATTTTATGAGAGCTAGGCTCATTTTTGTGTTGTTTTGAAAAAAGTTATAGAAATATGGTGGATCAGTTCTATACAAGTTAAAAACAAAATTTTCACTTAGAAATGATCCTGGATATATGGGAAGGTATGTGTATGAGGGCAACGCATTATTAATTGTTGATGGAATATAAATGTAATGTGTGCATAGGTAATTGATTAATATTCTTTGTCTTTTCTTAATTCAAGTACATCTCCATTTAAGTAGGAACTGTGAAAATCCAATCCATGAGTGAAGAGTGACACCTCCATTCTTGAACAGTTCTATATTTTCTTGTCGATCCACATCTATTCAATTATTTGCATGAGCTTAAATATTGTTTGATAAATTATCATTTCAACTAACTCATACTACTGGGGGGCAGGTAGCTCAGTGGTAGAAACTTCGATCTTCTAATCACTGTGGCAGCCGGACGCGGGTTTGAATCCAGCGACTGCGGAATTTTTCCGATGGCCCGAGAAAGTGGTGCGGCAAGATACAATGAGCTGTCAAGCCCAAGTGTCATCGTGACTGCCCTGGTTGCAGGATCGAGCCTACCACACGAGGTGGAGTGTTTAGTGGGTATGTCTGAGGTGATTGATTTCGGGACTCAGGGACTCCCACACTAACTTATGGGACGTTACAGGAACATAAGGTGCCCATAAAGAGTTTTAACCACCTCGCACCCAAAAAAAAAAAGAAAAAAACTCATACATCCCTTAAGTAATATGCTGAGTCACTGGCAACCCTATACTTATAGTAGATTGCGCAATATTTGTCATTATATCCTCGATCGTTCCAATGGCCTCGGGGAAATACTTACCTACTTCAAGTCAATAATGATTTTCGTGGGACTAACGTCCCAAGTATTGTACATCGACTTGTCGTATCACTGTAACCTGCAGGGTTTGCTGAGTAGGAAACGGTCCCCGTTGTCCAAATTACTCGATAAATGAATATTTCCTCAAACATATTTCATTAAAAAAATCTAGCTGCATTCATGATATACAGGGTGTCTCAGATTTTAACCGGAAAAATTTAATAGACAATAGAAAATTTGATTTTGAGCAAAAAATTCCTTATAATATATATGCAGAGACGCTTAGTTTTTGAGATACAGGGTGTTGAAATTGAAAAAAAAATTTCGTTTTTTGCAAATATCTCCGGAACCGTTTATCGTACAGAAAACAGCTTTTGCAACCATTTTCTACTCATAGTAAGCTATGTTCTGTGTGATAGAAAATTTTTTTTAGTCATAATTGGTGAAGATTTTGAAGGGGTAGTTGGTGTTTTTCTCCCCAAATTCTACGCCAGTGGAAAAAGTTACGGTTTTGAGACTATTTGAACCGCCAATGTTTTCTACAAAAAAAAGTACTCCTGGTCATAAGCTCTAAAGTTGACCTTTTCGAGAAAAATCAACTTTTATGTTGGAAAACATGGTCAATTCTTACTAATTAATCAAAATTTATTCAAACGTTAGAACAAGTAACAAAACCGAAAAATTGACCATGTTTTTCAACATAAAAGTAGATTTTCTCGAAAACGGTCAACTTTAGAGCTTATGACTAGTACCTTTTTTGTGTAGAAAACATTGGCGGTTCAAATGGTTGTCTCAAAACTGTACTTTTTCCATTGGCGTAGAAGTTGGGCAGAAAAACACCAACTACCCCTTCAAAATCTTCACCAATTATGACTAAAAAAAAAAAATTTATCACACAACCCTGTATCACAAAAACTAAGCGTCTCTGAATATATGTTATTAGGAATTTTTTGCTCAAAACCAAATTTTCTATCGTCTATTAAATTTTCCCGGTTAAAATTTGAGATACCCTGTATATTAAAAATTTAAAATTTTTCGAATTGGGCGAAAAATTATTAAATATGCATCGGGTTTCTTGGATCCCCAGGAGTATTCATTAAACTTAACCCGTTTGCAGACGGCAAGAATGACGAAGTTAGGGCGGTTGGAGTCCCCGAATTACCCCCAAAATTGAGCTTTCAAAAAAAAAATGTATTTCAATTTTGCCTTTATAATCTGAACTCGGGGGTTTTCGAGGTCCCATTTAAAAAATTCAACATGGTGAACCGTAAGTCAAGTTATTTTCCATAAAAAATTTTAGAATTGACTTTTTGCCTTGAAGATATATACTCGGGGGTATTCGAGGTCGCTGATCACGAAGCTGAGGTCTAATTTGGCTAAATCAAAAGGTCTGACAGGAAGTACAGTCATTTTCTCACTCACATTTTTGCTGACGTTATAAAATTTGTTTACACTTCTTACAAGTGGGGTTGTTACAAAACCCAAGAAAAATAATAGCCTACTCTATCCTATTATTCCCTTGTTTTTTAGGTTCGAAACAATTTTACTTCATATTTTTGATAATTCATATTAATTAGACCTCATATTCTTAATCAGCGATCTCAAAAATCCCCAAGTACCCGTTTTCAGCCGAAAAACTAAAAAAAAAACATGATTTTCATGAGAAAATTACTCTACTTCCGATTCGCCGGTTCAAGCCTCAAGCTTGTCCTGGAGATGCCACCTGTAATGGTAGGCGAAACGTCGCCATCAAGTCGTGCTATTGTGACGCGGAATTTATCCGGAAGCCAAGATTTTTCAAAATTAGCTATGCGCGGAAGTCTACTATTCATAATATATCATAATTTTTATAATTTAGCCGTAGATTCAAGAGATTCCAACTATTTTACAATGTTACTTTATATTTACCTTTTAAATGCGTTTGACTATATATAAGCTAAGAAGCGATATACCAAAACTTTGGTATTGCAACTTTGTATACTAAAGTTTGATAACCTTTTTACACTCTTACTTTCAGCTTCAGTCAAATCATGATTTTTACACTTGTGTAGAAATATTGTTTTACACCTAATAATGTCATATGAATGTAACATTAATTTAAGAACTCAAGAAACCAAAAAAATGCATATGGTAAAACTTATATGCATGAGTGTTTTTTCGGTCAAGTTTATCCCGGTGGACAACTTAACCCCATTTTACGATCTGTACGTCAAATAAATGAGAAAGGGAATAGTTTCATAGGGAGATAGACAGCCGAGTACATCTGTGAAGCCCTAGAAGAGGACATGCACCAGGGAACTTGGTTGTATTTCTACTTCAATTGCTGTCACGGTTTAACCTTTTTCATAATACGTATGCCATTGAATGTTCTACCAAAATATAAATAACTCTGAATATAAACAAGTAACACTACGAGTTTGTTTCGATCAATATTTAATAAATTTTTCATCAAAATTTTGCTTCTGTGGTGCAATTACAAAATGGGCTAAGCTATTTCAGCGTACTTGGTTTTCCAGAACATAACATAACAAACTGAATCCATAATTCAGTTTATTCTAATTTTCTTGATTATAAACTCTGATTATTGTAGAGTTAGTCAGATAACTGATTTGTCAGAAATAAAACCCATTTTCGTGATTTAGACTCCAAACGCCCACTGCACTGAAAATATCGTTGTTTAACTTCGGAATATCATTTTGTACTTAGTTGCAGGTGGTCGAATCTGCAAAATTCATTTTGCATGATGTTCTATGGACCGTGAAGGTCACTACCTATTTTTAAGATAATTATCAATTTATCAAAAAATTGAAATTAAGCCTTCAAAATGGGTACTAGGAGGTGTTTTTGGGTCGCTGAACACTAATCCGGGGACGTTTCCCTGGAACATTCATTCAATAGACGGAAAATCTGGAAAATTTGGTAACTTTTATGCAAATTTACTCATTTTTCACGTGTTTATTGTTTTATACATAACAGAGGTTGACAGTCGTGTACTTCAATCCGGAGTACCAAAAAACCAGGAAAATTTGCTGAAAACTGTAGAAAATCGAAAATGAAAATCTTTTCATGTCATCGAAATTATCGGGTGATAGGTCACTATGGGGGTTTTTTTAATCGTTGATTACGAATTTGCTAATTACAAAATTCAAAACTATCATTTTCCGGAAATACGTGGAAAATTTTATTATGAAATCTCCTATATTCAAAGGAATTTTTTGAGTGTCGTGTTGATTCACGTTTATATTTTCGATGTTCCATGTTAAACTATACAAAAATTAAACGTAATGCCAACAAAATAATTATTTAAAATTATCCGGAAAAACCAAAGAAAATTACAAGTAAAACACTCTAACGTTATCGAAATTACCGTGATTTTCTTTGTAATTTTCTTTGATTTTTCCGGAATTTTCAAATAATTATTTTTTTACCATTACTTAATTTTTGTATAATTTAACATGGAACATCAAAAACATAAATGTAAATTAACACAACATTCCATTAAAGAAAGGGAGATTTCAATAGAAGAAAAGAGATTTCAATAGAAATTTTCCACGTTTTTCCGGAAAATGATATTTTTGAACTTTGTAATCAGCAAATTCGTAATCAGCGACCATAAAACCCCCTATAGTCACCTATCACACGATAATTTCGATGATATGGAAAGGTTTTCTTTCAGGGTTTCCACATTTTTCCGCAAATTTTACTGTTTTTTCGCTACTTGGGCTCGGAATAATTATCTCAAAAAGATTGAAAAGTCGCTCAATAGTCACGAATGACCTTCATGGTCCACAGAAAAAGAATTTTTCAGATTCGACCTCTTGCAACGAAGTTAGTAAGTTCTCCACTTCACAGATTATTACTATTACACCTTTATGAGTTTGGTGCACGAAGTAAGGCAATTCCTGATTACAAATACTCCAGTTTAAGTAAAGGATACACTGGATATAGAGACATAATTTCTATGCAGGTATCTAAAATATTTTCGAGAACAATCTTACTCACTTTCGAATTCTACGGGTTGGCCAAGCATACCATCTGGAACTGGTTGAACTCTGACTGATCTTGCACCTCCACCTTTTGGAGACACCTTATAATTTGAAGATTGAAGCCCTTGACTATCTGAAGTCGTATAATTTTGAGAATAATTGTGAGTTACGAAATTTGTTTCGTGATCTGCGAATCTGGAACTGTCTTCAACTCTGGAATGATGTAATTCGGAATTCAATTGCGAATCTGCCAAGTTAGCTACTGATTCCAAACTTCGTTCGGACAGGATATTCTTGGTCTTAGCCAGAACATCCCATGAATCTCTTCTTGACGGATTATCCATCATCGACGAAACTTTTATTATTGGCGTTGTATCGACGCCAACATCATTCTGTTCTTCATACGAACTATATGAACGACTTTCGGTAACTCGTTTGTCGAAACGGGAGCTTTTATAACTAGGTTCCGGAGTCAAACGCTCCAAATTAGGACTTCGAGAGCCACTTAAATGCATGGTTGATAATTTATTCGTGAATGAAGCATCCAATTCTGTTTTTTTTCCAAAACTAGGACTTGATGATTCGAATCGCCTTTCATTTAATCGCTTGCTGGTTATGTAATCAGGACTATCTCTCCCGTAAGTGGGACTCTGGGAGCGTTGCATGTAAATAGGACTCTGCGTCCTCTGTACATAACTGGGGCTACTCGTTCTCTGTACATAACTGGGGCTACTTGTTCTTTGAACATAACTGGGACTACTAGTTCGTTGAACATAACTAGGTGAATTGGTACGATCGTTGAAAACTGGTGAACTGGAAGACAATCTTTTTTCGACTACAGAACTTTGGTGGTAATCTTGAGCGTATTTGTGCGTATCACTCAAAATTGGACTAGCATTCTCTCTATAGTTACTATAACCAGCATTTTTCGATGTATTCAGAGCAGTGATGTGCTGTACATTGACAGGACTATTGTACCTATGGCCTGAAGTTGGACTTTGACGATACGGACTACTTGATGATTTATGACGCTTTTGAGTGCCTACACGCATCATGTATGGGGAACCTTTCACATCATATCCATTGAAATAAACATAAACCTATAAGAGATATGTGACATTATAATTTATGTGAAATCAATAAATCGAGTAATAATAATAATAATGTTGGATGGTTTCTGCCATAACATAATAGAAATTCATGTTGCATCAATTTAACAAAAACAAAAATTTAGGCATTACAGTCTGCAACTTCCCGAATGTTTTGGAACCTTACAATAAAACTGCGCCCAGTTTGATCTACACAGAATGTCCAGAAATTCATATGCCAAACTGCAGGAGGTGATAATAAACGAAAAGTTCGGAAATGCTACAATAAAGAGCTATGGCGGGTTGAAAATGGGAGCTATAAAATGGTTTCGTTTGATATCTCAGGTATCTTTCAATTCTGTTAATTTAACTATTATCGATGCGAAAATTTTTATACGGTACCGGCCTACGAAATTTCTTGCAAGGGGCCACTCTACGGACACTTTTTCTGCTTTATTTTTAAACGAATCGTTTTTTATTTCAACAACATTTATATTTTTTTGGGGTTAATTTTACTTGAAAAAGGTATTCTCCTGCTCCAAAACTCCAAAAAGAATTGGAGCCGGAATATAAAGTTGCAGGTCGAGAACTGAACTATTTGTTAGTCTCGGTGCACCTATTTCAGAAGCAGAAATAAATGCAATGAAGCTGTGTGCACGAACAAAGGCAACGCGCGAGTAGATCGAAACAAATTTTCTCTGACACCCAAGCAGCTGTCAAAGCGATCGTTGTAACTCAAGAACGAGCAGACTCTCGGGACAGGGAGGGTGCAGCTTCAAAATTTATCGGACCAGAACCAGTGCTTGGCATATCTGACTGGACAGCTAAAACAGCTATATCGTCCTGAAGGTAGAATCGATGAATTATTTGTTTCTCGTTTATTCGGTCTAATGTTGTGGTTTCTCATTGAAAAATGCTAAACTGTCAAATAAAAGATTTTGTTTATTATGTTTACATTTTGATTTTATATTCATTTTACAGGCTTCTGCTTGAACATTAGTTGCTCAGTTAATTCTGCATCGAATTCAAACAAAATTAATACCGACGGATAACTAAAGGAAGTGACTTTTGACCTATCAGAAATATGTTCCTCTCTAAAATTTCAATAAAGAGAGAATCCATGCGGTAGTGGGTAACCGGGAGTGACGAAAGAAAGTATTCCAGTGAAAACCATATGTATTTGTATGTTTATTTGTTCAAAAGTTATGAGCTCTTGAAATAACGGAAAATATAGAAGGGCACCTCCGGTATTTGAGGTTCAATCAATAATAGATTTTCTGCAAGCTCCAGGAATACCTTTTGTAAAAACTAAAATAGCTTACATGCCACTCGAATAGGTAAAAGAACTTATTAGAATAACTCAAAGTACAAGGAGGTATAAACTCAGAAACATCAATTTATTCTTATATATAGGAGCTTGTAAAGCTAAAGAGTAAAAGAAAGATTCTTGATCTTTTATCTAGCTCACGTACTATTAATACTTCATCATGTGCCTAAAGTGCGGTCCACAATCTCGACGAGAGGTCCCGGCTAGCAGACAAGGTGAGACCAACAGCTCTCTACATTCTGGTTACCTTCGCCACCGCAACAAATTGACATAAAAGCATAAAAGTAGCACGCGAACTGAAGTTGATATACCGAGTTCGCTCAACTTGCATCGATGGTTGAGGAGGTTGAGGCCAAACAGTTTAGTCGCTAGATACTGGATACAGACATATCATAATCTGTTATTGAGAAAAGTTAGTGAATTAACAATGCAAATTTTTAAAATCAAACATATATTGCCCCATTCAGCGCTGGATATTTTTCAAAATTGAATTACTCATCGGACTTAGTTGTTAAGGGAAAAAACATAGACATCGATATCGATATTCCCTAATCCCATTTCTTCACCTAACAATTTTCACTATACATATTTTATTCCCATTCGAGTTACTTTCAATGTAAACAAAGCTAAATACTGAGAAGCAAATACCAAAATAGGCAGGAACTTTACTATAAATTAACAATTGCTAAAAATAAAGTTATGCACCCTTGATGCTTCTTGCATATGTCTCCTTTTTTACATTAATAACTAGTCGCAGCTGCCGCTCGCTGCGACGACATCCCAGCAATCGCGCCAGAAAATACAAACCCGTAACCGAAACTACTCCTCCCCATCGGTCGGTCAGTAGCTTCAGTATCCCAAATAGTGTACCCTAAGTAGTCTTCTTGAATCCAGAATGACTCTGCATCCGGTCTATTAAGATCTGCGCCGAGTTCTTACAGGGTGGAATGATCTTCAAATTCGAACGCAGCCAAGATCGAACTCCGTCCAAAACACCGATGATCAGAACCTCTTATACGACCTTGTGACCTTTGTATAGCGGGCGGAGCTCTAACAGGAGATCTTGATATTATGTCCATTTTTCCTCCTCTTTCAAGATTACGTTCTTCTCTGTCGGACCAAAGAATTCGATGACATTTATAGTCTTGGTTTGTTTATAGAGGAGAAAAACGTCAGTCCTATTTACTTGTATGGACCTGATGGTTGGAAACTGGTGTTTCCGACAACGGACTCAATATCTCCTGACATGTGAGGTATACCGGCTCTTGATATATTTCACACGAGTGCCTTAGATGGTAATACAGTACTTGTATCTGCCGCAATTATCTGGGCTTCTGGGCGGGAAGGTTGCAACACGAGGTCGCCCTCTAGTTGGCTTTCTCTGTGAAATTCGAAACCAAGTTTTTCCGCAGCTTTTTATGCTTTTTAACTATAAATGCCCCCACTCCGGCCAATTCCGAAATTGACAAGACACAGGAGGGGGTCCGAACTCTTAAGAACTTTACAAGCTATTCTCAAAACCACAGTTCGATGCGGACCATCCAGACTAAGGTGTCTTCCACCTCCCCTGGGACGTGGGAGATAAATGCGGGAAACAAACGACCTAGGATGCAAACTGTGATGGATATGCATCATTTTCCGGGTGTTGCCGAGTCTATACAGCTCATCGACCGTCCATTTCACCACTGCAAAAGAGTAACGCAGGACTGGAACGGCAAGCATATTTGTTGCAGACGCCTTGCTCTCATTCGAAAGTTCGGAAAACCAAATCTTCCGAAAAAAGTTTCTGTATTTGCCGCGTAGAGCCACCTTTGCATTGGAGCAAGTATAATAATAGCTCATGTGGTGTAGAATCAAATGCCTTGCGATAGTCAATCTAGGTCATGGAAAGGTTGCGCTTGAAAATATGGAGTCCTGAGTAATAGATCTATATATCACCAGGTTCTCCCGCAAACCATCCATGCCTTTCTTTGCCACACGCTTCTCACTGATGTTGTAAGTTATCGGACCGATCGATCTCAACAACCTAGCGTACAAGATAGTGTAAATAACTTGTTGCAGGTGTTGCGACAAGTGATCGGCCGGTATTTCTCGGAATCGGACAAGTTTCCTTTGTTTGGAAGTAGCACAGTGTAACCCTCGACAGCCCAGCTTGGAATTTGCCGCTCCTCTTCAGCCAAGAGTCAAAAACTCTGGCCACCGGCGGTCAGTCTGAGAAAATTTCTCACACCACCACATGTTAATGCCGTCAAGGCCGAGAGCAGCAAAGTTTTTGGTACCAACAAGAGCTTGTCGAACCTCATCCTTGCTGACTATCTCGCACACTATATTGTCTTTTATATCGATCCGTTGATCCTTGTGTACAATCCCGGATTCTCGCTATGCACAGTCGTATATCGACACTCGTACATGGTGGGCATCTTGGGAAAATCTGTCTCTGTAGCATGATGTGCTGTAGCTTATTACAATTATTACATGTATGTAAGAGAAAAAAAATGTGTCAAAAGATGTTGGAATGGGCGAAGGTGGTGGATAACAACGATAAATCAAAACAGAATCAGGGGGTAGGTCGCTGCCGGCCAACGGACGTGATCGAAAATGTGGAGGGAGAGTCTCGGGCAAACACAAAACTACACGAAACCTCTTTCATTCGTTTCGAGCACAAAATACCGACACGGAATGGAGATCAAAATGAACATAGCCAGGACTTGACGAATACACTCTCGTATTTGGCAATTTTCGGATAGTTTTGGTAGTGTGGAGCGCCCTAAAGTAAATACTTCAATTGTGATATATAACGCTCATAATGTTCCCAATTATTATATATTGTCTTCAATTTAGAGATTATCAAACAGGAGTGCTTATCTAATCCGTAGGATGCACTATTGTAACAATTCTTAACCTCTACCTCATATTGACTGCGGTAATTCGCGTGTCGATCTTTCTGAACAATGAATCTGATCCCATCGAAGAATGCAAAAAGGAGTTGGTGTCTTGAAATCATATGTAATTTAATTCGGAAAAATGATAATTAACATACTCGATGTTTGCCAGCATCCATTGGTGTGAAATGAATTCTATAACGGAACCCACTCTCGTCGATCTTCTCCAGCCTACAGTGAACAGATTTCTTATCGTGAACAATGTCAGCAAACACTTCTCCAGGAACACCAACTGCGGTACAATCCAATTCGATGTCGTGTGGTACTAAGGGCAATGCACCTTCAAGTCCAGTAACTCGAACTCCATTTGGATCGAACACACAACATGTGAAAGGTCCACCCTTGAAGAAATAATTATTGAAGGAAAAACTCATAATACGCACCAAATTAAATAAATACCTGGATTTGTTTTCCTTGATAGGTGATTTCAATTCTCCATTCCCCGGGTTCGTCGGGTTTGAATGTTGCACTGTTGGTGCCATCTACTGCCGTTAAGGGACAATTCAAAGGCCTTCCGGAAGGACTATAAGCTGTTACTAAAATATCTTCTCTTTTGGGAGCTCCTGATGAATGATCAAATTCATTAGTTACACACAAATGTAGAATTTATATAGGAAATCAAGGATCTGCCTTTGAATCTATATTTTGGCGTTCTTCAAAGAACCGTAATTGGCGGTGAATGGTAAAATGTGAATAATACACACTTGGGGTGGAAGAATTGTCAATATATTATTATTAAAATGAAAATATGTATATTAATCATATTTTACTATCCAATTAAATTTGCTCGCCATTTTAGACATGAGTTGGAGGTAATTGACAGGGAACAATGTATGGGCCTATAAAACGAGTGTCATCAATTGATGTAGAGCAATGTGATGAATATAGCAAAGATCGTTTCAAGAAAATATTCAAAATTATAGCAAATACAGTACGTCCAAGATAAGGATGTCTGTCATTGGGACACCGGAAACTGTAATTGATGCAGTTTTGGGAAAAAGTTGCGTAACTAAAGGGTCATTCCCAATAGGTATCATTTTTGTAAATTTTGGTAAAACCAAATTTCTTGTTTCCTATATATTTTTTCTATTGTTACAGGATCAAACTTCGAATATCTCCATGTATAAAAACTCCGAGTAACGAAGAAGGCGACCATTGATGAAAATTCCCTCTGCTGGAATTGGTGAAGTGACCTTGCCCGCCAGCTGAAAGCGTATGAAAGATGGCACACAGGATGAGAAAGAATCAGTTCGTATTGTACCTTCAGTGGAAACAGCAAGCTGCCGTACCATTGAGAAAATTTGCGAATTAAGATTCATCCCGCTGCAAATTAGCTTATAACCGAGTGAAAAGTTAGGTGAGAATTGAATAGAGACTATTGAGTGACTCCTCTGATAGTCTACGAGAACGAGGTCGAGAGCCGGAAACGAGCGAGAACCGCACTAATCCGCATTGCTTGTGGGTCCTTTACACTAATATAACTAGTTTAGGGTAAAGATAAGTGTCAGTTTTCTTATAGTTTGATTGTCCGTAAGCGTTCCCATACCCGCTTATTAAGTAGAACCTAACTGTATGTATCCGTTTCCTCAGAAAGTACTAAGGGTTTGATTTGATCGTCTCGTAATAAATATTGCGTGCTGACCTGCATTTTCTCCGTTTAGTTTGAGCTTTGAGCTTCCTTGCTTCCCTCCGTGTTGCTTTGATATTACCTTATTTGTTTGTTTCGTTCAAATCATTTGTTCATTTTGTAAATAAATTTAGTACTGGAAAAGTCTCGAATTTTAATTCTGCTCCATCTCCAATAGTAGTCAAAGAACTAATCGACAAGCATTACATGCAATTGAAGTCTGTAATTTAGTTCTGAACATTCTGCCACGCCAACTGGGCTCTGGTTATCTTCTCCACTGGGATACTACCTAGGATAAAGCTGTCCATAGATAGCATTGTGATAGCTTCATATTGAGAACCCTAGCAGAAGTTTTCGACGAGAAGTAAACCTCAAATAAATCTGGCACCCGTAAACCAAAATTGAATCAATTGAATTTAGATCCGGAAAATTTGAAGACCGTTATAAGTCGTCATAAGTATAAAAGGCCAAAAGTGAATAAAATATGTCACAGTATGGATCCCGAAAGCTTGAGGAATAGCGAAAACTGTAAACGATATCGAGAACTAGAAGATACATATATGTCGTAGTTGTTCGTTTGGCTGGTAAAATAAAAATTATGTCAATTCTCACTTCCTCGTAAGTGGAGATGTGTATTATATCATAAATAACCACGATATCAATATGTGTCCAAATTCGAACTCTTGTTTATAACTTAAAACAAACGACGATAGCTAATTTTTGTTTCCGCCAGTGGATTTGTCTCAAACAAAGAGAGACATCAAAATTTGCCCACCTTACTACTATGTACATAATCTGCGTACAATTATATAACTAAATATTGAAAATCTTCAAGATTATTAACGTGCATGTCAACGTTTCATGAATTCGTCAATTGTCATTGATATACGTAACTTTTGATCATTTGTCATTAAACACTCCCATAAGACGAACTCAAACGGTTTGAGATGGCAAATGATAATAGTTAATTATGTAAGAAAATTAGAAACAAATGAATATATGACTGTACTCATTTATCTCATGTTGGATTTGCCAAATAATATTGATAATGTCCTTCCAGTGAAGATCAATCAGTAACATCACAAACTTATAGATAAGATTTTTTTATTGATACATAATACATTATTCATATAGATGTTAAAAACAATATTGAAAAATTCATCAGTTTTATGTATAAAGTTATCACAGAGAATTTGTTCCATTGTAGTTTTGAACTTTTTTGGTTCATATTTAAAAATTCCATTAGATAGTGCATTTAAAAATGTAAAAGAGTTATAACTTGGCGCATTTTGTGACTTAGACAGCCTATATTTTGAAACTCTGATATGTTAATCCTTGTAAAGTGGAAATAAATATGAATATTTATTTAGTGCTTTTTTTGATTTTTATGTGCAAATATTAAAGCGTTCAAGATAAAAATAGATGATAGTGTAAGAATCGTCAGTTCTTTGAATAAGTTTTCACAATATTCTCTAAATTAATATTACCTACAATACGAATTGCCCTGCGTTGTAGTCAAAATATGCGTTCAAGTTCACTGCAATGCAATTACCCCATATATTCACAGAGAGAGAAATAAGCTATTCTCAGAACTTTTTGCGATACTTGGTTGGATAGGCGCCTTAGTGCATAAATGTTTCTGTTCAATTTTTGTGTCAGCTGGTTTACATGAACACTCCAGGCAAGCCTCGAGTCTGAGTGAATTCCAAGGAATTTCACGTCGGCTGCAACTACCTGTTTCAGACGAAAAATTAGTTTCTCTGTTTTTTCATGGTTCAAATCAAGCCTGTTACCAGAGAACCATCTCTCTGCCTTGCCTTGCTTACAGCAATCTCATATGTTTCGGCAGCTGTTTGATATCAGAACACTCAAAAGAAACGTTGTTGTCATCTTCCAAAAGCAGTGTTAAAAATTTTTCCCTGAATGATGGAAAATCTTTTACGTAGATCAAGAATAGTATCGGACCTACCACTGAACCCTGTGGTACCACGATATCAACAAGTACAAGCCAGACCAATTTCCATTCACATTGACAGTTGTTGGTAAGGTATGAGCAAATCATAGCTAAACTAACATCATCAAAATGATATTTTTTTTACTTGGATCAGAGGAACTTTTAATGATTTTTTCCATTTGACATCAGTTTGGCATTTTTCAAACGTCTTTAATATTCACAACGGAGTCTTTTTCTCACCTTCTTAAGATCATTTATTTCAAAAGACAGATATAAATTATTCAAAATTTGAACATTATTTCTTGTATTTCTTAATTCATATGTAAACCAGTGATTGATTGTTCTATCATTTCTGGCATGAAACTATCCATCTGGAAATGCAATGTAAAAGAAATCGAGAAAATTTTGATGAAAACACCGAAGGCACCGTTAATATTGAAGGTGTTATCCTTCGTAAAATCCCAGTGCAAATTGAATATAATGTTAAAAAATCAGTGAACTAAGTACTCAATAAATACCGCTACAGAAAACGGAAGTATGAAGCCTGCCCTGAAGATGGGAAAGGTCGACATCGAGTATTGCTTATGTGATGCATAATCCATCCGGAAGCCAAGAATTTTCAAAACCAGTTGTCCGCGGAAGTTTACTATTCAAGATAATATCGTTCGTTCTTCTGAAGCATTAGATTGTCCAATTTCCCAAATTTTCAGGCAGGCTCGCACTAAAAAATTGTTTGAAAAATCCTGATGATTGCTGAAACTAATCTGAAACGTAATCGAACTATCACATATGATACATCAATGAGTGTAGAGGAAAAAAAAACCTTCGTTGGATATTAAAACTGATATTACCATAAGAGAAGTTATGAAAAGTTGCTTCAAGAAATTCGGTTTCTTCCAAATTACTTTAGAATCGAAAATGATTTTGGAATATGTATACTTCCATGATGCCCTTTTTCACCGATAAACCGAAACTGTCTATTACCGTTTCCGATATCCTCATAACAGACATCCTTATATGAACACAATACTAGATCTAGGATTTCATTTAATTAAACCTAGCTATTCATGATGCAAATTTTAAATCTACTTGTTAACCCACTTCAATGATTCTGAAAATTTAGTGAACGAGTTGAATAATTGTTATTCATGGAATAGTCTGAGAGTCCTAGAATATTGGAAATTTTATTGAACATTCCCCAACAAACTTTGAACTTTCGGGGAAGGTGCGGCCTAGAGCAGTAATTACTGCAAATCACTATAAAGGAGCACCGGTTATGGGTCGATGACTTCCCGATACTATGTAGAAATCAATGACACATGCGATTATGGTCTGTGATGGAAAAATGGCCAGAACTAGCTGAAATCAATTAACAACTATTTATGGTACAGTGACTATATACAAAATATAGTCACTGTAGTATCTGGTATACTAGGTATCACTACATCTAGCGGTCATTCCGGGAAGATTCAAGTTTTTCTGATTCAATTGTTTTCTGGTCTGGTTCCCAAGTTAAGACAGTTCTCCCCTGTTTCATTGTCTCTTGTCAGGATGGTTTCTTTGATGACAAGAAAGTGTTATTTCAAGTTTTATTATTTGAATTTTCAACACAAACAAATGTCAATTAGCAAGTTCCACCATTTATCAATATGCTGGGAAACCAAAAGAGCTATTTATGTGATGGTAATCTTAGGCCGGAAAACCAAACATGCCAATTACGTGGTGCTGTTCTTTTGCTGGGAAGATGACTTTATTTGTCAGCTGTCATCCGCAGCGCACTCATATGGAGAGTCCCGCATACGAAACCATTTACTGGGCCGGTGTTGTCAAGTACGGAGAAAATATAATATAACTCGAAAAATCGTACTGTCTGTGTTCGAATTGACTGTGAAATACGTTTATTCCGATACATGCCCTAGAAAAATCTGGTATAGGTAACTAATCACATACATACCATATCTTAGTACTCAAATAATTACATTTTACATCAGTTGTTAATTCATTTTGAAGATACTACTGTGTGGTGAAACAATTGGTAATATATTGTTATAAAATTGTAAATCTGTATTTTATCTACACTTTATGATTGAGATAATTTATTTTAATCACCTGTCACTAGAAAGTATACACTCACCTGTTGCGTTCACCAATACTTGTACCAATGATCCTAACGCACACGGTGCCATGCCTGGAGGTGCCACTTCCACTAATTGAGGCAAAACTCGGAAATGATGCCCCCCTAATACTTCTTCGTCATCATATTTCACTGTAATTTCGTATATACCAACTTTGTTCGGAATAAAAGTTCCATGACCATTATTCAAACTTCTTGCAGAATAAACTTTACTGTCCGGACCATGTATTTCCACTGACAGATGAGAATACGATAACGATGAATCCAGAAAATTTATTTGAAAATGTGTCTGAAATGAATTTGTTAATATGTAACAATGAAACACTTTTGCTACAGTCGATCTTCCTTTTTTAATAGACTGAACATGTTCTCCATAACAGCTGGAATAGTAACAATTCGGCACACCCCTCACACAAATTTCTGAATATTCCTAGGTCTGGCTTTTCCCCAGGTGTAAAAGATATTTTAATTTGTTATTGATATTGAGCTTAAGTTAAACATTAACTTGAATTTCCTTTTATACATAAAAAGGCTTTCTTCTCCATTCAAGGTTATTTTCTAAAAATAATGTTGTCGATAAGGTTTCTGCTTTTGTTAGAGCATCAATAGATCTCTATCTCTAGATACCTAGAGAGTATATATTCAGAAGGTATTGTTCTAGCATATTTTTTAAATCTCTTCAACGTTGATATTACAATTTTCCGAAAAAAAAAACACTCACACGGTGCTAGATGGCGGAAAATCGATTTTTGGTAACTTTGGAGCCCTCTACCGTTCAAAATATCAACGCCGGTTACCAGAATGGGAAAAATTTCATTTCCAACATTTTTATTCAATAACTTTTTTATAGTTTGACTATACGAGAGGGAAACCTATAATGTTCCAAGAACATCGTGTGAGCCAGCGGTGGGTTGTTGGGAGAGAAGATAAGCATTCGGCAGTTCTCGAGCTTTACAATGAAGGAGTGACTAGTTCGAGGTCGTCTGGTCCGTGGTCGGCTGGTCCGTCTATCAGGACAGGTCGAATCTGTGTTTTGTAGATTATGAGTAGCATATTAGGGATTGTGAGATCCGTCTTCTTGGAGAAGACACAAACTTGAGTTTTGGTTGCATTAAACTCTACTAGATTATCTTATACCCATTCCAAAATCTTTGTCATGCCTCCATTAATTGCATCAACCTGTCTCTGTCTTCCTCTTCTGGCTTCATTGGATGCTATGAGAGCTCTGATGAGAAAGCAGTATTGAGTGTATCATCATCATCTGCTAAGCTATGCACGGGACAGGTGGTCACTTCCAGCAGATCGTTTATATGAAGCAGAATCAAAGTTGGTGCCAAGACTGATCCCTATGGAACACCAGCATTGATAGCCATTGTTTCGGAGGATACCACCGTCAACCACCACACGGAGTGATCTATCTGAGAGAAAGCTCGAGATAGTAAGCGACAAAGTTGAGACGAAAGTTGTCCAAGAAGGTTTTGGTGCCAGACTCAGTCAAATGCTATCGAGATATCGAATAATACAGCTACAAATTGTCCATGCTATTCAATAGATTTCTGCCAAACATGTGTGACGTAGACAAGCAGGTCTCCTGTTGCTTTCTGCGGACGAAATGCATAGTGCAGTTCAATCACGATTTTGGAGCTGTCTAGGTATTGGATGGGCCCGATGTTGATTGCTTTCTCCATCACTTTAGATATCACAGACAATAGTGCCATGGATCTATAATTATTTTATTGAAAACCTTCTTTCCTTTTTTTTTCAATTGGCTGGACTCTAGCTGTCTTCCAGCTGGAAGGTAACACACCAAGCTCGTATGAAAGGCTAGACAACCTGCAGAAAACTGGTTTTAATTCAGGCGCACATTTCTTGAGAACGATAGGTGGAATTCCGTCTCGTCCCAGACTTTTTGGTATTGAGATCAAGCAGAATACGCCAAATTGTGCGCTGACGAAAGACAATTTCAGGCGTATCGCTATCGATGGCAGCAATATTAGGAAGATCCTTCCCTTGTGGATCCAAAGTGGAATTTGCCGCAAACATTCCAGCAAAAAGGTTGGGGTTTTCTTATGGTGTAGTAGTCAGTGTGCCATACTCTTTGGTTAGGGGAGGGAATGAACTGGAAGTGACATTTCTAACAATTGCTTTGACGAAAGTCCAAATCGAACGGGAGCCATTCGGGCATTCGATAAGCTTTGATCTTATTTCGGCATTATATGCCTCTTTCGGAGCGTTTATTGTTTCATTGCGAGTAATACGATAAAAACAATTACAAACTTTTTAAGATGGTGGCTATACATCAGGGGTGGGGGTCCCCCCTATTTGGTTTTAGACTTATCTGAATTACCTTTAACCAATGTAGAAGAAGAATCACCAGACAAATTTTTTGGTGATTGTATTTATTTCGACAATTGTGGCAACAACTAACTGATTATTTTTAAACAATGGTTTTCAAGAACACATTGACATTAGCTACGTATCAAGGCTTATGGTTTCAGCCATTATAAACGCCTGCTCATAATGATATGGAGGAAACTATTTAGGGGATCAATTTACCTAAAGATTTATTTATTGTTAGGTGGCCACCAAGGTCAGAGATCTGACATCCATACATTTCTTGTGCGGGCGAATAATAATTTTGAGCCCTATATATGCAGTATCATTGAAATTAGCATAACATGCTCAACATAATTACAATGGCGCCCACTTGGAAAAGAAAACCTGATAATAAATGTCAAAGATCGAAACATCGAATCTAAAATTTAACTATTTGAGCGTGTTACATGTGAAAAGGTGTCTGGAGAAAGTGCTTTCGGGATCCTGCAAATGGCAAAGTATGAGCCGCAATTAAAAATCAAAAATTACAATCTTTCTTCTAACCAAGTGAGTTAAAATTGATTTGAATGGATTATTAATCAGCACTAGGATACGTAACTTTTTCCCATTCTGGTAATTTCATATATTATCTTACAGTTTCCGAGATCCCCAGGCTGCGTATCGAATTTCAATCATTCTGTAGATAGATACCTTCTACATAAGGTCCGAACGGCCGTTGGCCGTTGGGTAAAATGCTGGTTAGCCATTTTCTAAATTAGAATTATTTTATTTATAAACTGTATTTTTGAATATAAAATATATGTTTCACCTGATAAAAAAATAATAGGTATAGTATACAATTCTTTCATTTCTTTTACTCAATATTTTGACAAGATTGTGTGTCTGGCCAGCATTTAAACGAAAATAAGTTAGTAGAAGAATTAAAAAGTTTTTCGTTGCTATTATGCTTAACTTAAGCTCCGCGACGTCAATTTCGAAATCGCTGATAACGTTGATGCAGAAGATATGTCGTGTGACGTAGAAAATCAACCTAAAACTTTAGATGTTAATGAAATTGGTGCATAATATGAAATGAAGCTGTGAAAGTGCTAAAATTGTATTGGTTGTATATTGAATAATTTTCACAGCAAATCGTATGAACAACTTTTTAAAATATACTAAGTTATTCTAGTTTTACCTTGCACTCAAGTATTGCGATCAAAAGTTACAAACGAAAATCTGGAAAATTACATGATTCAAAATTTGTGAGTCAGATTCATTAACCAGGTAGCAGCCAGATAGAAACGAATCTCAAGACTCTTACTGTAAATAATTTTATTTCAGTATGTATATGTTACTGTGAATGTCCGATATTAGTGAATGTTAAGATGCACCAGTGTATGTCGACAATCACCAATATTAATGGTGTAAGTCCGAAATTATTTCAATATTTTGTTTGTTTTGGACATACACCGGTGAATGTTAACATACTCCAAGGCGATTTTGTGTGTCTCAGATACTGCAATTCACTAATTACACACGCCAGTGTTTGTTCGAATTGAAGTGAGAAAGTTAGAGTGCTATTGTTCTCACTTTTTTCCACGCCGACCACCCGTCGCCGCACCGCTAATAGAGCAGAATATCAGAATCCGAAATATGTTTACTGTGCAACAGAAAAGAGGAATCTATAAGAAATATAGAATTAGCGAGACTTGGACTTTGAAAAAAATGCTTAAAGTATCGCAGGCAAATTTTCCTCCTGCAAAATATGGAGATACTGTAAGGTTGCGTGCAGGGCCGGATTTAGAAGTCTGGATGCTTCGGGGCAACAAAGGAGTGAAGACCCACTGGCCCCAAATTATTTTCTAAATAAAATGAACAATTTTTTCAGTCGAGTTTTGCAATAAATAATTTATTGTAAACCAAGTAAATTCTTTTAGTATTTAACAAACATATATAACTATAATCGGAAACAAGAATTAGCAAAAAAAAATATCAAAGGAAAAATTGTTTACTAGTGTTTACTAGTCGGAATTTAAAAGATTTTTTTTCGAAGTCTATTGTGGGGACCCCTCTTTTGTGGAGGCCCCGGGGCTGTAGCCCCGGTTGCCCTACCCTAAATTCGGCAGTGGTTGCATGTTCCTGATGTTGACAGAGGTCGTACAGATTCCAGAAATATCCTTACATGTGTTTCAAATGTGGATGGTGACTATTATCAACTGGCTACAAAACATGGGAAGTAATCACAGATGTATACTAGAAATCAGTTTTCCATCTGTAAGGAAAATTTTATCAATATAAAAACTTCTTCTACAAAAATATCAATGCGTGAAACTGTTGCTTTGGAATCAAGATTTGGAGGACAATGATATAAGCTTTCCAATTGTGCACAAAAATGCAACACCAAGAAATGTAACTGTGAAGTTCGTGGAGTTATTTGTATTTCTAAGTGTCATAACAGTTTGCCATGTACTAATAAATAAGTTTTTTTCAATTCTTATAGCGAAAAATGCTGTAATACCTTATTACCTATGAGTAGGTACTTTGTAACGAATGAGTATTTTTTAAATTCTATAGCCAATAGGGCAATAGCATTAATGATAAGTGTAAGTTATTGTTTACTTTACTTGACAGGTAATGCTATTTGTATTACTGATTTAAGATTTTGATTAATAAACAAGTTCTATTTGTTTTATTTATTATAGTTCTATGATTTTATTTATTGTAACAATTTGTGAGTTCATTTGAATTCAAGCCCGAACTTCTGTTTTGCAGATATCTTTGCTAAATCATTATAATTTAACTCATCATGAAGATTAACCAAGTCGTCGTGGTGTCTGATAACATTCACTGGTGAATGACCGGAAACATAAAGAACACAATAAATGATAAACAATCACCAGCTAGCTTGGTGGTTGTTAACATACACCAGTGTATCTTAAGATACACTCCGCTTCGGACATTCACAGTAATATATACACTTTAAGAATATAAGGTTTACTGATTACTCTTGAATCATAAATGCAAATTCAATCCTCATCCTCTTGCTGCATGCACAAAGCGGGTCGCAAACGCACAGAGATAAATTATTGCGATTGAATGATACACAAAAATTGGAATTCAAAGAAAAATAGTTACTCACCGGCTCTCCTACTCTTCCGGAAGTAGAATTAAGAGCAACGTTCATAAGATCGTGTAACGGCGGTCTCTCCGGCACCCACTGAAAATGTGCTGCATAAGCCATAACTCCCAAGTGTTCCACATTTTTATCTGCCATGTCCTTCGGTGATAATACTGGTTGCACACCTGACACACCAATTAATGCAATAATTATACTTTACTACGAACACGAATTAGTCGATGCAAATAGAAATCACTCGTACGTGAAGACAAGGTGTCATATATCACTACAAACAAAATTAATGGTGATTGAAAAACGAATGAGAAACTAATATTGGCTCAAAAGCATTAAATAAATTGATGTATCCAAGCACCAAATTGATATTAACAAATCTAATTACGTATTTCGGCAACTAACTTACCGTCTTCAATGCAATATTACCAGCTTGTTGACGTGATACTTTTTATGTTTGCCTCAGAGGGCCCTAGTATTGATAGTTGATATTGTCACACCGTGAGTTTAACAAAACAGATGTTTTCTTGTGAAGAGAGATAGATGTGATCTATGAATATTACACTACATTTAATTTCTTCAACTATTTCATTTGAAAATTTTCCCCTACAAGTGTAGCGCTATCCGCGTCAAACCAGTTGGCAACGCATTAAAGAGTTGTCGATATAATACTGTTGATTCATACGATTACATTGACAGCTTATATATTTGTAGTGAATCTAAATTTCAATAGAATAAAAATTCTGAAATGCTAAAATATTCTTTTTCAGGACTGTAATTCTAACTACATTTACGCCGTGTGATGTGTAAGCTGCGGAAATGCCGAGACCACTATCATTGTTCAACAAAAAATAATTACTTTGAAGGGGAACGTGAAAATGGAGATATACAGGGTGTTTAGGTTTTCCCGTTCATAACGATAGAACTAATAGGGGTCTTTCATATAAAAAATTTCTCTAAATCACTTCGTTTCCTAGATACAGTTGAAGTTTTGAAAAATTATTACATTTTCTCCATTATCTTCTAAACAAATGAAGATTTTCAATTCAAACTTGGTAAACTTGAGTTTTACTGGATGAGAAATTTTTTAGGTGACAAAATGTTTTTGAGACAAAAACAGTAGCGTAGTTATGGGATATTGTACCCATTTAAACCCCCACAAACTTCTACACCAATGGTCGAAAATTATTATTGTATACAAATTTAAGAACGTTGATCTATTTTCTATAAAAAAGTATTCTTGATAAATTTCACTTAGAGGCTTCCTGTTCGAGCTATTTTGATTTTTCTAATCACGGTTGTCTTATGGAATTTCTTTTGAAAGTCTATTTAGAATGTAAGAAAATATTTGAATAATAATGATAATAATTTATAATAAATGCTCAAATTGATCCATTCACATGAACGCAACGCCGACATAGACTTCTCAACGACCTTGTTCGAATCAATATTTTATTATTAATTTCACCACAAGCTCTTCGAATACGATTAATTAGATCTTCTCTATTATGAGCCGGCGTGGCATAATTTTTTATTTCAAATAATTTCAAGCAAAAATAAAACGTATGGGCCAAAACTATTGTTTTTGTAAATGCCAAGCCAGACATTGACATTGAATTCTTCTTGAAAATTTCTCCAGCAAATATTGTGGACAGATGAAGCACATTTTACACGGACGTGGATTTATTAATTTTCACAATTTACGTTTATGGACAAAAGAAAACACTCATGGTACAAGATGCAGGAATTTCCAAGAAAAATTCAGTGTTAATGTCTGGCTTGGCGTTTACAAAAACAATATTTTGGCCCATACGTTTTCCCAGACAGACTAACAGCAGCTGCATTTTTACAATTCTTTGAAACTAATGACGAAGACACACAACAATAAGGGAACAAATGCATGGATACAATTGGATGACTGTCCTGTCCATTTTTGCAGACAAGTACGAGAATGGCTACATAGAAAGTACGGTGAAAGTACGGTGAAAGATCCTCGATCACGTGACCTCAATCCACTGGACTTTTTTGCTTGGGGTTATATGGAAGATAAAATTATGACACGCCGGTTCATAATAGAGAAGATCGACTCAATCGTATTCGAAGAGCTTGTGGTGAAATTAATAATAAAATGTGAACAAGTCGTTGAGAAATCTATGTCAGCGTTGCGTTGAATTAAATGGATCATTTTGAGCATTTATAATGAATTATTTCTCATCGTTACCAATAAATAGGTTTTAAATATTTTCTTACGTTTTAAATAGCCTTTCAAAAGAAATTCCATAAGATAACCCTGATTAGAAAAATCAAAATAGCTCGAACAGTAAGCTTCTAAGTGAAATTTATCTTTCTTATAGAAAATAAATCCAAATTCTTAAATTTGAATACAATAACAATTTTTGACCATTGGCGTAGAAGTTTAAGGGGTTTAAATGGGTACAAAACCCCGTAACTACGCTACTGTAATTGTCTCATAAACATTTTTTGACCAAATTTTCAAAACTTCAATCTCGGGAACGAAGTGATTTAGAGAAAAATTTTATATGAAAGACCCCTATTATTTTTGAAAGTTCTATCGTTTGCCGAAGTTATGAACGAAAAAACTGAAACACCGTATAGATCCCTATCACTGCCGTTAAAGACGGTTGCTTCAATAACTCTAATAAAGTGTCTCAATCATTGACAATATACTTAAATAGGCACAGTTGCTTATATGAAAATGTGAATCTTCAATTAGTCACATCCTAAGCGGAGAGTATGAATACACATCTGGTTAAAACCATTGATATACCTAAAAATAATTGGACACAGCACGTCTATAATGATATGAAAGCGAAAGCTAACATCGTGAGGGTGTGGGAAAGAGAAGAACGAAGTGGGGACACTGTTTGTCAACAGGTTTAACATTGTGAGTATTCAAATCTTCTTTAGAATATGACTAGTTCAGGACTCGCAACTTCATGTAAGCAACTGTATCTTTTAGTTTACGAACAATGGTAAAAACTGGTGGCAAACAGTGTCCCTAACTCTCTGCTCTTTCCCGCACCCCCACGATGTTGGCCGTAACACCACTTCGTAGAGTTATAGACGATGCTGTGTCGATTTGTATTTATATTCAATGGTTGAGACCAACTAAGTAAACTGAAGTAAATACAGTTGTTTACATGAAATTGCGAGACACAATCTAAGCGGAGATTATGAATATAATACACCTGGTGGCAAACCATATTAGTTCAAGAGCCAGTGTATGGATGCAAAATTGCATTTTGTAACTGTATGGCGTATAGCAAAAGTCATTTCAACCTCTTTGACGAGTACTAAAAAATGATTACTTGGTTCCGCCGGTTATATAGTAATTTGCGTAATAGTAGAGTATGTGAAACCAAAAAATAAGTGATATCGACAATTTTTTATGATTTAACACGACCCCGCGGAAAATGTTCGTTTTGGTGTATAAAACAAAAGTATAAAATTTCTACCTCCTAAATTGACCGCAACCCCTTTTTTTCCGCCATTTTGTGGTATTTTGGACATTTTTAGGGGAAGTTTATCAAAAAAAAATTTATATCTCCAGTTGTATTGGGAATTAGGAAACCAAACTGGAATACTTTTATTGTCAATGTTTAAGGAACTCCCCGTTCAAATTTCAAGTTGATCCGACCTCCCCCTTCCTCGCAATATATATATGTATATACATATATGCATGGGAACTTGCGTGACGGCTAACTCGGGCAGTTTTCAACCGATTCAACTGAAATTTGAACTGTAGGTACGTTTTATGCCCTCAAAACTGATTTCCGATTTTCAAGTCAAAATATAAAATTGTTTCTGAGCTTAAGTCAATTTTTTAGCTAATTTCCCAATTGAAATATCTCATGTCCTTTTCATCCGATTGACATTTGCTTAGCGTCAAAATATAGGCATTTGCATATATTTTTACGTAGTAATCATCGTTTTTATATTACATCAGCAATATGATACTATTTTAGGTGATAAAGGTATATACATTTTTTTTAACATAAAAAAAATCATAAAATGTGCCTGTGAATACAAATATGCATGTGTAAATACATGTTAATGTGTTTGTATGTGTGTATGTAAGTAAATGTACGTGTATGTGAGTGTGTGTGTATGTAAGTGTGTGTGTATGTATGTATGTGCGCGCGCGTGCCTTATTACGCGTGCGTTAAAAAATCATATCTGTCTCAGGTATACGACAGATTCATCGTATTGTAAAGATGAGAGACCCGTTTTTACTACATTGTATAATACATAGTTTATACCTACACATACCTATAATAATAAGTATGTGTAAAAAATTTGCATATAAATAACGGATGAGAACATAGCCTAAGAAGATCTTCTCATCTTATGGATGAGAACTACTTTGTAAGGCTGATTCAAGTTTTTGATACAACAGCTGTCAGTTTTTGGAAGAACACGTGTGGTCTTAGTGATCTCATGTTGTGCTTCAGTCTTTGTTTGACTTTCTATCGTAAACGTCATTTTATTATAGATCACTATACTTAAAATATCCCAAGTATTATTAAGTAACGTTGCTCTTTTTTAAAAATTATAAAAAATGTATCAATAATGGAGGCAGATTTACAGATTTGCATATTGTGTCCTGATGAGCCGCAGCCAATCGCTCTATCAGTCGATAAGTAAAGGGTGATAATAAGTTCCGATTATTGCCTGCATCCTTGAGGGAAAAGGATTTTCATCAACGATGCTACAAGAGATATTTGTCATGTAAGAAAATTCAGGAGGAAACTACGAATTGATCTTCATACTCACGCAAAACACTTTCATCAGTGAAATCAGCTGAAGATAACAATGGTTTAATATCTCAAGTGAGTACAAGTGTATGTGCAATTGAACAGTGCCTCCAAGTGATGATTCTGAAATTGATGTTTTTTAAACAGAGCAACGTTACTTTATAATACTTGGAATATTCTAAGTATAGTGATCAATAATAAAATGACGTTCACGATAGAAAATCAAACAAAGACTGAAGCACGACACGAGATCACTAAGACCACACGTGTTCTTACAAAAACTGACAGCTGTTGTATCAAAAACTTGAATCAGCCTTACAAAGTAGTTCTCATCCATAAGATGAGAAGATCTTCTTAGACTATGTTCTCATCCGTTATTTATATGCAAATTTTTTACACATACTTATTATTATAGGTATGTGTAGGTATAAACTATGTATTATACAATGTAGTAAAAACGGGTCTCTCATCTTTACAATACGATGAATCTGTCGTATACCTGAGACAGATATGATTTTTTAACGCACGCGTAATAAGGCACGCGCGCGCACATACATACATACACACACACTTACATACACACACACTCACATACACGTACATTTACTTACATACACACATACAAACACATTAACATGTATTTACACATGCATATTTGTATTCACAGGCACATTTTATGATTTGTTTATGTTAAAAAAAATGTATATACCTTTATCACCTAAAATAGTATCATATTGCTAATGTAATATAAAAACGATGATTACTACGTAAAAATATATGCAAATGCCTATATTTTGACGCTAAGCAAATGTCAATCGGATGAAAAGGACATGAGATATTTCAATTGGGAAATTAGCTAAAAAATTGACTTAAGCTCGAATTTCTCAGAAACAATTTTATATTTTGACTTGAAATTCGGAAGTCAGTTTTGAGGGCATAAAACCTACCTATAGTTCAAATTTCAGTTGAATCGGTTGAAAACTGCCCGAGTTAGCCGTCACGCAAGTTCCCATGCATATATGTATATACATATATATTGCGAGGAAGGGGGAGGTCGGATCAACTTGAAATTAGAACTGGGAGTTCCTTAAACATTGACAATAAAAGGGTTCCAGTTTGGTTTTCTAATTCCCAATACAACTGGAGATATACATTTTTTTTTGACAAACTTCCCCTAAAAATGTCCAAAATACCACAAAATGGCGGAAAAAAAGGGGTTGCGGTCAATTTAGGAGGTAGAAATTTTATAATTTTGTTTTATACACCAAAACGAATATTTTCCGTGGGGTCGCGTTAAATCATAAAAAATTTTCGATCAAAATGTTTCACATATTCTACTATAAGTGAAAATTGAATGGTCTGGTAACCTTCTGGCATTATGAAATTTTGATCTGACCTCATAAAATGTATAAGAATGTTCATATTGGGATATTGAAATTTTCAACAAGCATAATGGTTTTTTGATGGGAAGAAGTACATGAGTGGAAAAGTGCAACGTAACCACTTCAAAATAATAAAATATGTTAGCTTCTGCATCCCACATTTCACAAAACAAAACGCCAGAAAGGTAGTGCACGGTCAGTTATATGTAATTGTCTAAAATGTTCAAGAATATTTTCAGTTTTATTTTTTTTCATATTCATTTAGAAAGGAAAATGTCTATTAGGACTCAAAACTGCACCTATGAGAATAGTATGCGATGTTTAGAACATGTATTTTTATGACCCTCATCAAAAATATGCATTATTTCTGATGATTGTTGGAGCAAGTGGTGATGAATTATAACGAGATGACGACGCATAATAAACTCTGTACTCACTTCATACCATCGATTTTTCTGATTTACCTACATTTGAAGAAAATGAGAAATATTTTTTTTTAAATGCAGTGTTGCCTTCATAATAACAAGCAATGGGAAAGAGTAGGTCTGCTTCCAATTTTTGGTAGGCTGTCACACCCGGGGAATTGCAATAGCAGCCCGCTCGCTGATAATAATTGAATAACAGTCTAAATGTTGGTGTGCTGGCATACCAAGATCAACTGAGTGCTCTATTAAGTTATATATATTTTTAATTATTCTTTTTTTAATATATTTTCACAAAATTTATTATTCATTCATTATTAAGAATCACTTATAAATTGTAGATAGAGTAGAGTAGGTAGAGTTTCTAGAATTTTCGATGAGAGAATTTCTTGGTCTTACAGCATCAAATTTACGATTCATTTCTAGTTATCAAGGTAGGAGTATTTTTGTACTTTATTACGAAATGATTAGAGAGCAATCATACTGTGACTCAAAAAAGACCCGACTAGCACTTTTCTCTGAAAGTCAATAATATTTAAAAAAATTTACGTGGTACAGAACGGACCAGTTTATTTGCTATGTTATTTGAACTATGTTTAGCTTACTGTATTTTAACATTTTGTTCATTTTATATGAAAAATAGTTAACATTATTTCACCTACCGTTATTTAAATGAAATGTACTTCACTATTTCATAAAACGTAGTACAATTTTTAATACGCGAAATAACTATCATATTTCGAACTAGTTTTTTCCAACTTTAACATGTTTGTGTTTGTGTAGATATGAAATAACTGTTTTTTATCTCTTTCTTCATGTTTGTTCGAGTTACATTATTTTATAATAAAATGTATGTAATTGAAAGTAATAATTATTGTTAAAGCTTATCGCATTCGTTCAAAAAGTCTACACATCAGGTATGAAGGTAAGAATCACACAAATAGGCCTTTCGAGGTAAGTTTTGAAATAGTTAGCAAAATTATGGTGAATTATTATGTAAAAACTGCGCTGATTAAGAACTCATAATATATATTTTTTCAAATCCACGAGCTTTATTATTCAAACAATAATTTATTTCAAATTTTTCTTATACTTTGCTATTATTGAGAGACGGTAATTTTATCTTTTAATTGCTGTCGATTCTAAAACCTGAAAAATCCTTGGAACATCAATCATACTCTCATTAAAATGAATTAGAAAAAAAAACAAATTCTGGGTTCATAAATTTTATGAATAAATTTTTGTGCTTGAATTTTGAAATAATGTCATTATAATTCAAAATATCATCTTGTTTGAGCCATGCTGGAAATCGATCTCATCACCATGTTCCAGATTTAATCATCTTTCTGTCATGTTTACATTTGATTGAAACTTTCTTTGACAAATACAAAAGGTTAATTTGGAAAAATAGAATGTACGCAATCTTGAACAAGTTTTGGAATCGTTCTAGCATACACAAGTACATATCCAACACGGTTCGTTATCTTGTATTCTCTAATAATGTCATTATCAGGGAAATATTTACAACATACGAAAGAATTTTTATTAGGAACGAAAGAATCTATATGAATCGCTCTAATGCATTTATTCTCCAAACTCTCGTCTCGTGAAAGAGGTAATGCTAAATAATAAATCTTATCTGGTTTACTGGGATAGTTCTTGTTACAGTTCGATACACAACAATTAGCTTGGATAAAGTGATACAAAATAAAAATAATAAATTTCCTCACCAAGATCAAGATATCCTCAAGAAAACGGGCGCCTAAGGCCCTAGGTAATCAACAAACAACACGCTATTTTATTTCCCTTCTTATCACTGCACTGAATCTCGTAAACTATACTTTTGTTGATTGTTTACCACAAATAAAACATATTTCTTTATTTTGTTATGTATTTTCTGTAAATTAATACTCAGCACGAATAGATTTACTAACTATTCACTGCACTCGCACTAAATGAAATATGTTGAACGATAGGCCCGAGTTTAACATATGTTATGGGCGTCACCAAGTCAACGTACTGGTCTCTTATCAAGACAGGTATGGCTTTGGTATATAACAACATGAATTGTAATTATGCCCTTCGTGAGTAGAGGTAGAGTGAAGCATTGATTGAAAGCTAAAACAGATTTTATAGGACCTCTTTTTTTAGTTAGATTAACTATATATAAAAATTCTCGGGAAATAGGTCACAATAACACTTTGTTTTAACTATTCGTCTTTACGTACGTTTCGGTCTCACGACCATCATCAGAAGACTCACTATGTCTAAAAAGGGGGTTTATTAAAACTAATTATAGCACAAGCGTCCAAATCGCACAATTTAACTTCAATTAAAAGAGCCCACGCCGTCGAAACGAACAGAACCACGAATAATCGAAATTGTATCGTCAGAATTAATGTATAAAAAATTATTTTTTTGTAGTAAGAATCCGCTATTCAGTAATATTATTAAAATATATGAGTGCATATTGATTGGTATTCTCACAACAAATGAGAAGAACGAAGTTATTTGTCAAGTATCTACTTTCGAAACCTGATGTGTAGGATTTATGACATGGCACTTAAGAAAGGTTTCAGACCTGTACTGGGAAATAACATTACGAATTCTTCCTAAAAACATTTTCTACACTTATAAAGACGTATGTAAGAATTTGCAAGAGATTATTTAATCAAATTAGTATAAATATGACTTAGATTTTGTGTGTCTACCCTATGATTTACAGATTTGGGGTCCCGTTTTATGTGAATCATCTCCAGGATAGATCTTTTATAATAATTGGTTTCCTTAGTTAAGATATTAACATTTTTGTAATCAAATTGATGGTTATAATCAAAGCAATGCTTAGCAAGGGAGGTGGAATTTTCTAAGTTGTTATTTCTTGTGCTATATTTATGGCCGTACATTCTTTTTTGTAAATATTGTTTAGAGATTCCAGTATAGGTTCCATCACAATCTAAACAATTCAATTTATACACTGTGTGGGTTTGTTTATCTTTGGGTATTAACGGTTTTAGATTTGAGAAATATTTCCCAACACAGTTAGTAGGTTTATGCGCAACATTTATATTATACTTTTTCAAACATTTTTTGATTTTCTCTGAGGTCTCCGGAATGTAAGGTAGAGTTATAAAATTGTCTGTATTACCTTTTATGTTATTTTTATAAGACGAACCATTATAGATTTTGTTTATTCTTTCTTTAATGATAGGATTGAAAAAAGTTTTTGGGTAGCCATTCAATTCTAGTGTAGTACGAACAATTTTTAAATTTTTGGGGCGGTCATCCCTTTTTAGACATAGTGAGTCTTCTGATGATGGTCGTGAGACCGAAACGTACGTAAAGACGAATAGTTAAAACAAAGTGTTATTGTGACCTATTTCCCGAGAATTTTTATATATAATTCATACTGGGTCAAGAATCTTATTATTATTTCGGCTGGGATATAAGCCTTAATATGGAAGGAACAACCACCTATCCTAAAGTTTTGAAGGAATACGGAAAGTTAATGAAGATACTAGCAAGAGAGAAGAATCGTAAAATATATTTCTGGTAAGATGTAGGAATTTGCAAGTTTATCCAAATTTCATAATATCTAAATCAAAGGAGAATATGTTTAGCAAGGTGCTAAATAAGAAGGCGTACGCAAAATTATTAAATTCTTTTCATAAAAACTGTTTGAACCTGTGCATTAAAGAAGCATGTGCAATTGTAGCTGAGGTTGAAAACAAAATCAAACTGGTTAAAAAAACCTGTCATCAAAATTTTGATAGCAACTTTATATCGCAATTTTTTCAAATTCAGCATAACAATTTCGAAAAAAATTTCAACAAAATCAAAGCCATTCAATCTAAAAAGATAAATAATTTAATGAAAGACGTAACATATGAAAAAAAGAATATGAATGAACAATGGTTGAAAAATCTAACTGACATAAAAATTCCGGATGAGGTGCAGCACACGTTAAGTTTAGGTCCGAAATTTGCATTGCCTAATAACAATAATAAACTGCCTATCGATAATATTATTGCAAATTTAGAATGCGGAATTAGGAATAAAAATGTAGAAGAGAAAAACGAAATTAGAAACAAAGTTTGCAACATCTTGACAAACAGAAAGAACAAACAGAAGGCAGAAGTAGGGATTGCAAAGAATCGTTTTAACTATCATACAAAAATAACAAAAGATTTCTTAGATGCTAACCCTCAAATATTAGTTTTGAACGCGGATAAATGTAATAAAACCGTCATAATGCATAGAAATGACTATGAAAACAAAATAGGAAACCTTTTAAATGATGAAACAACTTATAAAAAATTAAAATCTGATCCTACTTTATCAGTACAAAACAACATGAATAAATTGATAAATAAATGGCATAAGAATAAGATAATCCCTATTGAATTAAAAAATAAATTAATTTGCCATAATGGGCTAGCACCTTATATCTATGGGCTTCCCAAACTGCATAAAAATGATATACCTCTAAGACCCATTGTTAGTAATATTGGAGCGCCCACTTACAATTTGTCAAAATTTCTATCAAAATCTATCAATAATATAATAGGAAAAAATGAATTCTATGTAAAAGATTCATGGCACTTTAATGAATTTATAAAAAATCAATCCGTACCCGTAAACCATCAACTGATTTCCTTGGACGTTGTTTCTTTATTTACAAATATACCTGTTGTTTTGGCATTGAATAGCATCAAAAAACGTTGGGCAGAGATTAAAAACCACACACCTCTAGATCAATCGGAATTTATAAATGCTGTAAAATTTTGTTTAGAATGCACATACTTTCAGTATGGTGAGCAATTTTTTGGACAAATATTCGGCACAGCAATGGGATCTCCTATTTCAGCTACCATTGCTAACCTCGTTATGGAGTGCCTAGAGGAATCTGTTATGAGTTCATTAGATTTTCGGCCTGTATTCTTTAAACGGTATGTAGACGATTGCCTTATGTGTGTTCCCAACGATAAAATTCAATATGTAATTGATAAATTTAACAATTTTCACTGTAAACTTCAATTCACTTGTGAAATAGAATTAAACAATAACATAAATTTCCTAGATATGAACATTAGGCATGATGCTGATGGAAAAATAAAAACCTCTTGGTTTACTAAAGAAGTATGGTCTCAACGTTATCTTCACTTCAATTCCGTTGCACCAGCTTGTTATAAAAAAAAGTGTCATAAACAGCCTTACAGATCGCGCGATAAAATTGTCCCACGCAGATGACCGCCCCAAAAATTTAAAAATTGTTCGTACTACACTAGAATTGAATGGCTACCCAAAAACTTTTTTCAATCCTATCATTAAAGAAAGAATAAACAAAATCTAAAACCGTTAATACCCAAAGATAAACAAACCCACACAGTGTGTAAATTGAATTGTTTAGATTGTGATGGAACCTATACTGGAATCTCTAAACAATATTTACAAAAAAGAATGTACGGCCATAAATATAGCACAAGAAATAACAACTTAGAAAATTCCACCGCCCTTGCTAAGCATTGCTTTGATTATAACCATCAATTTGATTACAAAAATGTTAATATCTTAACTAAGGAAACCAATTATTATAAAAGATCTATCCTGGAGATGATTCACATAAAACGGGACCCCAAATCTGTAAATCATAGGGTAGACACACAAAATCTAAGTCATATTTATACTAATTTGATTAAATAATCTCTTGCAAATTCTTACATACGTCTTTATAAGTGTAGAAAATGTTTTTAGGAAGAATTCGTAATAGTTATTTCCCAGTACAGGTCTGAAACCGTTCTTAAGGGCCTTGTCATAAATCCTACACATCTGGTTTCGAAAGTAGATACTTGACAAATAACTTCGTTCTTCTCATTTGTTGTGAGAATACCAATCAATATGCACTCATATATTTTAATAATATTACTGAATAGCGGATTCTTACTACAAGAAAATAATTTTTTATACATTAATTCTGACGATACAATTTCGATTATTCGTGGTTCTGTTCGTTTCGACGGCGTGGGCTCTTTTAATTGAAGTTAAATTGTGCGATTTGGACGCTTGTGCTATAATTAGTTTTAATAAACCCCCTTTTTAGACATAGTGAGTCTTCTGATGATGGTCGTGAGACCGAAACGTACGTAAAGACGAATAGTTAAAACAAAGTGTTATTGTGACCTATTTCCCGAGAATTTTTATATATAATTCATACTGGGTCAAGAATCTTATTGTTAGATTAACGTATCCCCTGTAATTTAAGTCAAGGTTTGCTACAAAAAATTTATCAAATAAAAATTGAGAGACTGAATCAGAGAAAATAGTGAAATGAAGATATTTTTGCTGTCGGTTACCGGATTTAGGTCTATTTGGGCTTATAAATTAACGGTTGCAGATAAAAGGTTGTAATTTGTCTCAAAATACGCGTTTTATGAATACTTTTTAATCCCTTACTACATACTGAACTTTGATAATAGCAAAAATAAGATACATTTTGCAATAAATCATTGTTTAAACAATAGATTCCGAGGATTTGGAACAAAAATGAGTCAAATCAGCGCATTTTTTTAACATAATATGCACCATCTTGCTGCGGTCCCTAACAAACGAAATAACGGCATACATTGAAAGTATGACGTTGCGTTTTATCCACCTAGTTGTCGAACCAATGTAGTATTGTATTCACGTAATCACCTCTCCATCAAATTTGTTCATGCTATGAGGATATAAGTAGTCTAGTTGAAGTTTTTCGTTGTAATCTTAGTGATTTACTGATTTACAAGAAGCCATTTGTATTCATAATGACGGCATTTGTATTATCTGTATGCTTCTAAACTCTTGAAGATGAACTTGTCCCTTTGGTGTATTGAATCAATAAATAAATATTGGTTAGACTTAAACCAAAAATCCGTACCTAATCTTTTTCCCGCTTCTACAGCTTGTGTCAAATTTGATTCCCAGTATACAGGATCGCTGCGAAGTTTTTCTGGGGCAGCTGCTGAACCTCCTAGAGATCGAATTATTTCACTTACGACTTTTCCATCATTCCAATCACTCTGTAATGAAAATGTATATATGTTATCAGAATATTTGCAGATATAATTTGTATTATACGTCAATTGTGTCAATCTCACAAAAAAGACTTATTTATTGATTTCAAATAAATACAACATAATTCAAACACTAGACTGCAAATTTGTATTATGGTTGACCTAATATAAAAACATCGTGAACAACAAACAAACCCAAAGTGCATTCTATTTCTTTATGGGTGTACCCAGATTTTTTATTCTTAGTGCAATTATGAGAATGAATTTCATCCTTTCATATGGATTTTTATTGTTTTTACTCAGATAATACCAACTTGAATGGATTGACTTAAAAATGTCGACTATCTTGCACTGTCTACTCTTCTGATCAATCTTTGATTCAACAGTTAGACGAGTGCATTCACTGTTAATTTTTTTCAATTCCATTCTCTAAATACCCGCATACCCAAGATTGTGATATAATTATTGTATAGTCAGGAGTATAATACTTTTTCATGAGGTTTGAGTGTGATGATCAGAAAAAGTGAGTCTAATTTTGACAAATACATATTTAAGAAATTGATAGTGGAAGCCGTCACTTCGTCATAATTTTCATATTGATAAAATAAAACGCTTACTTCTACTTATATTATACAGGTGTCCGGAACCTCTTCAGGAGGTGATTATCATTTTATTAATTAACACACGAATTGTAACATGGCTCTCTCTCTCTCTCTCTCTCTCTCTCTCTCTCTCTCTCTCTCTCTCTCTCTCTCTCTCTCTCTCTCTATTAAACTCTATGAAACTTTACTTAAGAAATTTACATTATTCCTATTCACCAATATTTATTTATCTGCAGTGTGGCCATTTAATTTAGATAACCATGACACGTTGGACTTTAATTCAATCATTGATTAGCCAGAACAAACGTGAAAAATATTTTTGACACTTGCTCTTTTTATTTCACTAAGGATTTAAACACTGGAAGGTAAGTGGAAGAATAAACGCTAGTTTTAATAAGACAAACTCGTACTCAACAACAGTAAAATATTTAATAAACCACAATTAAAAAATAATGATGATAATAAAAATGAATGAATATGTTAATTAAAGATAATAAAAAGAATATTATAATTAACTTTATTGCTAATATTATGAAATTATTAATAAGAATAATCTAAGAATGAATCCTAAAGTTAAATTAAATTACCTAGAGAATCTAAATTAACTAAACTAAAGAAATGAAACTAAAATTATTAAAATGATTTTCCAACCAGGATGAACCTAGGGAATCCAAAAGCTATGATTAAATGTATTATTGAAACTGAAACTCTGATATTACCCGAAACACTCTGAATTATCTATCAAGTGCCACTTGATTTTCCAAGAGACTAATTCAAGTTAGAAAATATAACTGAAGGTTTAAGGCATTGTCTCTGGTATTTGTAATACGTCCTTTTTCTCAAGAACCAATCTACAATTCGGAAAAGGATCCCTGAATTGTTTAACCAATAATCAGTAAAATTCCTCTCTTGAGGTCTCTAGTTCAGAATGTTTTCGGTGAGGATTTCTAAACCTATTTATCCTTTTCTAAATATTACTAACTGATTTGAATGTGCATATTATTTCAGCTATAATCAAGACTATATTTAATTACAATTTTGAGGATTAGGTACTACGTTACGTTCCGATTTACGTGTGATACATTTTGAATAATTATGTAACTTTGAAAGAAAGACGTATAAAACTTCCATATTGACATCAACAAAGGGCCTGGAAACCCACTACCTAAACATCTCCAGATAGTTCAAATTGAGATTTATAATTTAGCTACCCATTAGTTTCCCGTCCTATATTAGTTATTGATCTTGACATGTTTATGATTTCCTTTACAACAAAATTTTTGTGAACTTATTACAACCCTCTTGACCCTGTCAGCTATGGTATCATAACACTCAGCTTGAAGCGAGTGTAAACTAATTTGTGTTTATTTTAGGAAATTCATTTACTATTTCTCACGCTAAAATTTGTTATTGATACTAAACAGAAAACATCTGGCGAACCACATTAAGTTCTTGCTACTTTGCTCTGAGATATTTTAATTTCACATGAAACTTTAATTTTCTAAATATTATTTTGTTTTTTTAATATTAGAAATAACCTGTACATAACCCTTATTACAGAATCATAAAATTATTGTTAAATAATACAAATTTACAACTAATTGTAACGTATGCTGGAAATGTCCGCTAATCATGTCAATGCAACATTATATCCGATTCATGGATGTTCGTACCCGTTCAAATAAGATGCATTAGTTCTATTATCCCTTTCTCAAGATGAACCTTGTTTTCAATTGCAACCGAGTATACCATTGATTTCAAATAACCCCACAGAAAAAGATCTAAGGGATTTATTCGGGTGAACGAAGAAGCCACGCAAATGGACTGTTACGGCCTATCCACTTCTGAGGGTAAACTAAATCTAAATAATTTCGAAATCGAACTTTAAAAGAGGGATCCATCATGCATAAACCAACTTGCTAATCTAATTGAGTATAGGACAGTATCTAAGAGATCTGTAATATCGTTTTCCAATAATTAAAAATATGTTACATCATTTAAGCGACGAGGCTTTATGAAAGGTCCAATTAAATGATTTTAGCCAATACATTTATCGAAATTTTAATTTGAAATCTTGCTTCAAAATATGCATGGGAATTTTCGTCCGCCCAAACAAGATGATCTGGAAATTCAAGATTTCTTCCCGCATGACTCCGGCTTCATCAGCGAATAAAATGTTCCGAAGGAAATGACAGCCTTGGTTGATTTTTAATTGCATCAATTGACAAAATCTAATCGGAGCTTGAAATTTTCAATAAATCGGCCAGTGGCGATTTTACTGTAGGTGCACTTAAAAATTCGGTTACCTATATCGATAATAACCTAATAATCGAAACTAATATCAATACTTAATTTAATCTATTAAAACTTTACATTTAAAATTAATGGTATTGAATCTGCATCCTGCAACCTACATTCCTGCAAGCCTAAATACATAGTAACTAAATAATAACGGCACTACTGTAGCTAATTCAATTTTCAAATAGCACTCAGGAGTGATCCAGTTAATCATGCATCAGAAAGAGACCACTCGGACACGTGAAACGGGATGATATACGTACATTAAGAGATTGGCGTGCATTGCTCAAGCTCAATGCACACTGACACTGACTCAGTTTGTTTGACAGTGGTTCAGGATGAACAATCACAAAGCAGGCATATTCGCTAGAATATATTGAAGAAAACACATTTCCAAACTCGTTTAGAAATAATTGCTTTTTGTCAAAGTTAAACTGAAAAGTCAATTACCGGTTATATGCAGAAGGGAAGATTTGCGTGAAGCAGCAAGTTGCTTAGCAATTTTGCAATTACTTATAGATCGAAACCTCACAGGATATTTTGGTGAAACTCTTTTATTATTTAAAAATAATTTGCACCAAACCGATGACAAATGTTGAGAGAGAACGCTGTTTTTCAACGTTTAAACTTCTTTGAAAAATACAATGGCACAGGACATCCTAAATTCAATTTGTATAATAAGTGTGGAGAAAACACTAATTGCAGCAATTTCAGATATTAATAACTGGGTAATTGACGTTTATGCCAATTCCAAAAATAGACGAAAGGATTTGCTTGACAAATAACCTCAAGCTTGGATATATCTGGGGATTCTAGTGTAAGTCTACTTTTTATCTTAGATGTCGAAGATCTGAGAGCGTGTACCTATAATTTTTTGATAATTTAATATTAAATACCTATTTAAATATTATTTTAAATAATTTCTGTAATGATCGCATCAAAAAACGGAATATTTGGTCAACGAAACCTATTTCTTCAAGTGAATATTTTTGCTCTGAGAATTTCTCATTATAATTTAAGGGTATTTGACCTTGAAAAATGCAAAATATTCATTTTCAATTCATGCGCACCCCCATACCCATAATGTAGCAGCCGCCACTGATATCGGCCATTTCAGAAAATGTTTACTCTGTAATAATGTGAGAGCAAAAATTTCAAAACACTTGTGCCATTAAATGCTAATGATCGGAATCACTAAATTCTGTAAATAAAGTTATAGCAAAACTGTTGAGTCAACATGACAGCTACCAACAGAAGAATTTAGGTAATTGTGACCTTGAAGTTTCAAAGCTCCCTTTAACTATTTTATTCTGTTGAGCTAATCAATTAATTCTTTCAAAGAATAGATTACACGACCATTTGTAAAATGAATACCTTTTTGAAGCAAAATTAACCCAAAAACTACATATATTCAAAAATAAATTATGCGATGAAAAATAAAGCAGAAAATTTGTCGATAATAGTTGAATTACCAAAATTGAAAGATTGGTACATTATGGTTCCTGAGATATAAAACGACGACCAACTTTTAGCCTTCATCTTTAAAGTACCGTAGCTCTTTATTGAAGCATTTTCAGACATAATGTTGATATGAAATGTATTTCTTATTTTTCGTGCTTAATCACCTGCTGATGTTTGTCATATGAATATGACACCAGCGTCGGCGGCGCCGCCATGATTTCATTCCCAAGACTCAACCCTTAAACGCATATTATTTCAAACGTATATTTCAAGAATAGAAACAGCTAAAAACCTGGAAAGATGTCAAATTATAATCTACGACCTACGTCATTTAATAGTTCAGGTGAAATGAAAATGACATGAATCTATGTTGTGGGCTGCTCTGTCATGGAATAAGCGTCTGCGGATGCACCTTACCGAAAGTTCTCGACCGGTTGCGTGAGCCCTGGCCATGGTCGTACCTACACGACCGTGGCCCTGGCGAGCTAATTAACAGTTGATGTACCGAATTCAATCTTGATTAGGTATCAGTTATTCTTGCCCATAGAAATCAAGAATAGAGTACTCAAAGCCCGTAAGAGCAATGTTATTAATTTGACTAGGGCGAGCGGCGGTGGTCTTATCGTTTTCTAATAGTCTGTTCTCTTTTCCGACAAATTATAAAGAGATAGAAACACCGTAGAGTTCTTAGAGCTAGTCACGAAATCCGTCATTCAATTCTCTATTCTTGATCTCTATGTTCTTGCCCAGGCGGTCAGATCCCGGCTCCATATTCTTTTTTCACAGTATAAACAATTATACAATGGCGTAGTTTCTAAACTCCAAATGGCATCATTTACGCAGGTCAGTTTGTTAAATTTTTATATATCTATGGGAATATGTACTAGGTTAGTAGGTTATTTGGAAGTTTGTATTATTAAAGTGCATGTACAGTCCCAAGTAGAGCATTCGTCAACTGTGGGGTTAGCTTGTTCTCACGGACGTTGTGTGTTGTGTGACTGTCAATGAATCAGCTGATGTCTTATGGGGTTATGTGTGGTCTGTCATAGACAGTCTGAACTGTGATGATCAATCAATCTATGGAACTGATCTGTCAAAAACTACAAAATATATCAAATCCCTTTTATCTCCTTCGAGATTGAATTTCGAAACATCCATCGTAAGCGGGTGCTTACGTCGTATGAAGCCACGAACATACCGAAGTTCCAACGCAAACCAACGCCAACGTCAGCTAATGTACCAATTGCGTTAGGATTGGAACCGACTGGAAAGGATTTGAATTCTTTATTCATAGTCGAATAAATAGAGCACAAAAATGACCTCCAGCTTGAAAATGTTTGCTCCAAGATGGATCGAGTTGCAATTTTTCGCATTATATTCTGAAAGGTATCTGGAAACTTTGTCCGCTTTTTGTTTCTAGTAGAAATGTTGAGTTGCATTTTCAAGTGCAAAAATTATTTTTTTTCAATGCACTTTTTTACGTATAATAATGTTTAATAAATATCCCTAAAATTAATCCAAATCGGTTATTCTGGGGTTTTTGGCGTAGCTGACAGTGGCGGAACTACAATGCGCGGGACCCCGAACCGCGGGGGGACCCAGAGCTATAGGGGCCCAAATGCATCATGAAAAGAGTGAAACATTCTCGAAACTGATAACCGACTTTACCAGCAAGCGCAAAAAAAAAACAAACAATTCTAATACAAAACATTTTAAAACCCTTAGCAAGTATTCCAACCTCCCACATCTGTTTGTCAATACTTTGTTTTGACGCACTGACTCGGCTGCCTGAAAACAAAGAAAAAGGCCCCTCTCTGACACTCTTCAGAGCACTTGTCGAAAATTGTTTGGGTGGGTTGATCAGTGACAGTGTTACGTCGCTAATTAACGCCACTATATATTATTTTATATTATTTAATTATGTATGTACTTCCCAATTTTACAACCGTCTCATCACCGTCTCGTCCCCTCCGGTAGGTACGTTCATTTGTTTCATGTTTTCAGAACTGTACAAACCCAAATATTTATTATTTATGATACCTCTCCAGATGTTATTTATGACCATTTCTTGGCGCATCGACAATTCCATTTGAAGTATTTGAACCTTTCTTCATACACATTCCTCAGTAATAGCATGTTTTCCACCACTTCCTTCCTGTCACCAATAAAACCTACCAATTTGTAAACTTCACCCTCTTCTACTTTTCTATTAGATTTTAAGTTTGTTAATTTTAAGATACCTATATCTTGTGAATCTGTGGGTAACTTTGAAATTTGCATTCAACTCGAATTCGTTACAAAATATTAAATAAATATTAAGTGTGAACTGTGAAAGTAGGTAAGTTATATTTTCAGCTTTATTTTTCAATTCAAATATGGAAATAAAAGATGTGATTAGAGATTTTGCAAATTTGAAATCCAGGAGGAAGGATTTTAAATTTTAAATATATTTTCTTTTGCTAATTTTTAATTGTTAGTAATGCAATTTTGTTCCTTTTTGTTATTTTTTTATAAAAATATCTAGAAAAATTTGTGTTTCTTTTGTAGTAGGGGCCCGAATAATATTTTGCGGGGGGGCCAAAAAATTGAAGTTCCGCCACTGGTAGCTGATCACGATTCTGATGTCTGAATAGTGCTACAATACATCTGGGGACCCGTGCAACCTGCTTCTTACCTCATCCCTGAATAATGTACGGTATAATTCGCTCTAAAATGAAATAAAATCTTAAAACCAATTGTAACAAACCGTTATAAAATGCACCTTGAGGTAGGTATATTGTACGTAATAAAACGTCTAAGCTGTAATTTTATTTCTTCTCACAAAATAAAGGTAGAAATAATAAAAATGATTTATTAATATTTTAAAACAAATTAAATGAAAACAATTCAGACTTGATTTTTACTGGCAGCTACTCATTAGTCACGGTAAAACAAAAGGACAAGTAAATCACAGATAAAAAAACGACCCATCATGTGACACGCCCCAAGAATTATCATCCTATCTCACACATTTGAAAATTTGTATTGTCTACTGTCTGTTGATGATAATTGAGAATTTACGATAGAGGGTGGATATCCAGAAATTATATTTTTTTGTTTCCATTTCCCCATGTCAGTATGATAATATTGATTATAATTTACTAGATTGATTTGAAAATAATGATTATAATTGTTTTTATCATCTGTAAATAAAAAATAATCACAATAGGTTAAAATTAACTTATTAATAGTATAAATTAATTTGCATCTCCTTTCCTTTTTACCAACTTCCTTCAATCAGTTATTTTTTATACCTATTATATTCAAACTCAAAGATCATTTATAAAGATCATCATCACAATATTTTTATTTTTAATAGAAAAAAAATGCTAAAAATGAGTAATTATACTTTTCATAAAATGTTGAAAAAGAAATATTATATTATTTTAATTTTGTAAAAAAAAAACACATATTATACTACACAGCTTGTGGAATTACTACCTCCAAGTGCATTTCATTACGATCTCAACAATATCGTAATCGGCGACCCTAACAATCCCTATGTTTCAGGTTTTATTTCATTTTAAACCGTAAATTCTTCAGGGATGAGGTAACAAGCAGGTTATGATGTTCCCCAGGTGAATTATAGCATTATTTAGACATCCGAATCGTGATTAGCGATCCCAAAAACCCCCAGATAACAAGTGAAATTGCATATTTAAAACATTTTAAGGACGTGTTCTGAAGATGACCTAGGTAACTAGGATATCCTGGACTCCATGTATAATTTCAATGAAACATATGTGATCAGAAATACGAACAACCTGCAGATGAGTAGTTTTATTTCATTTTAGAGAGAATTGACGAGCATTCCCTGAGAAAGCCCTGACACCCTGGTTGCACGGGTCCCCAGATGTATTGTAGCACTATTGAGACATAAGAATCGTGATCAGCGACCCCAAAAACCCGCCAGTAACCGATTTGAACTAATTTATATGGATATTTGTTAAATATTATTATACGTGAAAAAAGTGCATACCTTCCAGAATATAATGCAGAAAATCGCATCTCGATCTATCTTGGAGCAAAAATCTTATACGTTGTTGTGTTTTATTTCCTCGACTATCACACCACGTTTTTAAATTCAAGTTGAATGCCGTTGGGTACGGTTAGGTCATTTTCTACGAGACAGATATTTGTTATTGTTTCATACAATGTCATCAACTGATACTTTATTATAAAAAAGTGGCGCATTTTTAGTAATAAATTCTTATATATTATATATATTACGCGTAATTTGCTATCGAACACAAACCAATGACAACGGTTGCCTATGAAAACGTTGGAATACGTTTGGTTAGATTCGTGGGATCTTACACACCAACACTAACCAACACACTGAAGAGCGTTCCCTTATCGAAGAGCTAAAATGGTTCTAATGAGGACTAAATACGAGGACCAATAGATCACCCTCTAGATTCAATGCAAAATCCATAAATAACCGATTAATACATTTCCACGTTGATGTAAATCAGTCATTGAAGAGTGAACTAACTGCTGCTTCAAGAGTAATAACCATTATTATGCAAACTGATATTTACCGTGAAATTGTTGACTTGCTTTTCCATTCTTGAATTAACCCATCGGAGAGTAGCATGAAATCCCGGAGATCCTGGTTTCATAAAATAGGATAAATAAGTCATTCCTGATAATTCATCCAACCAAGGGGAAGCTAAATATTCCGGTTCCAGAACCGCCGGAATACCTAATTCGTGCTGAGCGATACTCATGGCATTCCGACAATTGTCAATGCCCTTATTTTTATCTGAAACAAAGATATGAAACGAAATTTTACATTTCGCGAATCTATATGGTACAAGTTAATATAGGACACGCCGCCGCTTTAGCAGGATAACCTCAATGAAACATGTATTTAACCTATTAACAACCAGCTTAACTAATTACAACTTGAGAAATTCTACGGCTTGAAACGTTACGACTAGTTGAATAACGTATAGGCAGTTACCCTTCAACTTCAGTTGAGAAGGTATCGCTGCCTGAAAAATATTGGGCTCGAGAAATAAGGTGAAAGTATAAGTATATTTTGAGTATATACCTGTATACTCAACGCATATACATATCTTTCGTTCCATTTCACTATGAAGTACTCATATCTATCTATATGACGCACATATAGTCCAGAGTAGATATAGTGGTCTACCATTAGACCGGAAGTGTCTGGCTGGCATCCGGTTCGAGGTGCAGCTAACCAAGAGCTCAGAGCTAACCTAAGCCACAGACGGTTACAGATTATCAAACCATAGATTTTTGAGGTTATAGAATAGATGTAGAATAGATATAGAATGTAACGTGACGTCAATTCTGTGATCATCACCGAGAAGGGGTCATGGTTTCTGTATGAATTGTCATAGTTGGCGTATATGGGATGATGAACTATCAGGGCCGATCTAACTGTCATGGTGGATCTATGAACTGACATGGGTGAATCTATGAACTGTCATGGTGGGTCTATGAACTGTCACGGGCGAATCTATGAACTGTTATAGCTGTCTGTGCGCGTCATCAATGAATCAACTGTCAACTGTCGCTTGTCAATCGTTTTATGTCTATATATAACTGTCACGTGTTCGGACGTTTTTCATCGACTTCAGCATCATCATTGGGGTGAACCGGAAGTGAGTTATATATTTGACACTTCATTACACTGGAAGCGGAAGTGGTTATTCTATTGCATATTTGGAATCTAATTATTGTACTGAACAATAATGTACTATTTATATAGCGATCGACTAGTACGATCTTCCGCGATCAGGGATTGACATTTTATGTTTCGAAATATAGCTTTATGAGAATCAAATGAAAGGTCTCCACAAGTGGAGTATGAATTTTATGGTTTTCAGTTGGAAAAATCCATTATAATGGATATAAATGAGAAAAATGCGAATTTTGTTGTAACTATAGCTTTATGGGTATCAAATGAAAGAACTGTACTTGTAGAGTACAACATTTTTACACATCGATCTATGAGCTATAAGCTGTCTTACGTGAAATAAAGCGCAAAATCACTCACTAGATCGGAAGTTAGGTTAAATGAATGTCTCGCAGTTGCAGAAGTGAGGATTTTTAATGCATGCTCATTAATATTGAATGAGAGCATTGGAATTTGAAGGATAGACTTTAATGGTTGATATTCAGAGCTTTCCACTCATCAATGATCCTACTACATTGACCGGTGATCATGGTTCATTTACTATGATCGTGGGTGATGACGTCACCACCCGTTTCAATGAAGTGCTTTAACATTCATCACGTGAACTGTTTTCTATGATGAAATTTATTATGATGAAATATTTAAAGTACGAGAAATTCTATGAATAACATTGTGTGGAACTGTGGGAAACAAAAAATAACCAATTGATACAATAGAATAGTTGAGATCTGTAGTGTTGATGGTGAAAGAAAAGCGTCAAAGAGCTGAGGAACATGAACGAAGAGCAGAAAATGAACGTCCAAAAGCCGATGCTGAACGTAAACTTGCTGAGGAACGTGAATGTTGTGCGAAATAACGATCTCAACATTTGTCTCAACAAATTCAATTGAACGTCATCACCTTACGGAAAAACATTGCTCCAAATATTGTTCCACCTTCGATAAATTAAGGAAATAGACGAAATTCAAATGACTACTGTATTTTTATACTATAATTTATATAATAATTTGTTTTCGTCAATTCCAGGGTTGTATCGAATATCGAATAACAAAGTTCTAATTAAATGATAATGAGCATGAGTTGAAAATCATTACTTCTGTTGCAACTGATAGACAATCATTTAACCTCACTTTCGGTCTCGTGCGTTTTAATACCAACCCTACTCGAATTTTGATTGGTTGACAGCTCAATGTCAGCTCATTGATTAACGACCACCTGACACCTCATATAATGGCTACCACTATGATAGATGGCGTTATAGTTATGACATAAGATAGTCCATAGAACGACAGTTGACTGCTCATAGATCAGCTTGTATCAATTTTGTACTCTATACACTGAAATTCATAAAATGCATACTATACGCATTAAGACCTTTCATTCAACACCCTATTTCGATACTTTAACGCTATATTTCGAAACATAACGAAATCGATCGCTATATGAATAGTACGTTATTGTCCAGCACATCAACTAGATTCCGAATTTGCAATAAAATAACCGCTTCCGGTGTAATAGTGTCGAATATATAACTCACTTCTGGTTTCACCCTGATGATGCTAAAGTCGATGAAAAACGTTGGAACACGTGCCAGAATAAGTCACAAGCCACTCGAACGTGCGACAGACGGCATGACACTTTGAACACGTAATAGAGGACTCGAACACCTGACAGACGCCGTGACACCTCATCTAGGATCTTTACAAACTGGCTGTGTAGTCATGTCGTCACAACACGATTAACAAGTGACAGTTCCACCTCAACAGTTCATTGATGGATTGCGCGCACAGACAGCTATGACAGTTCATAGATTCGCCCGTGACATTTCATAGATCCACCATGACAGCTCATAGATTCATCGGTGACAGTTCATACTGTTCATAGATTTGCCATGACAGATCCAACATGACGCTTCCACCATGACAGTTCATTGTCTGACATACAACCTCCATGACAGTTCATACAGACGCCATGACACCTCCTCGGAGATGATCACGTGATTGACGTCATAACACATCCCACAAACAACCTGTTTATACACACCATCTATTCTATAACCTCCACACTCCCAGGTTTTGTAATCTGAAACCTTTTGTAACTTAGGTTAGCTCTATTCTCTGACTTAACTGCACCTAGACCAGATACCAGCCAGACAGATCGTTACTGTTATTTACGGTTGGAATTGACCATTTTTCGGCATAAAATAACATGTTCTCGAACAATTCTCCTTAAATAACTCGATGACCTTACGTTTTATCAAAATTTATTTCTATAGGAACAATATTGATCTAGTTACAGCAGGGTGAAAGCTGCGCCATGTTCACCCAAAACAGAAATGTTGAAAGTTGAATAACGGCGATTCCAAAGCTCACTCATGGAAAACTCTCATAGAAAATTCTCACCACATGAAAATACCTTTAAAACGGTTTTTTGTTTGTCTTGCTAGCATGAAAAATAACGGAGTTATGGCGAGAATAAAACAGTCACGCGAACCTAAATCAAGTTGAAAACATTTTCATTAGTATTCAAGTTGACCAAAATCTATTGGTAATTTCTCATAATTCGGTATTATCAATTTTCTCAAGAAGTTTTGCCGGTATAGAATGCATAATTTTGAAATAAAAACGATTTACTATTTTTCAATCCAAAATTACTTCGAAACAATAATAGATATCAAAAAATTATATGAGACCAAAAATTTCACTTAGATTTCGGGAAATATTTCAGTTATTTTATCGATGAACGATGTAAATATCCTATTTTGAGATTTTTGAGCTTGAATATCTTTGGAACTAATCTTCCTATGAGATTTAACCTCGTAAATTACAAATTGTATTTGGGTGACCCATAAATCAAAAATTACATGTGATATATGAAAACCCCAATAACAGACTATCGTTCAGATTTGTTACTTGCATAAAGAATAGAATAATGCTGCAATAACGGAAATATAGATGAAGCGTTTTGTTGTTATTTTCATAGGCCATCATTCAGTCACTGTACAATTTCAACCATTTGAACCATGAATAACTCAGTAACAATAGACTTTAGGAGCAAACTATTTTCTAAGAATTTATTACTCCATCCATTCCCAAGATCATTTCAAATTTCAAAATCTTCGACCAGGATAAGAGATGACTCCCACCTCCAGGGAAGAACCACACCCTGGGACTGAGTATAAAATCAATGTTGGTCCAATCCTTAAGTCTTCCCAAAATTTCATAGGAATCGGGGGCTGTTTAAACAATTCGAAAGTAATAGCAGTGGCGACTGGTACTAAAGGGCACGAGAGCCCACCCAACCACCAAGATAAACACAGAAAGAATTTCGTATGGAATTCAGTGCATTATTTTATTCCGCACGTCAGGCGCATGCATTGCTAATGTTCAAAACTATGTTCCGGGGAAAGTTCTGAAGTGTACCTATTTCAAGTATGATTCGTCTGACTAAGGTTATCTTCGCACTACGCGCTCATATCGTCGGTTTGGGGTACAAAGTAACGTATCTCCAGTAAACGTCTCGCCTTCGTGGTGTATAGTGGGTAAATTCAATTCGAAGACGTGAAGTGACATTTGAGGAAAAAATTTAATTAGAAAGAAAGGTAGGCCTATTCCTGATCTTCAAATAAACTACACTTCCACAAGTAAAATCCAAACTTACAATAGAGTGTTCAACAAGAATATCTATGAAAAATATGAGTCGATGTACGGATGTCCAGTAACAAATAAACTATTTTGTTGCATGTGCTTAATTTTTAAGAAAGAGGCTAGTGCGTGGAATAAACTAGGGTTTAATTATTTGAAACACATCGTAGAGAGGGCAAAGAAACACGAAAATTCCGTTTCTCACATGAATGCATACATGGATTTTAGTGTTCTAGACAAGGACAAACGTGTACGGTTAGACAGTGCTTATTTGTGACATAAAATTGAGTACAACGAAGCTGTGGCAAAAAATCGTCATATTTTACGCCGGTTAATTATGTGTATAAAATTTTGCGGAGCCTTTGAATTGGCATGATGAGGCCATGATGAGAAATTGGGGTCGGAAAATCCAGGTATCAACTTAGCAGCTGAATTAGACGGTGTGAAGAAATTAAATCTGCTAATTTCATTGCTTTGGAGGCCGATGAAACTACAGACACCTCCAATCATCAGCAAATGGTTGTTATTATTCGATACGCGTTTAATGGACCAATTTTTTAACGCTTTCGGTCTTTTTTAAGCCGGGTGGACATAATGCTGATGTATTAGCAAAAACATTGCTGAATACATTGCAAACTATTTAAAATTCTCCTTCTGGGTCTGATAACAATAACCTAATCGCTCAAAGTTACGATGGGGCTCTCGTGATGAGTGGTTAGACAAATGGTGTCCAAGTCATTATCAAAAGAACATTTCCACATTCACATTATATTCACTGTTACGTGCATCAATTTAATTTAATTATTGAACGAGCGGCACATTGCAATAGAAAGTAAACATTTACTTTGCAAATCTGCATTCATTTTCAAGCTTTTTTTCTCGATCGCCAAAACAATTCTTGATGAGATAGTCAAACGTAGATTATCACGCGCTGTTCCTACACTCTGAATTTTCGAAAGTCGACTTTAGACACATTATTTGAATACCAGGATCCTTTCAAAGAATGCTTAGACAAAATTATTGACGAAGATGGGATGGATTCAGTTACATTAGTGAAGCAAGTGGTTTATTGAAACATTTGAATTGCCCGGAATTTCTCTACTGGTTGAAAATATTTCATTTCATCATGTCACATGTTGAAATATTATTTAATCAACTTTACAAACAACCAGGATATTTCATGTGTTTAAAAGTCGTAAAATCGAACTTTTGTTTATAGCTCGAAAACAAAAGACGATAGCAAATTTTGCAGCTAGCTTACCCAATTTCCTCCATTGTGAAAATAATCCGGGCCTACAATAATCAACTAGAGCTGATAATAATATCCCAGAATTCCAATCTGTGGTCAGATTGTGTACTCTGCATTCAGGAAGAACTGCTTGTAACCACGACAACATCAATTTTCTAGGAGGAAATTTAGATCTTCCAATTTGATAACGTACGATCAAAGACCATATCAATCCTAGGATCAGTTTCAAGTTCCCATTCACAATGTCCACGTTACCTGTAACAAAAATGTTCTATAACGGGGTTGTTTCACTTATTTAATAGAGAAAATGTAACTATATACCCAAGACACACAAATCACAGTCTAAATAAGTATGAATCGTTCCAAATAATTGATTGTTGAAGCAGTTACTTTATGGATATTTTTTATATTAATAAACAAAATAAACAACACTATTTTTATTATGTGCTTTAACACTGACAATGATACAAACTGCAGTTACTATTGGTAACTTTAGATTAATGACAAACACATATTCAATAATACTTGATAGATACAAATTTTGCTACTTTCTAAAAATACTTGTAATTATAGAGGGTCTTAAATTTTTGGCGGTACGAATACTAGGTTTGTTATATTAAATCCCCCGATGAGAGCTGCAGGACCTTGACGAGGACGCTAGGGTAAGGTGCCGGGACTCAGCCGTCGGTGGGCTGCAGAGGTACTGGAGTGTATGTGAGTGGATCCCCAAAACGGGCTCTTGGTTTGAATGTAAGCATCCCCTACAGACAGGCTTGAATGAGGATTGTATGCATGTGACTCATCCCTCGTTTTCTTGTCGCGAGTTTCACTCTAATGGATTGTTTCCAGTACTTCTGCAGAAGGGTCTGGACTCAATCCTGTTTCCGCTGATAGGGGGACTGAGGGGTTGTATTGCGGTAGGATACACGCCCAAGGAGTGGAAGAGAACTCATGTGACCTTCATTCCTAAAGCGGGTAAGAAGAGCTATGTAAACGTCAATGTTTATCGGCATATAACCTCACGTCGTTTTTGTTGGAGACGTTAAAGAGACTTGTAGACTGGTATCTCAAGGCAGGACCTCTGAATTATTACCTCCTTCACGTGTATGCTTATCAGATGGACAGATCTGACCAGATGACCCTCCAATCGGCTGTTGGCCTTATAGAGCAACAACTGAAGTGAACATGGAGGGGCCTTCAACAAGACCTCCAGGAGCTCTATTGAACAAGCTGCGAAGAGACATGGTATCCCGCGAAAGCTGATAGAGTCCACAGGGAGGGGTACTCTCCTACTCTTCCCCCTCTCATGAAGTTTGGTAGTGGATAAGCTACTAGTGAAGTTGAACCGTGCTGGTATTAAGGCGGCAGGTATACGGATGACATCGCCATACTCTTTAGAGGAGTTCACGAGGGTACCTTGCAGGAGCTTGTTCGACAAGTCTGACGATGACTATGAGGAATCACACAATGATAGCCGCCTACAGGCTTAGCTGCAATGGCTCCCTAAAGAGATAGAGTGCAGACCGAATCTTTCTATTTAGGAGGCAGTCTGAAAGACTGCGACTAGAACCGCAGGACAGAATCAAAGTCCTGTGCTTCGCGGAGCAGTATTTCAGGGTCGTCATCCAGTCGAGGATGGAATGGAAAAATAGCCGCACGCCAAAGCACGACACAATTTGGTATACGGATGATCTAGAACAAACACAAGAGTAAGAGCAGGCTTTTGCGGTCCTAGATATATTGATGGGTACTCCCTGCGAATGGGGGATCTCAACAAAAACTTCCAAGCCAAGATGCTTGCCATCTACAGATGTGCGGAGAAGCTACTCGGCTATGGTAAGATGAATGAGACCATCTGGATGAAACTGTTTGTAAAAAATATTATAAGCATTTCGAGGGTTAGGGGTTATACTGGTCTCCAAACATCATCGTCGATCCTCACCGCACTCGATACTTAATATAGTATAAAGTTGGGTACACAAGTAAGGAAAATCAATCAATCACAGAAACAAACTTTCATATAACCTACTAACGTAGAATTGCCGCTTGGAGTTAATTTCACATACAAAACATTATCCTGAGATGAAAAAACAGTTCGTCAACCTGCAAATTTCGAACCTGCACTTCCATATGCAATCTGATTACTACAGCACGGCTTCGAAGGCAGATTATAAGCATAGACATTCTAGTAAAAAGGTCAATGATTATCAGTCAACGAAAATAACTTTCGGGAGATTGATTGCTCTCTAATAGTCCTGGAGTATGTACATTGGACTGTCTGCCACCGTTCACTTGTTGCAACTCTTTCGAATATTGTGATCTGACCAAGTAGTTGATCATTTCTTTGATGGTGCTCATTACACTGTTTCTGGAACTATGGCTCGTAACGTTTTGGACGTTTATACTTTATTAATTAATATTAATTTATTATTCCGATAGTTGTGAGATGTTTAATCTCAGAAAGAGACAACCTCTGACCTCTGTAGTTTGATAACCCAAGCTAAGTATGTGATTGCGGTGGCGGGTCATTGGAGAAGCGTAGGATTGACGCAAGAGGTCGCATGTTTCTCGACATTCGGAGAGAGGTTGAATGCAGATGTAAAGATGATCATCTTGAGTGTGACTTTTGACAAGGTGAGATCGATAAAAAACAATTTTGTTATTTCATATTAATTCTCTGACTTGAAAGTTCATATAGTTATGGATATATATTATTATGATATCTTGATTATTCTAATTACGTAATATCAATGGGGTATTCGCTTTCAAGCTTTCGTTTATCGAACTCATCCTTGTCAATTACAAAAATAGTTTTTTCTCATATTCGGTTGCATGCAATTAAATGTAAAATCGTCATTAAATAGGGTAATAAATTTGTCAAGTTAATTATCAGAATTGTTCATGTCGTTTCATTATGGCTTGTTTAACCTAGCAAATGAACTACGTGGTTTCGTGGTATTCCGTACCACCTTGAGAAAACATTCTTCATAATAAATTTAATAGATGTATTTTATGCTGAAGTATTGGTGATATAAAGGAATAATTATTTGATCTTGTTGAACATAAATAAAGCCAAATTTTTCAGTTACTGCTTTATGAGAGTGAACTTCCTCATATTACTTGGACAGGTTAATCATTTCGAAACGACAATCATTATTCCAGTAAAATAATAACTAATTATTCTTTTTCAGATTTCATATTGTCACTTAATAAATTGTTATTCTCTGCTTTTCAAATTTGCTGTAATTCATTTATTCTCTTGAAGACTTCAATTCCCTTTTATAATTTTGAATACACCTTTCGGGTAGATAAATTAATCATGAGATTATTTTGATTGTTTCTGTTGATTTAGTTATTTATTTCTGGAACTTGAGGCCAAGATACTGCTCGCATCGTCAGTATTTCAGGGTTTTAACGATCGAGACGTCTCCTTCCTGTTTTCGGTGTCATTTAAGTTTTAAGGACGATAAAATTTTTTAGTAGAAATAACCAAATTTTCATGATCAGCTGTTTGTGATCTCTGTCCAAAATTATTGTTTTCAACATTTATCCACCTCGTGATGCTGGAAATTATTGATTAACGACTCTTTCGTATCTTCCAATAAAGCAGTTGGCGTTCAAATAAAAGGCAGTCCTATTTAATCAAGAATTGAAGAATACGTTTTATTATGAGCCTTGAGGATAATTATTACCCTGAGCTAGTTGGGGCCATCAGAGGAACAAAAGGTTTCTTCAAAACCTTACAAGCTTCAGCTTGAGCTTAACTAGGAACGGTATATTTTTTATTTTTTAGGTTCACGAAATAAGATGATGAACGTATTATTATCTACAGACAATAGATACTGAGTCATATCATCTATGTTTATCCGTAAAGATAATTGTCAAAGTTAACATAAGGCACGACACTGTCATTGCATCTCAAATTATTTGTTGCTTGTGTCTTCTGAATCATCTGCAAAATGACATCAAGAACGGTTTATTTGCTGGCGAATCCTGAGTAACAACGTCATCATTCGATTTGCTTGAAGGAACATAAAGATATAAATAGAAAATAATTGACGAATAAATTATCATGGCTAGTCGTTCGTTCTCAATTGTAGAGGCAGATCTATTTCGAAAGAGGGGTGATCTGCGAGAAAAGGTAAACAGAATCTACGGGCATAAGAAAACCGCCGAAGACAAAGAATTCACAGAGAAAAATGCAGAACAAGCAACTTGCCAGAGGTTAGCACCAATTTTCTTCATGTCATTATGGATTGCCATAGCCAGTCAATCTACAATATTTATGATTATAATTCAGCACGAAAAAATGTCAAGATGTGCCGTGGACAGTTTAGAAGGCAATTTCACCTTCGACCAAATCTTGCAAATGACAGTGGGTGATGGAGTTGCCGAAAGAAACCAATATTGTTATTACGATGACAGAGATTATGCCAAGTATAACAAAGAGTATAATGGTAATTATACCGCTATAATGGAGGCCATCAAAAACGAAACTACCACCCCGAAAAAGATTAAATGCACAAATGTTAAAACAGCTATCAAAGCTGAATATGACGATATAGGAGATGTAGTGATTGTAGATGATGTATACGATTCATATTGTGCACCTCATCTTATCAAGCGTGCCATGCCAATTGCTCTTAAATATGGTCAGATCACATTGAGTATACCTTTAGGCGTGTTAGGAGACTATTATGGAAGAAAAACTAGTTTCATCATCGGTGGTAGTTTATTCATAACTGGTACACTTCTTACTCTAATACCTAATTTATACGTGGTGATTTTTGGACGTTATCTGATCGGTACGGCAACAATGGTATACTATTCCGTATACGTCTTATTCCTGGAGAGTTGCGATAGAAAGCGAAGAGCAGTCACTGCAATGTTAATATATGAAGGATTAGCATTTTCCAAATTCATAGAATACATGTTGTATAGAGTATTGAGGAATTGCTATCATATCATGTTAATAAACGCCATATTTGCATTGGTGATGATATATATTATGATCGTTATAAAGGAATCGCCCAGATGGTTATATTTTAGAGGGAATAAAAGGAAATGTTTCCGCTTGTTGGGCGAAGATAGACCCGACCTACCGGAAGAAATTGAACGGAGACCCCTGCTGGAGCATTTTAAAAATTTCACTTTACCAGTGTTCAGAAAACGGATAACCATTAACTTCGTAGCTGTTTTGGGTAATTCGTCGGCGGTATACTTGGTACGGAGTAAATTTTCTAGAGCTGTAACACATTTTACTCTCAGGTTTATTCTGGATTCTGGCTTTAGTCTGGCCATTGTGATCTTATTAACCTACGCCGTAATGAACGGTATTGGTAGGATCCAGACATTGATAACTTGGTTGTCGATTACAACTTGCTTGGGTGCAATGCTTATGATTAATCCTCTCATCGAAGAATTCACCATCCAGTTCGCTCTAGTTATGCACTTATGTATTACAGAACTTGCCACCTGTTTTGGATTTTATTGTCTATGTGAGTTGTACCCTAATGAATTTCGATTTACTGCTTATGGTATTATTAGTTCAGGGCAAGCTTTGAGTGAAATTTTCCTCCATCATTTCCGCGTGTATGAGATTAAATCCAGGAGTCTCTTTTATCTGCCTATATTCATATCTTCTACAGTTGCAATGACCATCTCCCATTTTCTGCAGGAGACTAAAACTTACGGTATGCCTGACTATCCGAGAGAAGCAATCGGCGATGAAACATATATCGAAATAGTTAGATCTATGGCACATGGTATGAATTAAGAACAACTTCCAAAAAAGACTGGCATTACAGTTAATTTCAAGGAATCCAGCAATTTATAAGACGTACTTTACAAGCTTTTGGTTTGCGCAAAATTTAATTATTTTAAAATGAGTTTATAAGTACCCATCTTTGGAGGATAAGGAAGCTTCTAATTGTTATATTTCACATTAAAGTGAGAAAGAGAATAATTAATTATACATTTATTCGACGAATGTTAACTGCAGCGTCTTAATTCAGTTGAATCTTTAATATTGATTTGCCGGTGGTCGTTCTTTATGAATGAAAAATACTTTTTTGAATCTCCATATTCCTTGATAGATTTCGGAGCTATATCTGATTCCTCTCGTCTCATATAAATAACATTGTAATTCTTCTACAGCAAGCAGGGATAAGGTCGTATACATGATGAATTAGATTTTTAAAATTTGATGAATAGTTTTGAGTTTGTGTTTATGTCCATAATAAATCTTCACCTATTTTTTTCCTCAATCATCAATATGTTTGTCCATGTTTAGTTTCAACTTATGGTTGAGAATAAAATGAACAATAATAGTAGAGGAAATGAGTGCATGACCCAAACTTTTTGACTTTTATTATATTGATGGATTTTAATGAAACCTTCTGCATTCGCTTCATTTTTTGATTATTAAAAAATGTCATCGCTTAGATTGTGACGGTCGCACCCCCGTAATTGCTATAGGGGTTGATAGCACCCCTATCTTGTATCTCGAGTTCTAAACCGAATGCCTTAAAATGTATGTACAAGTGATTTTAGGGGTCGCTGTTTACGAATCCATTGAAAAAAATATCAAAATTCGAAATGGCGGCTACAAAATGGCGATTTCAAATATAAAATTACATTTTATAGCCTTACAGTTGATTTTAGAGAAAAATATGTTGAGTCAAAAAGTGCTTAGAATTCCATTTTGTATTCAGGTTTTTGTAGGAATTGGCCATTTTCAATGTCATTTACTACACCCCTTCACTTTCCCCCACATCTAAAATTTCAAATTCATTTTCTGGCTATTCTATCCGCTTTAGGCAAAATTGACAAGACACAAGAAGTGTTTGGAATTTTACGTAATAGAGGTATATTTAAATGGTCACTTTGAACCCCTTTTTACCCTGAGACGGTGAACATCCCTACTGGTTTTGTAAAAAAAGCCGGATTTTTCCATGAAAATAGGGAAATATCATATGAAAACACGTGAAAATTATATTTAAAGTATATCCCTTCATTCTGCACCCTATCAGATAGACCTTCAAGGAGGGAGTTCAGTCACATGCTACATCGCTATGTTCAAGACGAACTAAAATGCCTATTTTTTTCATATTTTATAACGAAAAATTCATCATAAATTATAAAGTTCATACATAATACAAATTATTGTGTATTAGTTATTTGTATAATATAAATAAGTTTGTATGGTCACTTACATACCCCTTAACACATTAAATGGGATACACTTCAAATATAATTTTCACGTGTTTTTTTATAATATTTCCCTATTTTCATGGATTTTCCATTTCAATTATGATTTCCGATATGCGGGGAGGGGGGCGGTGATTAACGATTCGGGTAAGGGGTGGTTGTTGAATTATATTTAAAATAGAGTATACAAAATGAAATTCTAAACACGTTTTAACCCTTCATATTTTTCTCCAAAATCAACTGTAAGGCTAGAAAATGTAATTTTATATTTGTAATCGTCATTTTGTAGCGGCCATTTTGGATTTCGAAATTTTTTCAACGGATTCGTGATCAGCGACCCCTTGTATATAAATTTTAAGCAATTCGGTTGAGAACTCAGCGAGATACAAAATAGGGTTGCTATCAACCCCTGGAGCAATTACAGTGAGTGCGACCGCCCCAATCGAAACGATGATCAAAAAATGAAGCGAATGCAGAAAGTTGAATTAAAATCCATCAATATAATAAAAAGCAAGAGGTTGATGCATTCATTTCCTCCACTATAATGAAATAAACACAAATGAATTGAAGTAACTAACCACCTCCAGTTCTTAGGTTGGTTTTGATTTGACACTCTAGTTGTGGATAATCCAACAAATGTTAATAATTATCAACAAAATTGCGTTCTCAATTTCCTAATTACAGTTATACAGTGTCCAATGTCTCCAAGATGATCATGAATACCATGGGGGATATCGGAAACTGTAATAAATAGTTTTGGGTAATAGGGGAAAAATTGCGTGAGTAAACGGTCATCCATACCGAAATTTAAAATTTCCAATATCATACAAAATAATTTTGGAACAAAATAAAAAACACCTTGTATAAACTTTCTTGTGTTGATGTCAGTTTTGATTATCTAAGTTTCGTTTTCGATTAATGATCGTCAACTTTCATTTTAATATGGCTCTGTTTTTTTTTAACCCAAATTTTTGAGGTATTTTCCATTGAATATTGATGTGTCACATATGATGGTTCAATTTCGTTTCAGATCAGTTTCAGCATTCATCAAGATTTTTGAAAACATTTTTGAGCACGAGCGATATTAGTGGTATTTGGCATCCTATCCTAATGCTCAATGGGTATCGAAAGTGCGGGTTAACATTCTTAGAATAATTTTTGGAATGAAAATGTATATTTTATTTCTGAATATGTATAATTATTGTTCGTAAATTTTACATTTTTGTCTCACCAATTATTTAAAAAAATATCAATATATTTTGATTCTCTTTATACTAGGATATAGGTATTTAAAGAATAGAGCCGTACTTAAAAAAAGTTGATGACGGTTGTTCGAAAAAGAAACCTCGGATATTAAAATTAACATTAACACGACAAAACTTGTATAAAAAGTTGCCTTGAAGAAGACTTCTTTATTTTTATAGCTAACACTATAAAAAAAATAAAATAGGAAATTTACTTACAAATTACTTGGAAATCAACAATGACATTACGTATTTTATTCTTCGATATGAAAGGGGCCCTTCAGTTACAGAACTTTTCCTCCTTAACGAAAATGTGTTTATTATTATTGAATTTATTACCTTTCCCGATATCCCACATTATAGATATCCTTATTTTGGATGCTATTATTACGGAATAGGGTTGAAAACATACTTTGTTATCAGATCAATACTCTTAGAACTCTACAGGATAAGCAACAAAATAAAAAAATTCAAGCAATTTGAAAATGATGTTGATACATATCCTGCGACACCTTGAATAACTTGAAAAACGCTTCAGTATTAAAAATACACCCACAAATGCGATATTACCTAGTCTTTATTCCTTGATTTACTTGTTACGAGTTGAATCCATTATACCTCATACTCAATCTACACATTTTTGAATACGTCATAATAACCGATATCATCACTTAAAAATGGAACATTTTTTTTCGTATGCGAAGAGCTTTAATTTGTAATTGAGCATTATCTCAATTTATTGGAAGTCCTCATCTTCATTAAGAATATCTAGTTTTGATCTCACAACATCTGTAATGTTAATACAATTGTCGTGCTCCTTGTATCACATTTTTAATGTTATGCAGGTTTGCAGAACATGTTTACTGCGAATGCTTTTTCTCAAATAATTAAAACTATTTTACTACTACTAGCAAGTAACGTTTCAGCTATCTGTATTAGGTTGAACATCATGTATTTCGAAAAATGTACTTTGACGATCTCAAAACTTTCCCTAATATCTAGGAAACCTTTTTGTCAACGCAGTAAGCGAAGCATAAATAACCAATAAGAAATATGCTATGTGAGTTACAACTGATTCAATACAATGAATTAGCTACTGAAATGATATACCTACCTTAGTTTTGGAATATTTTGAATAATATAATTTATTAAACAGATCTTCCCAAACAGTGTCCTATATATATATATTTAGAGTTAGTTATGACGGAATAATTTTATTTTTAGGGGAACTATGTATAACTTGTATCATTATAGTGTTTATCTATTTTATGTCGATTTAAGCATTAAAAGTTTTGTATAAATTTAAATATATCGATAAAGTACATAATGGTCATTATTGTGTCTAAATTAAATACAGGTTTTATCAACGAATAGAACAGTCAGATTCCAATTATAATTGTATTGGTTTTTAAATCCTGCTAACTGTGGATTTAAACAATATGAAAAATGGTTTCTATAGGTTGATCATAGTGACACCACTATTAAATATTCCAGACAGGTGTTTCGCCTTATCTGGCTTATCAGTGAAACTAGCAGTGGCGGCTGATACTAAAAGGCAGGTGCACAACAAGCTACCAACGTGCCCACCCAACCAAGATAAACACAGAAAGAAATTCTCATGTAAGTCGATGCATTATTTTATTCCGCACGTCTGGCACCTAAAATGCTAACGCTCAAAACTGTGTTCCGGAGAACGTTCCGAAGTGTACCTATTTCAAGTATGATTCGACTGGTTATCTTCGCCATGCTCACTTATACCGTTAATTTGTGGCACAAAGCGCCGTATCTCCAGTAAACGTCTTGCCTTCATAGTGTACAGTGCGGGCCTTTAAATTGGCGTAACGAGGTCATGATGAGACATTGTGCAGTCGTTTTCCAGCTTTTTTTCTCGATCGCCAAAACGAACGCTAATTCTTGGTGAAATAGTCAAACGCAGATTACCACGCGCGGTTCATACACGCTGGATTTTCAAAGTCAAACTGTAAACACATTATTTGAGCACCAGGATTCTTTCAAAGAATGTTGAGACAAAATTATTGACAAAAATGGGATGGATTCAGTTACTATTAGTGAAGCGAGTGGTTTATTGAAACATTTGAATTGCAACGAATTTCTCTACTGTTTGAAAATATTTCATTTCATCATGCCACATGTTGAAGTATTACTTAATCAGACTCAAATGCGCGGGATTGACAGTGCTTAACTGCAAAAGGCAATTGAACAAATCACACAGCAAATTATTCGAATTGGAAATTAATTCTACTGATAATGACAATGAAGAACGCAATAATGAAGAACATGCAAGGAAAATACAAAGAACGACAGCTGGAGATGACAGAGCTTTTATTGCAAAGGAAGTATATGACAATATTTTAAGATTTGATTTTAGAGATCACTTAAGTGCAGCAAAACTATTTGATTCTCAAAATTTTAAGACTTATAGACATGCGTTTCCACAAAAACATTTTGATGAAACTGTGAAATCTTATCCTATGTTGGACATCGTAAAATTAAAATGTGGACTCAGCAATTTATGAGCGCGATGACATGTGTGACGTAGGTAGTATTTTGCCACTTTTAGTGTTCATAACAGACAACAATCTGAAAAAGATTTTGACGTAAACATACAAAATGTTAGATATTATTTGTAGTATTTGTACAACGCCCATGTCGACATCAGAATGTGAACGATGTTTTTCCACCATCAAACGCATTAAAACTTTTCTGAGAAGTACATTATCAGAAGATCGACTAAATGCATTGGCGGTCCTATCAATAGAAAAGAAGTTCGTCCAGTATATCCCGGATTTTGACAACAAAGTCATAGACGTTTCTTCCAGCATGAAAAATAGGAAAATGGATTCTATGTACAAAAAATAGCTAAGTTTTTTCTTGTGACCACCCTCGTTCATAACTCACGAGCCGCCACTGGAAACAGAAAGTGCTAGAGAGTTGAAGAACAACTAACGCCTACTAGTCGCGATTAGAGGTCCCTTAGAGAAACCAATACAATGTGAACATTGACTAAATGGATCTTCCGTGCAAAAGTCCAAAATCCACAAAGGTAGTATAGGTCTCGCGCACGGTCGTACATACAGGTCTGGAAACTCGGGACTGTTTCCTATGTGAGAAGTGAGACCGCTAAGCGTCGACAGTCGCGTAGTACCAAAAGACGCCACGTAAGAGTATTCTCTGATAACTGTCATTCTTAAGTTGTAAACACAAGGAATACCTGCGTTTTTAGCAACAAATTACGAAACTGTGCATTGTGCCGACATGCAAAACTTGGTACAAAAGTGTAAAGCCAAAAACTTCTGTTTTTAAAGCCGAAAGATGCGGAAATGCAAAAAAAGTGGATGCTTGCGATTCCGGATAGAAATCGTTTTAACGAAGTCTTTTATGTGTGCTAGCATGTATAACGAAAAAGGGGAAGTTATTTTTGAGGTGAGTAATACATTTTGACAAGAGTAACAATTCTATTCCTCTCTCAAATCAGAATAGTAAATATTGCGTTACGAGAAAAATTATTTTACTTAATAATGTGATTGTTGCCATACTTCGCGATCCAAGCGCTAGCTGGTGGCTGAGCGAGGGACTACGAGTTTGGCGACGCGTAAGAGACCCATGTCAAACATACGAATCCCCAGACCTGTATGTACGACCGTGGTCTCGCTAGATCGATATATACAGATCTATACTACCTTTCCAGATTAGATTAATATCTGATAAGTTGATAATTATATCGTAGATCTCTAGTGAAAATCCTCTCGCTATTATCACCATAACAATAGATTGACCCAAACGGTATCTCTAATATTTAGCATTGGAAAACAGTAGCTGGTAAGCTTGAGCATAAGTTATTCGATAAGAGATACCCAAGTTAATTTTCGATCAATTAAAACAGGCCCGCAAATATGGTAGCAATAGACAACAACTAGTATCGAAATTTATCTTCAAAGCACTCAAAGCTTCGATTGCAAAATCGACGGGAAACTCAGTCTCAGTAGTGTGGCTGAATATTTCACATGTTTTAAAAAGTGTGAAACATTTTTTACGTAATTGTGATTGAAACAGTATTATTTTCTGCCGGAACGATATGATATTAAGGAGAAAATCAGGGAGATGTTGGTTTTATCTTTTACAATTCCAAATCCAGTTCGTTCATATGTTTTGTCAAATCGACATAGGATGCTAACTTCCACAGCCATTCACTATTTTGTAATCCGGTAAGAGGGCCATGCTTTTCATTCAAGAAAATTTTGATCACTGTTCGAAGTTCAAAAAAACACCGTAGGACTTTCCCGTAACTAAGCCAGCGTACGGCAGTATGATATAATGAGTCATTTTCTACAATCTCTTCAATAAACTCGCGGAATTGTTGGTAATTCTGCCCAGTGGCTCTAATGAAATTAACAACTGTTATGACTGGTTTTAGAGCTTCAGACTTTTCTCACACAAGGAGTGTCAATGAATGATACAATGTAAGACTAATGATTTTGAACCACCATCCTTTTCTACAGGCTTTGACACAAGAGCAACCACCCTTATTTTTAACCCTCATGTTTTTGCTTCCTTCAGTAGTAATAGATTTGAAGTTTTTCCATCCAAGGTTCTTTTTATTCATGGCATTCACAACTTCCTTAGAAATATCTTCCCCAGTAGTCGTGCCGTGAATACCATCAATATCAAGAAGTTCTTCATACAATTCAAACCTTTTATCTACTCCTCGAATAAAAATCCATACCTAAGCAGTATCTGGCACATCCGTTGCCTCATCCAACGCCAAAGAAAATCACTCAAGATGTCCATTTTTGTCAGACAGTTGAGATGATATATTTTCCACGATGTCTTCTACCCTCCGAGCCACGATGTTTGCTGACAAACTGACAGTTTTAAATAAATTTAACCTTTCGGGGCACATTTCTTCGGCTACTGCGATTACGCATTCTTTGATCATTTCTCCATCGGTGAATGATTTTCCTCGTTAATGACGTTTGATGTTATATTCTTTGAGAACGGCTATGGTTTCATTGCAAATCAAACATAGTGCCTTCTTACGGGACTCAATTACGAAATATCGAAAGTTCCATTGATTATGGAACGCTTATTTTCCATACTAGTAAATCACACACAAAAACAACAAGTCAAATCAAAATACTGTTACGTAGATATCTTTTAAACACGCACAAACATGTTTTAAGGAGTTACGCACTACTTTATTTCACAACATACAGTTTCGCTTCTTTCGCCTTCCCTAGGTGGACTGACTCGCGGTCATGCCGCTAGCCTTTTTATACTCCAATTACAGCCATCTAGAAGTGGAAGGAACACACCAGAACTTTCTCGAAACAACGAGATTATTCGCGAATGTTTAATTGTTCCTGCGCTTTCGAAAGTACTACTAGCGCTATCTGTTAGCGATAAAGGGTATCACCACTACCTATTTCCGCGTGTGTCCACCAGGTGTAGTAACAATAAAGTACAATTAGTACAGAATAGTAATTGAACACTAGCAAATTTCACAGGCGTATGCTCGCTCAGGGCGCATACTCGGCGACTAGTCTAGAAATTATAGATAATGGCAGGTTCTGGCCCTTGGAACCTACTGGAGTAAACAGTATGGCCCTAAATGTGGTTAGTTTGGAGACCCCTGGTTCAGATCATCTGCCTTCAATATAGGGCTACGTACATGAATTATGTAGGTAAGACATTGATAAAACAATAAAATAGTGTACGCGACAGACAGGAGTTCCCCTTGTTGTCCCACTCGAGTGTTCATTCAGCTACCAGAGGGAGAGTGTTCACCATGCTTCCCCAGGTGATCGAGCCCTAAAGAGGTTAACACCGACTTCGTGGTATAATTTATCTAATGTCGGCTTATTACCGACGCCAGGAGGCAAGCTCAAGTGGAAAATTTTGCGGAATCCTGACTATTTACAGGGTGTGAAGTGCGGTGACATCGTACAGCACACGGGACCTACTGTTTTACTTCTCATCCGAAGGAAAGTACTGTTATATATTGTCTTGCCCAAAGAATATCACTGCCTTTTGCCTGAGATATGAAAAAACATCTCCGCACTTACCACTATACTACCGAAGGCGGTTCTTCTTGTTATAACCATTGTGGTATCTATTTCAATCTGCTGTTTTCTACCGTTCAAATAAGATTTTGACAAATAATCGTGCAATAATGTTCCTATAAGTTTTGCTGATCTACAAAACTTATATGAGAGACTTAGAACTAGAGAACCATTAGATGTTGAACGTGAGAAAATCTATTTCACCTAAGGTTCATTGTCTTCAGTAAATTGAAATCATTATAATTCATATACACCTACAAATGATTAAATTCCGGATTTAATTGATTTTCTGAAGGAAATGGATACAGTAGAAGTAACCGTTGGTGGTTTACAGTTACCTTCATAATTATGTCATGTTTGAAAATAAATGCATAACAAAAGACAATACGTCGGAGAAGTCTATACTTGGACAAAATTAGTAAATCTACTTATCTTGTTGTTTAAAAGGATCTCATTCGAATATTTGATATTTTGCCCCAGTTTGATATGCTTCAAACTTATTCTTTTCATAGTCAATATAAGATTATCTTCATCATAAATGTATCCTTTCTTGGAATACCGAAGAGTAACCAGTATCATTATGAAATTTGGAAGAATAACAGTTATACTAACATGAGTTTTATGTGAATTCACCTACCTATATTAACAAGTTTAACTCCATCCTGTTCTATTGCATTCAGTGCAGATGTCACATTCTCAAGGTAGTGATGTTGATTAGCTGGCCTCTTATTCCATGCTGGTTTAATGGGGCGACCTTGAAGGGCTTCCACAAGGGCACATAACCTTACACCTGTGTTCAAATCTTGAGATAAGTCTGCAACCCTTAGATTTTTAGGTAAATGCTCGTTCACCCAATTACGAAATGTGTTAGCCTGTATTTCCACCCACACATCTTCATTCCCTTTTATCTGCATACCCCTAGCTGCATGTCCTTCGGGACTTCTCGCCAGAAGACCGCTATGTGAAGTTTTGCCTTCCATCTAGCACGATATTATGAAAGAACTTATATTTAACAAACACTATCTTTTTATACAGTTTCACATTTGCATGAGAATAACACTCACTAAATATTTTAACTCACTTTATGAACAATCTTGAAATTAATTAACTGATTAGATTCATTACTGTCTTTTTTATTTTACACTGTAGGAAGTGTATTATTTTTGTTTATCAAACGAGTGGTTATATTGGTTACTGCGCGACTGCTACTAATCCTAAAGGCGGGGTTATATAATAAGGCAGTTTACCCATACCTACCTGTATGGTTATTTAGTTTCGCGGAAAGTAGTTTTGATGTAGCATCATACATACTACTAAATAAGTGACATTGAATATTATTATTCATCGGCAATACGTGTCAACAAATATGAGTATCCTTCAATTACATTAATATGCAACAAGTAATTTACATAAAAATGTCACTACCTAAACTAGAGTGCACCTACGACATTTGTGGGACATTATTAATTAAAATGTGACAATCTTCGTTTCAAACAATTCAGAAAGCATCGATTCTTCCCAATATTTCGCATAATATTCCTATTTCCGTAATAACATTACACGAAAAGGTGTCCCAAAATAAACACACGTTTTAAATTTCACGGCGTGTTTTTTTTTTTACTTAGTAAGCGTTTGAAATTTTACAGCTGTTAGTCCAGGCAACGAACCAGAAAATAACAAAAAAAATATATAGTAAGCTGGAATTCCAAATTTTTTTTGCATTTCGTTCCTAATACCCCATAGATCATTCATGACTATCAAGACCGCGGGGGTCGACCTTTCTACCCCCCCAAAACGAGGTTTCAACACCTCAGAGGAGCGTTCTTATAAAAACAGTTCAAAACTGATGAATTAAGAGCCGAAAATGACTCTTAGTTTGTTTTGAGGGTCGCTGATCATGATTCCGCAGCTAGTTTTCTCGGAAAACTCCCTCCAGATGTGAAATTTGAAAAAATTTATTTATAATATATAATTTACAATTTTGTTGCGAAAATGATTTTTTGGATCGCTGATCACGATTCCGCTGTTATTTTTCCCAAAAAACTCTTTCCAGATGGAAAATTCGGGAAATTTGAGATTTTCCTGAGACGGTTATGGATAATAAAGTATAATTTTATTGCAAAAATTACTAGAGGTCATGACTAGACGTCATTTCTGTAACAAAATTATACTTTATTATTCATAACCGTCTCAGGAAAATCTCAAATTTTCCGAATTTTCCATCTGGAGAGAATTTTTTGGGAAAAATAACAGCGGAATTGTGATCAGCGACCCAAAAAACCTACTAGAGGTCATTTTTGCAACAAAATTATACTTTATTATTCACAAACGTCTCAGGAAAATCTCAAATTTCCCGAATTTTCCATCTGAAGAGAGTTTTTGGGAAAATAACAGCGGAATCGTGATCAGCGACCCAAAAAACCTACTGAAGGTCATTTTTGCAACAAAATTATAAACTATATATTATATATAAATTTTCCCAATTTCTCATCTGGAGGGAGTTTTCCGAGAAAACTAACTGCGGAATCGTGATCAGCGACCCAAAAAACCTACTAGGGGTCATTTTCGGCTCTTAATTCATTGATTTTGGACTGTTTTTATAAGAATGCTCCTCTGAGGGGTGGAAACCCCGTCTTAGGGGGGTAGAAAGGTCGACCCTGGCGGTCTTGATAGTCATGAATGATCTATGGGGTATTAGAAACAAAATACAAAAAAAAAATTGTAATTCTAGCTTACTATATTTTTTTATTACTATGGCCTTTTTTCTCGGCTTATTGTCTGGACTATGTCATGCAGGTACCTATATTGCGATTATTCTCCACGGAACGCTATATGCTACGACAACTCGTTGTTATGGTGAAGACTTATTTCTAGCTTATTTTTGGTTCTAGTGGGCCCTAGACTCGTCTACCTTCTGTGGCCCCCTCGTAGTATTAAGAATAACGCATTAATAGCGAGGCATGCGAAAAACTTGGTGTCAGAAATAGAACAAAAAAACAATAACAACAAGTAGTACTGTGAAAAAGTAATATTCATATCATTTTGTCAACATAAAATAGATGTAACACAAAATAAATAAAATAATAGAACTAACACAGAACACAAATAATAAAATATTAGAAAACGGTCTTAATAGAAAAAAAAATAAAAACCAACAATCCTACTAGCCTAAAGCGCATTGAATTAAAATATTTAAATTTTTCTTTTGCGCATTTTTATTTCCGCAAATTGGTTTATAATTTCATTAGAATCTATATTTTTTGTATTACTTCATTTTCCTCGTTAAGAAGGACCAAAGATGAAAAATATTTCATCTGACGCATTACTTATTGGTATTGACTAATATATCCGTAGTAATATTTCAACATTGGAGCATGTTGAGACAGTATTAATTTCGATTAAAAACTCTTATATTTTTTCAGGATTTTAAACAATGTTGCTAGATTTAAATTTACACATTTCCTTAAATTGCATTAATTCATTTTCTAGGTCATTTACATAGATATCCTGATTGTAAAATTGTTCAATATTTTTAAGACTTGTTTTAAAATCCTCTTTGGAATTATCCACAGAAAATATATTGAAAATATCATTAACAGAATTGTAAGATTCTTGCCTTCTTTTTAACTCCATGACTAATTTGTCACAAATTACAAAAAAAAAGTGTTTATGCGTTTCATGTCCCACAACACCAATTTCCTCAGAAAAACTTTCTTCAAAACATTTTTTTCTTCTCCGTATTCTGATAGTTTCATCTTTATACAATGTGTTCTCAGGATGGTTTATTTTGTTTCTTCTTCTATTTCCCCATTTCGTTGTCTTAAATTTGTAACGAAAATAATTAAACTCTTATAAAGTTTGCAAGCTATAGTGAGGTTATTTTTAATGTCTTGCAAAGATTTGCTGGTTGCATCAATGCAACGTTCTAATAATTTGCTCCAAATAATAGCCAGAAGAGCAAACTCAAATGAATTATGTTTCTTCAAAATGTCTTTTTTTTCTGACCTGGTGGAATCCTACGGGTTAGTATCTTGATGCAATTGTATCAAAGTCATTTTAATTTCATTGAAACCAATTGCAAGAGATTTAACACCGTCGGATCTTGCGGACCATCTGGTATCGCATATTTTTTTAACAACCAATGGTTTAGGTTTGGTTTTTCCAAAAATCTTGTGCTGATAAAAAAGTGTACAAATGTTGGACAAGATCAAAATATGTACTTGCTTCCAAACAAGTTTCCGCAGCACTGTTGCCAATCAAGTTTGGTACAAAATGTGCACTTTTTGCTCTATGTTTTATTTTTGTCTGTAAACCATTATATTTTCCAGACATGTTCGACGCGTTATCATAACTTTGTCCCCAGCAATAATCGATATTTATGTCAAAAAATTTTTATTCATCCAAATCACATTTGCCAGATTCTCGCGTATGAGAAAATATAACCTCAAGGCCTAACATTTTTCTACTGGTTTTCTGTTTGGTAAAACATATCTAACGATTAAAGTGAGTTGGTCAATATGAGAAATGTCGGGAGTCGAGTCAACAATTATAGAAAAGTATTTTGCGGCCCGCAAATCTTTTATGATTTAGAGCTTCTCTCAAGAAAAAACAACGTTGCCCCTTTTTGCTTTTCTCGTTCATTTTCTTTCATTCTGTCCTTCTTGCGTTTTTTGCTGCCGCCTTAATTGTTGTCTAGGAAGCATGGCTTCCTTGTTTTATCAAATGGTTGTTGTATCCTCTTATCCATCATCAGTTGCGGATTTACATCTTCACTTAAATCAGAATTGTTCCATAATTAATAAGCTTTACCTTCTTCAAAATTTTAGTGGATTTAGGGTAATAAACTAGTTGGTGATAGATGGTCCAGCACACATTTTCAGTAATATTTTCAACCTACATTTTGAGTAATATATTCCTGAACAACTGTTCCAAAATCATTACTGAGAGTTTCCAAAACCAATACGACCGATAGAAAATTCTTGACTAATTATGATTGCAAAAGCCTATAGGCTGTTAACCTTGATCGTTATTATTTTAACACACACTATGGCATTGCATCAGGCAATTTAAAATTAATTTCTTATTTTGCTATCATAGACATTTGCATAAATTCCGTAGAAGAGCAATTTTTAGGTTTAAAAGAACAATTACTTTAGTTTTTTGTTTGAATTGGAATCATTAGACGATAATTGATTGCGAAAACATGTATAGATGATTTTTATACTCTATATGTAAATGATGTAGATCAATTATGTGATTTTGATGCCGTCGAACTCATTAACGAAATTACAGTTTTGAAACCTTTTTTGTCAAAAAAAAATACTCCAATGGAAATTTTAAGTTATATTTATGAAAATAATTTACTTGCTTCATTTGCTAATGTTGGAATTGTTATCAGACTGTTTTAAACGTTACCTCTAACCGTGGCATCGGGAGAGTATAGTTTTGCCAGGTTAAAGTTAATAAAAAACTATTTGCGCTCGACTACGTCACAAGAATGAAAATTTAGATTTTAAAGAAATTATTTCTGATTTTGCATGGGGAAACGCAAGGAGAGTTATACTTTAGAAGGTATATTTTTTATAGCTTTAATTAAAAAGACAAAAATTGATTATTTCAAGGGTAGGATTGGTAAAAACACGAAGTCGACTAAGCACTTGTACGATAGTATTTATGAGTTTTGTGGTGCCCCAGAGAAGAATAAACTCATATCTGGGACAAGATTGAACAGCGGTGAAGTTACTAGGGACAAGCTGGCCATAGCTAATCACTTCAATGAACACTATGCCAGGATAGGAAAAGACTTGGCCAATAACATAAAAAGGAATGTTACTAAACACAACTTCAGAGTTTAAAAAGTCCAACCTACCATATTATAACATAACGGGAAAGGAAATAGAGTATATAACAAAGCAGCAACGAAATAGTACAGCACCTGGTCATGATGGTCTAAGATCGGAACTAATTAAGGAAATCAGTGGAAAAATACTGACACCACTTACATATTTGTTCAACGAAAAATTAATACTGGGACTCACCCGGAGATCCTAAAAAGAGGTGTCATAGTGCCCTTATATAAAAAAAAGTGATCACTTGAAATGTATCAATTACAGGCCAATAACGCTAACGTCTAATATTAGTGGAATTTGTGAAACCGCTTTGTAAAACAGAATAGTGGATTCCCTTGACAGACATAGGGTAATATCGGAGAAACAATTTGGATTCAGGAGGGGTAAATCTACGCAAGATGCAGTTGCGATGTTAACGTCATTTGTATACGAGGCACTCGATAAAAACTAACCTTGTTTGCGTATTTCTGTTGATCTTGAAAATGCGTTCGATACAGTTAGTCACAGTAGGTAATTAGATAAGTTGGAGTACTGCGGTATTAGGGGAATGGCACGGGATTTACTGTGCAGCTACTTAATGAATAGACAGAAGTGTACGAAGATTGGTGAGGTCATAAATGGACCAAGGGTCGTCGAGTTTGGTGTGCCATAGGGTACAGTTTTGGGACCACTGCTGTTCACAATTTATATTAATGATCTTCTGTTCGAGGGCTTGGACGGGATTATTATAAGTTTTGCTGACGACACCGCTGTATTCTATGAGAGTAATACATGGGAGAACTTTAAACAGAAATCAGAGGCTAACTTCGCTAAAATCAAACAGTGGTTTGATATACATTTGTTGAATAAACAGAAAACAACAATTCCTTCCATTCACTTCGTATGTCAATAAATTACCAAGTTTCGGGAGGCTCAACATGCAGAGTGATGATGAGATACTCAATTTACATAGTTCGGAATCAGTTGTTTATCTTGGTATAACGATAGATAGACATTTCAGGTGGGATTTACATATTAAAACGGTTGTCAAGAAAGTAAGATCACTTATATTTATTTAAGTTCAAGTATTTGAAATAATGCCTAGGTGTGAAGAAAACACTTTATTTATCTCTTGTACAGAATCAACGATTATGTGGTATTATTGGTTGGGGATAACTACTTAAAAAGACTAGAAATCACACAATAGTGGATTCTTGAAATTATTTTTCACAAGAGAAGAACTCATCCTACTGAACTTATTTACAAGAAATCCGGTGTGATGGACTTAAGACAGCTCTATGGTTATTTCACTTTGGTATGGCTCTTCTCAAATAGACATTGTATAGACTATCAGGCTCATGAATATCAGGTTAGAAACAAATCCTGTCTAAAGAATAAAATTGATAAATCAATTGGAAAAAGGTGTTTCACCTATATTGGCCTCAAACTGTATGATCTCCTACCATCTGAACTGAAGGGATTACAATATAGTCACTGTAAAAAACATCTAAGGTCTTAGATACAGAATATGCCAAGAATGGGTCAGATAGTTGACGGTGATATTTGTTAAGTGATGGATTATTTAATTATTTGTTGCACTACAGTGATGAATGGTTATTAATTATGATTTATATAACTTCATTTATTTTTATCTGCAATTTGTCTTAGAATATTAAAGAAGAAATGATCTCTCAGAGGAGGAATATACTCATGTATTACTCACTAATTTGTAGGTGAATCTAAGGGCTTAATTACTGAGGCAGAATTTTTCTTGTTATACTCGTATATTATTCAATAGGGAATGTTAATACCGTAAGCAGGTGGTTGAAAACAGTATGTACTATGTGTTCACTGTGCTGTATTAAATAATGATGATATTTAACGATGTCAACATTGTACCAATTACTTAAGTGTTGCAATACTCTCGAAGAATGTTGAGGGCAACGTTGAGTAATCTGTATAATAATTGTTTTTACTAGATGAAATGACTTATATGTTCAAATAATGAAAATGGTATGTTACTATTAGGATCAACCTTCAAAAACCGGCTCAGGAAAACAATGAGTGGATTATAATTTACAATATGCAGCTTATCCAAGAGACTTCAACGTGAGCAAAGACAACAAACGAACAGTATTTGTAGCCGCCGCATCCTCAAATTACTGTATCATAATCCGGGTTCAACTTTGAATCTACCCCCTTAACAATGTTCAATAATACACTTGACTGAGCTTTAAATATCATTTACTACGATTATTATAGATCGCGTACCCCTACCTACAATATACCTTTCTTCTTATTCCCTTCGTGCACGCTAATATTGGTCGTTACTTTCTCATGTGTATTATAGTCCAAGCAATAGACAGAAGTGCGTGCAGAAATTAATACCTGGAAAAAAAATATGAGCTTATAGGAAATTGAATTTAAAGGTGAGTTTCTGTTTCATGCAACTCGATCCGAAATGGCGAACATCACCTAAAAAAGTTGCAAAAAGCGGTTTTTCTTGTATAAGTAAAAAACTATAGCACGAATCGAAAAAAAAATGAAAGAGCTGTAGGTATCAAATAGATCTATTGATTTGCTTGCATAATAATTATCGATATCTTTCATACTTTTCGAGTTATATCGAAAATATCGTGAAAAGTCGGGGTATCGAGAAGTCGTTAACTATTACGTTTCCATACTTGTTATTTCCTGTACGTATAGCCCATGGCAAGCTTAGAAACCATTTTTTTTTTAATTTAATTTATCAATAATTTTTTTAAATATATCAATTTTTCTAAAAAAGGTACTCTCATAAATTGCCTAGATCTTCTCAGCGGATAGTTCAGAAACGATTTTGGGCTTATTTTCTTCTTGAAGAGATGTGCTATGATGTTATTAAATAAATATAGCGATTTTTCTATTTTTAAGGGTAAAAAATGATTTTGAAAAACTGCACTTCTTTGAACATATTTTTTTCAGATAAGTTTTACAATTTTTATTTCAAGAATTGTCTTTGATGGAAATCGATTCCTGACATTTTTCCACGTATTACCAAAAACATTTTTCATCTACGACCTTCTGGACCAGAAATTTTTTTATTTCATAAAATCTGTAAGAAGCAATAAACATTTTACAGAAGTGTGCTTTACGGATGTTAAACACCTACATTTTCAATTATTATTATTAATTTCGTTATCTGTGATCTGTCAGAAATAGCCTGATCTGCCATTAACTTTCAATCTATGAGCTGTCTGTCATGAAAATGTTACGTGATTATATGAGCTGTCATTAACTTCAAACTTATCGACTCCCGCTTACCCCTTTTGGGCTTGAGTTTCGAAAATTCGTTCTTAGTGGTTCGAAATCGTTGACAGTTATCTGAAGGATGAGTGCTGACAGTCGAGTAAGATTTGTGCCTACATGTAACGGCGGGCGTTCCACAGGGGTTCGTAGTCGGACCTACCCTTTCGAATGTGCTAAATGACAACGTGCTGAGTGAACATGTACCAGAAGGGGTTAGACTACTCTTCGCCTATGCAGATGAACTAGCAATAGTTATCACCGCTAAACATAACGAAGAACGGAGATGAATAAAAAACGAGTTGGAGCTATCCCCACAAAATTCAGAAGCGGCAATTTTCAAAGAACAGATGGAAAAAGAAAAGGTTATTTTCAGGTACGAAGGCGTGGAAATACTTTCTAAAAATAACCTGGTTATCTAGGTATCACTCTCTTCGAACACACATAAAGGCCACTTCCCAAAAGGCCGAAATGAAATTACGGCTCTGTCTAGAATATCGTCCAACATAAACAGAAAGATACTCTACAATATGGTGCAATCCATACTTCTGTTTGGTGGTCCCATCTAGCACGACTATATGAGATTTAAAATCTTAATAAAACTCACGGAATTGCAGCGCAAAATGCTCTTTAGAGTAACTAGCTCATACCGCACGCCATCCGCTAACGCTTTGCAAGTAACCTCCGTGATGAGTGGTAAGACAAATGGAGTCCAAGCCAATTTTAAAAGAACATTTCCAAATGCACATTACATTCACTGTTACGTGCATCAATTTAATTTAATTTCTAAACGAGCGGCCCAGTGCAATAAAAAAGGTGAAGAAGTGAAGCAAAGTGGCTTATTGAAACATTTTAATTGCCCAGAATTTCTCTACTGGTTGAGAATATTTCATTTCATCATGACACATTTTGAAATATTATTTAATCAGACTCAAATGCTTGAAATTGACAGTGCTCAACTGCAAAAGGCAATTGGACAATTCCAACAACAAATTATTCAAATTACAAATTCTACTGACAATGACAATCAAGAACACAATGAACAAACCTGATAGGAAAAGACAAAAAACGACAGCTGGAGATAACAGAGCTGTTATTGCAAAGGAAGTAGGTGACATCATCATCATCTCATCATTTGAGGGGTCTGGGATTGGCCCCCAGATGCACTTAGACCACTAAGTTGGGCTCATTGTGCGCCCCGCGGACAGAAGTCTATTATATTCTAGCAGGTTTGTGACCAGCCAGAAACCCAGAATATTGCCAATGCTGGCTTCCATAAGTTCTTCTGGGAAGAAGCATGTGACTATTTTAAGTCAAATTAGCGACATTCATTTTCACAAAAACATTTTGATGAAACTGTGAAATCTTATCCTATGCTGGACAGTGTAAAATTAAGAAGTCAACTTTCAGCAATTTATGAGCGAGATGACATGTGTGACGTAGGTGGTATTTTGCCACTTTTAGTGTTTATAACAGACCACAACCTAAAGAAGGTTTTGACGAAAACATACAAACTGTTGGATATTATTTGTACAACTCCCATGTCGACAGCAGAATGTGAACGATGTTTTTCCACCCTCAAACGCATTAAAAAACTTTTCTGAGAAGCACAATGTCAGAAGATCGACTGAATGCATTGGCGGTCCTATCAATAGAAAAGAAGTTCGTCCAGTCTATCTCAGATTTTGACAACAAAGTCATAGACATTTTTTCCAGCATGAAAAATAGGAGAATCGATTTTATGTACAAAAAATTGTCAATTTTTTTTTGTGCCTACCCTCTTTCATAACTCACGAGCCGCCACTAAATAACAGAATAACGGGGAAAAAGTTTGTGAAGAAACGCTCAGTTATCAAAACTTGCACACACTAAATTAGTATTTTAAGTAATGAAAAACAAAAATTGATTCCCCCTCCCGCAAACGTTTTCAGTGGCCCCCCTTCCTAAAATATGTGGAAAATTACAAGAATCATTTTCATTGTCATTAGGTAATTTTTGAATTAGTTCATCGTGATTTAAACCTACTTATTATGTAGGAACATGATAAATTTGTTACAAATATATGTCAAAATCAGAATTTCAAAATAGGTAACGGTCCTTACCATACTGAAACGGAGCATCGCAAAATCCAATATCCAAAAGATAGAAAATAGTAAAACACGTAAAGACGAACACAAAATACATTTGTCTGAATTAAGTACCTATTGTAATAAAAATAATAATCCTTTATTGTCCAACAGGTAACACCCAATTTCAGGACATAATTAAATACGGATCTTAAATTTAAACATGACTTACTATGATATATTAATATGTGTATTGCATTAGTGAGACGAAAGTGATTCTGATATTATAAACTTATTCATGGTGATGAACTGTAAAGTTGATGTTTTTTCTAATAAAAAGCAGATCAAATATAGTCACTTCCATATTTCTATTGCTACTTCTGTCATATGCTTCACGGAACAGGTATTAATATCGCAAAAACTGCATACTGAGTTGTTATTATCGTCAAGAGTTTTTGTGTTATAATTTCATCGATGAACGTCTTAATGAACTGTTGTGCAATACTGATTAGAGATTAATCCGAAAGGCGTTGTTGTCCTATCCTATATAGTCCAAGCAATAGACGACAACCTAATGCTAAATTTGCAGAAATTAATACCTGGAAAAAAAATATGAGCGTATAGGAAATTAAATTTAAAGTTGAGTTTCTGTTTCATGCAACTCGATCTGAAATGACGAACATAACCTAAGAAATTGGCAAAGTTTGAAAAACCGGTTTTTCCTAAATAAGTAAAAAACTATAGCTCGGTTCGAAAAAAGTTGAATGAGAAAGTTGTAGGTATCAAATAGATCTATCGATCTGCTCCCATGATAATTATCGATATCTTTCATACTTTTCAGTTTTATTGACAAAACCGTTAAAAATCGGGGTATCGAGAAATCGTTAACTATTACGTTTCCATACTTGCTATTTGCTGGCAAGTTTAGAAAGAGATTTTTTTAAATTGAAAATATCGATAATTTTTCTAGATATATCGATTTTTCGAAAAAAAGGCGCACTCATAAATTGGCTACATCTTCTCAGCGGATGGTCCTAGAGTAACGATTCCAGGATTATTTTCTTCATGAAGAGTTGTTAATGTTATTGAAGAAATGTAGCGATTTTTTGACTTCGAAAAATTGCACCTTTTTTTGAACATGTTTTTTTTTAGATAAGTTTTACAGTTTTTATTTCAAGAAAATGTCTTTGACTCAAATCGATTCCTGATATTTATTCACGAATTACCAAAAACTTATTTCATCTACGACCTTCTGAACCGGAGATAATTTTTTTATTCCAAAAAAAATCTTTAAGACGCAATAAACATTTTACAGAAGTGTATGTTATGAATGTTAATGTTAAATACACACATTTTCAATAAAAAATACTAGGATATGTTTTTTTGATATTGAAGATTTTGGTAGCACAAGCCACTTTGAACGCACGAAATCAGTTTCCCCTACTCCGCCGCACGCTCCGACAGCCGCGTACGCTTCACTTTGTTACTCAATTTCTTATTCTATAAATCAATAAAACATATCCTAGTATTTTTGATTGAGAATCCAGGTATTTATTATTAACATCCATAACATACACTTATGTAAAATGTTTATTGCGTCTTACAGATTTTTTTGAAATAAAAAATGTATCTCTGGTCCAGAAGATCGTAGATTAAAAACTTTTTTTGGTAGTGCGTGAAAAAATTTAAGGAATCGATTTCCGTCAAAGCAATTTCCCTAAAATGAAAATTATAAAACTTATTTCAAAAAAACATGTTCAAAAATGGTGCAATTTCACCCCGTGTTTTGCTGACACCGAATGCCATCGAAAAGACCATCTGGTTGTACATAGCTTTTCAATATTTTATATCCCCTCTTTGTGGTGCTTTTAATTCGTTTCATCCCTCGATTCTATGCGCAAAGAAAACATAATTTTTTTGACAAATACAATAAAAGTCTTTCAGCATTAGGTACATGTGAACAAGCATAATTCAACACCAAATTAGGTATGACCAGCACAATTCTGCAGTCGTTCCTTTAAATTAAAGTATTGGGGCGCTGGTAGCCAGCAACCGGTAAAGTGGGCTTTGGTCTGCTCACTGTACGGTCACCCCTCAGAAGAGGATGTAAGGGAGGTTTGTTACGCCACTGGCCGGTTCTTCCTTTTCTTATCGACTACTCGTAAAGTACAGTAAGCGTTACTTTTAAATCAAAGGAAATTAGCAGCTACCCATATGTGTGACCCACAAGTTTGTCTAGACAAATGACGTTAAGAGTTCTAATTGAGCTAAATTTGTACTTTATTACATATGTGTGAAAAATGCCTCTAGTAGTCGAGTAACGTTAGAACGTTATATCTGTCTACATCCATATCCACAATATCTTAACAAATTACGATCCTTTAATCAACATTCAGGTCGACCTCACAGTTTATAATAAAGGGTTATTAGTTGATATGGCCATTACTGTATAATTAGAACCTCAGTATAACATCAATACCATATATCTGTGTATTAACACTAGCATATCACAGCGCAACAGACATGTGTGCAGAGTCCAAATTAGCCGTTATATCTAGTTTTTAAGATATTCTATATTGGCTTCTTTTAGAATAAAAATATTTGATTTCATAGCTTGTGTCATTGCTTAATAATAATCAATGCTTGTGTGCATTTTTAAAATTATTATACTATTACTATAAGCGGTGTAGGGTTTTGCAAGTTAATGAGTGTGATAAACAATAGAAGCAGATAAGAATAGCATGTATCCCCAACAGGAAACAAAATGGGCGTGATGTATAAGGCGCATGTTAGTACCCGTTAACTAACGACATAGACCAGTATTTTCACTTGAGATGGGCAAAACTGTTATTTCTAAATAGAATCATAATACCAAGTGTTATCACTGATATTTTCATCTCAAAACTCAAAAGAACTGGTACAAATAATAGGTACAAAATAGCAGTTGCTATTTGATGTTAGACAAAATATGCTAGTTACGGAGAGTTGCTTTCATGAAACAACAGTTGGTAAATAACAACAGATCACTGAATATCAACCAATCTCTAATTCTTACTATAACTAACAATTCGACCTGTGCAATGCCCCTTTCCCTACCGCCTAACACATATTTTTCTGGTTGTTTATCTTATTAACAGTAGAATACGTATGACTCTCATAATGTCACATTAATACTATACACCGCCTGTATTGACTCTATCTGTATACATTCATCACTTGAACATTTTCTTTTATACGACTTTCTAGCTTGGATGTTACCAGGACAGTATGGCGGAAGACAGAAGACTTCAACAGTAGTTACTTCCTTGATATCAATCTTTCATAGTTTTAATGTCCTGATAGGATCTACCCCGCTGTTCTTCACTAAAATCACCAGGGTTATCTGGGAACCGATCTAAGTGTTTGTGCAGCAGCGCACGTAAGTTCGACAATCCTTCCTACCTGCATAAACGAAGTGGTCAAATATTTTCGATACCGAACAGAATGCAGAAAATGCTCTTTTAACTTTCAGGTCATATAAAAAGGTAGAAAATTCAAAGAAAAATGGAGTAATACAGGTAGAGTAATATAGATTGTAGAACAAAAATCGGTCAAGTTTGGTTTGGTCCAGTTTCCAATCCAGTGTATATGTGTTTTAAAAAGTATATTCTTGCAATTTGGAATGGCAGCGACATTAACAAAAACTTCAAGTGTACAAGATTTGGTTTTGTGGTAAATTTTAATTTTTCTAAAGAGTAATAATTAAAAAGCGAAGTCTTTTGAAGGTGTATTCCAAGAAATTTTCAGGTGTCTTGCTGTAGTGTTTACTATCGGTTCGGAGCTTACAATACCTATCTAGAAGTGATTTAGTGCACAATGACGAAGTAAATTACCGGAAGCTCAGCAGAAAAATAATTACAAATTCGTGGAAACAAAAAGTACCTATAGAATATATATCCAATTATACGGGGAGCACTTTCTACAAATTTACCGGCAGAATTGACTACGTCAGATGTTCACAACATAAGAATAAATATTTACAATTGTCGAAAAATTTTAACAGGATCATTATCCGGTGTGAATGAAGTACATAAAGCATGACATATATGCTCCTACAATGGATATATGTGAATTTTTCTTGCTTATCAATAATAGCCCTGAGCACAATGTTATTGTTTTTTCTTGTGAAACCAATATTATTATTTGTGTAACATGAACAAATTGCATTTGGGCGGTACATTTTCCGATTATGAAAAGTATTTTTTACGATTATTCATTATTCACGGTTTAAAAGATTGGCGTTACATCCGTCTGTTATATTGTCTAATGGCAAACAAAACAACACATATCCTCAATCAAATCAAAAATTTTGGCAATACTGCCTATTTGACACAGCAGGAAAGGTGCTCGAGAGGATTATTAGCAGCCGGATAGAGGAATTCAGTGAAGATGCTCGGGGCCTGTCGGAAAACCAAATTCTGGAGGCGCTGACATTGATGGATGCCCCGGAGTACATTACAAGGATGATCGCGACTTACTTTAGCGAAAAGACAAAATTTTAGAATTTGGACGAGGGGCCCAAAGCCTAGAACACTACAGTCTTGTTAACCTGTTAACCAGTGCCCGAGTAAGCAGAGCACGTTATGTGCCATTGTCTACAGAAGCAGTTGTCCTCGAAGAATATCGTTGAGGAGATGTTTGAGTCAAAGACCACCTGGAATGGTGGTCTGTGGTTGCGGCGATTTTGCAGCCACCGTATTGAAGGAGCTCAGACGTAGAGACAACGAGCGAAGAGGCCAACCCGTGGCGTAGAAGGAGATGGTGAACAGCTAGGCTAGGGAAGGGTGCAAAACAGCCATTTCGTCCCCCGTGAAGCAATGCCTTACGGCTGTCCCACAGGGTGCTGGGACGTAACGGAAGGTGGTTTTAGTGGGTAGAAATTCCACACTGTGAAGTGCGGGTTTCACAGAGTCTTTTGAAGATTTTCACCTACCCTCGCAAAAAAGCACAGAGAGAGAAAGAGAGAGAGAGAGAGAGAGAGAGACATCATGTCAAAAATAGTCTAGATCCATTCAGAAATGCTCAAAACGGATATATTCGCGAAATCCAGAAAAAAAATGCCAATGAGCTGAAATTAGCTTATTGTTGCCAAAAATCCAAAGGTGTCTTCGTATCTCAACCAAGAAACTGGGCTTTTGGCGGCGGACTAAATTCCGGTCTGTTAAGTACTTCAGACCACTGCTATACCGACAGACCAAGTTATCCGTTTAGTAGAAGTGATGAGCTTTAATTTGCTACCTGATTTGTGTTGGTATCCATGTGACAATGATTTTAAAAACATTTTTCTCATGAACAATTCTATTTTTTAAATTCCTGCTAAATGCGGCGCGATTAATCTCATACAGCTTTTTTAATACACTATAAAAGAGTTCACACTGTGGATACACCACTATTATACTATAAATAAGTAAAAGTCAACCAAAAATTGTGGATAAGGGTGATTTTTTCTTATTTATAGTGCGTTTTTAATCTTAAGGGTTTGTGTCAAAGGCTCTTATAGTACTTATTATATGAACTGTTCTTCTACTGCTCCACTGGATACGTTTTTGATGACTGTTTTGAAAGCTAGTCTTTTTATACAGGATATTAAGCAACAAAATACCACTTGGTAAATCTGAAACGAATTTCAATATCTCAATACTTAATAGTTAATCAAGACCCGCGTCTTACACGTTACGTCATTCGTACAATCCTAATAAGGATACTCGAACACGATGGTGTATGACGAGAAAGTTAAACATTCGAGGTGTCAATATATAGCTGAAGGTGAACAAAATAATATGACACACAACAGGTGTTTTACATATGACAATAGTTTGATGAGAAGCATGTTCTTGAGAATGAAAATTAAATTGAAATATATGATCCTTCATATTTTTTAATCTTATAGAATCGCCGGCTGATATTCTAGCAGCTTTTAATATCTACAAGCAACATGTATGCAACCAACAATATAAAACACGGTGTTGCAAAAATAATCATAATTATTATTCAAAAGCAATGTATGTAAGCCAGTATGTATTGATTCTTACAGTTTTATGTATACTTGAAGAAATTCAAGTATAGCATAAAGAATAACAAAAATTTCAAAAATAGTCCGTACTTTTTACATATTGATTCGCAACAAAAACGTTAGAACCGTAATATTTGAGTAAAATTCTTAAAATTTAAAAAAATTTGTACTTTCTACAAAATAGTTCGGAAAGCTCTTGAGTGAAAAAATGGTTGTACCTACATATTTCGTGAAATTTGATAAGTACCCTAAATTGGCTACTTCAAGTTCACCCAAATTGTTCATTTTTGGGTTCATATTCAGAAATTCGGGAGATAAAAAATGTTCTCCCAAGAAATAAATATTGTACAGTATAGGTCGTAGTTAGGTATACCAGGTCTTATATCGCTTACATCAGTGAGAATTTTTTGGTGAATTAGGGGTTGAGGAAGATTTTAAAATTCATAGTGTCGTTGAATTGAACAATCAATTATCTGGAACTTTAAAGGGTTGGGGGAATAATATTTAATACTCCTCAAAACGTAATTAAGATATTCTTCACTCAGATATTGTTGAAAGTTGTATGTAAAATTGTATGTACAACACAAGTTTTCCGTAGATGATTTTTTAACGATGACGTCATTAATATTAATATACCTACATGAATAGATTTTCTGTGGCTAAGATATCCAAGCGAGGCTAATAATATTTTAAAGATGCTACATCTATATTTTTGAAACCGCAACAAAAGCTTGGGCTCTTGTTCGATAGATGGCGCTTCTAATTTTTTTTTTATGAAATAAAATTCAAATAATTCAAGAGTTCAACTCCCTTAAATAATGCATACCATATAAATTTAGCTAATTCATTGTTCTTCTGCTTCGATCCATAATTTGTCAAACTTTTTGTCTATGATATCTGACTATATGGAACAACCGGAATATGAATTTCAGGTTAGAATAATAGGAGAGTAAGTGCTATATAGGTACACTCACATAATTCCACTACATTAGTAAAGTTGCAAACTACGTAAAATGGCCACTAGAGTGTTCTAATCTGTTTTGCTTCAAAGAAAAATGCGTGTTTATCCTCCCAGCTCGTTTACCTGCATTGTATAAATGCTCAGACATTATATTTAATGGTAGAAGATTAATATTTTTAATAACATACTCTTGGCTTTTGTGACATGTGGATTAAATAACAGGTAACATTATTAAACTTCAACCTAAATTAATAAAATTTCAATTGTTACAATTTTAGATACAAGAAGATGTCTTTAAGTTCTGATATTATAGAAGATGAAAGTACAAGCACTGCAGTAATAACAAGTTCTTCGCTGTATACAGATACTTTGAAGGAATCTTTTCGAGACTCATTAGACATTAGGGATCGAATTCATGTAACAGCAGAAGATGACCTTGAAGACCATCAAGCAGCCTCTTTAAAAACAATTGAATTCTCTGATAATGACATAAGCAATGAAGGTAGTGAACAATCGAATGCAAAAACTAGTAGGGAATTGAAATTGCTTTTAGCCCTCTCTAAAGAATCTAATCTGGAAACCAATATATTACACAAGAGACATAGTATTGATCTACCAAAAACTAGTAAAATAGAACCTGTTACAAAGCCAACAATAGAATCAGAGGTAACTTCAAAAAAAACGAAGCAATGCGACAGACATGGAAAGTATCCTATAACTGCAGAAAGTGAATTAGAGAATGTGGCAATCGTAAAAGAAGATAAACCACTAGTCGATAAAAGAAGTGATGTAGATAAGAATATTAAACGAAGAAAAGAAAGCCTGAGTGATGCATTAGTAGGTGGCACTGGTGAAGAGAAAAAAATCTTGAAATCTGTTGGAAAAGACATTGCCATGTTTAAGGTAAGTAATATAGTATATAGTACTCATTGCATCTTTCATATCTGAATTGTTGATAGTATACTTGCCATTTATAAAAATGTATCATTGTGTCAAACATGGATGCATCTTCATTTGAAAAGAAGTTCTCGTGTAAGTATAGACATTATTATATGCCTAGACTATGAATTGAAATAATGACATGTATTTATACCTCACCATAGTGTTGATTCAATTCAGCTTCATATCTGATGACAACTTCACTAGCAGAAAATCATCAAGGTTTGTGTATTTATTTCAATTATTAATGTTGAAATTTTACTTTTGAAATTCATTCGATGCCTAGGCAAGTGGCTCGTTCCCAATCCCATCAAATTTGTTTTGTAAAGTACTTAAACAAAATTGATCTACAGATTGAGGTTCCATTTTATCTGTTCTCTCGTTACCTTTATTATAAGAAAGCTGTACAATCTTGATTTGTGTTTGCTTGAACTTGAAGCACATCAACTTGTTAGGTATTGAAGCAAGGTAGTAGAAAATATAACAATTCAGGTAATAAATATGTTTGTGAGCTCAACACATTCAAGAAATGCATTGATGCATGAATATACAATTGATTCTGATTTTAAATTTGTAAGCAACACAACACTCATATTATTATCCCAAAACAATGAAACATTGATGATCAAAATGTTCTAATTAGAACAAAGTATTAATTTATTGTTAAATTAGTAGTTACTAATTAAATTAAAGATCTTCAAAGAATTTTCAAAATTTCTAACACTGAAATACATCAGCCAGTTTTAATTATGTCACAAATTCGAAATAGAAGATTTATTTTAAGAAATAAATCTTAACTCCACAAGTCATCATTTAGACAAAGTTTTGAAGTCATCTAGCAAGAACGAAGCTAAATATAAAGTGCTAATATTAGTAATCACAATGAGTAAGTTCATGAACTCTTGAAATATTCGTAAAAGTACACAGGTTCTTGAATTACTGGTAGATTATAGCTTTAATTGATTGTCCGTAATGCAAAGAGATTTTCTTTCCATTTTGAAATTTGTATGTAATATAATAATTGTAATTTCATGTTCTATTTATAGTGGTTATCTATAGCTTTATGTCCTGTTTTCAACATACTTATTAATTTTATATTTAACTTAAATCGATGATGATGCAAACCCAAACAGACATATACAGTAATGTGATTATAAAAATTTTATTTTAATTCCAAGGTCAATAAAGACATGTTCTGCTGGCGATGTCATCGAGAGAGTGTGAACATAACATGTGAAACGTGTCCACGTTCTTATCATCAAAGATGCTTGAAACAAACAATACATGACAGTGAGCATTGGCCTTGCCCAGAATGTGCATCCATATTGAGAGCTGAAAATACTCAGACAAGGTGAGAATCCTGTTGCAAATCTGAATGTTGTAGTAATTTATTATTAATAATTTTTTTTACATAACTGTACACCTCTTTTTCTGGAACATATAATTGTCACAGTCGTTTTTTTAGAAGCTTTTGTGAGTTGGCAGTGTGTCAAATCATATTTTAGGATGATAAAATAATGAGTTTTTCATGTTAAAGTTGGATTGCCATAATGCATCAAATTGTTGAATACCTAAACCTAACCTAAAGTAAATATTGATTTCAAAACACTTATAAAATGTGTTCTACCTACATCTGTTATTAATATGGTATTTTGATAATACAATAGAACTCCAATTATCCGAACTCCGACTATCCGAATCGCCGATTATCCGAATCACAAATTGTTGTGCCTACACTGACTTCCCCCCGCGTGTGTAGGCACAACGGCAAGTTAAGACAAGTTCCGGCGCATTGCAGTCACGGCGCACCTGTCATTGTTTGTTTTGATTAGCCAGTGTGCGTGTACAATACTGTATTGTTTTTATACCATGGCTTCGAAAAGAAAACGTGTTGTGCTATCGTTAGCGGACAAACTGAAAATTATAGAGCAACTCGATAAAGGTGTAACGGGTAAGAAGTTGTCTGAGATTTATGGTGTTGGAAAAGCAACAATTTCTGACATTAAAAACAGTAAGTCAACACTTTTAAACTTTGTTTCGGTGCTTGAAAATGAAGATGGAAGTTCCTCCAGGAAAACAATGAAGACAGCAACCAACAAAAATTTGGAAGATGCCGTGTTTAAATGGTTTTTGCAGCAACGTTCTATGGGAAATCCGATTTCAGGTCCAATCCTTTGTGAAAAAGCCAAAATCTTAGCAGAAAAGCTTGGTTATTCATCTTTTAAGGCTAGTAACGGCTGGCTAAGGAATTTTAAATTCAGGCATGGTGTACGCGAGTTAGATTTGGCTGGTGAGAAGCTTTCAGCAGACTCTGCAGCTGCTGAAAATTTTATTGAAAAATTTAAAACTGCATCAGAATCCTATGATCCGGAGTTTGTTTATAATGCCGATGAAACTGGCCTTGTTTGGAAAGCATTACCAAAAACCACTTTGGCTTCTAAAAGGGAATCTAGTGCCCCTGGACATAAGGTCAGTAAAGAACGTGTTACAGTGCTTAACTGTGCCAACTCCACTGGAAATCATAAACTGCCACTTCTTTTGATAGGAAAATCAAGAAATCCAAGAGCATTTAAAAACGTAAAAAAACTTCCACTCTTCTACAAAAGTCAACCCAAGGCCTGGATGACTGCAGCTTTGTTTACCGAATGGTATGATGAAGTGTTTATTCCTGAAGTGAAAAAGCACCAAAAATCGGTGGGAAAAGAAGGCAGTAAGGTGCTTTTAATTGTTGATAACGCACCCACTCATCCTACAGCAGAACTGTTGGAAAGAGAGAATGGGCAGTTTAAAACGACGTTTTTGCCTCCCAATGTTACAAGTTTGCTGCAACCCATGGACCAGTCTGTTATTGAAACAATGAAGCGCCATTACAGAAGGCAACTGCTGAGAAAACTGCTGATCGAAGGTGCTGAAGATGAAGAATTGGTTTTGGAAAATCATAGCAAAATAAATTTAAAGGACTGCTGTTACATGGTAGCGGAAGCTTGGAGTTTGGTTACGGCAGTGACGCTAAGACGTGCGTGGAATAAACTGAAAGGCCTACCGTCTGAGAAGAACAAAAAAAAAGAATCTGAAGAAAATGAGAAACAAGAATATGGAGAGGATGATGATGATGAAGATGCGTTGTCACTAGAGGAAATAAGAAAAATGATTGTAAAAATTCCTGGTTGTACAGAAGTAAGTGCTGAAGATGTAGGAGAGTGGATGGCTTGTGACACGTCTGACCCTGGTTTTCAAATTCTCAATGACGATGAAATTGTTGTAAGTGTGAGAGAAGATGTTGAAGTGGAAGTGGAAGAAGAACTTTCTGCTGATGTTGAAGTAGACGCTGGACCATCAGCTAGTGAAGCATTTGCCGGCCTCGAGACTGCTTTGAAGTGGATGGAGCGTCAGCCCGAGTGTGACCACTTGCAACTGCTCACCGTCAAGCGAATGCGTGACCTGGCTGCCCGAAAACGGTTGAAGACCGCAAAACAGCTTACATTGACGGAGATGTTTAAAAAACAATGATTTTTATTTCTAAACTTGTACATAAGTACATTTTATGTATTTATGTATATTTAAAACATGTGAAAATTTCATGTTTCTTTCATTTAATTCAATAAAAAAATAGTGCAATATCAAAACGTAGCTTTTATTCTCTCCAATGGCAATTTTTTTAAAAAAAATCCGATTATCCGAATATTTGATTATCCGAATGGGTCCCGGTCCCCATTAATTCGGATAATTGGAGTTCTACTGTATTGTCATTTGCCTAGAAATTAATATTTTTCTGTATGATGTTTTGTGACATTGTTGGTATTAAGATTTAAGGTGGTTGGGGAGAGGTCAAATAACTAAAACCACTTAAGCTCTGTTGCCAACATTTCGACTTTGATAAATTCATCCTCAGGACATTGGTATTTTTTGTTGTGATAACATGTAAATAAGTAAGAACCTCTACATATATACATAATAAGTAATGTAGAAATCTATAACGAAATAAATTAGTTTTACTACAGTATACAAAAATATGTGATGAGTTATAACTGAAGACAAATTGCAATTTAACTTTTTTTATATAATTTGAATGTACATATTATAATTTGCTGTTTAATATCTTAAATTTGGTATCCAAATAAAAGGATTATGTTTTTGTCAATTAAAATAAGTTTCCATTCTAGGTCAAATGCAATGAAAGGTATGACTTTAGAACATCTATGTGGTTTGCTCAAATTTGCAGTGAAGCGAATGATGGAATGTACAGGGGTAAATTAGCTCATTCAAAATGTTGAACTTCAAACAATTAATAATTATTTTTCAGTCAAAGCCTTTCATACATCCCGTCAATTGCAATGATTTTCCACATTACAAAAAATATATAATCCAACCCATGGATTTAACATTACTGGAAAAAAACATTAAAGGAAATTTATATGGGAGTACTCAGGCTTTTGAGGCTGATGCAAAATGGATTCTGCATAACAGTATTGTTTTCAATTCCTGTAAGTATTATTTTGTGAATCATATATAAAGATTTTATGGAAGTATCTATTTCAGATCAATCAAAGCTCACTAGTGTTGCTAAAACCATTGTGAAAATTTGTAAACAGGAAATGTCAGAAATTGAAAATTGTCCAACCTGTTACCTGAATGCTAATACAAGGAAAGCAACTTGGTTTGTTGAAGTTTGTCCAAAACCACACATCTTGCTTTGGGCAAAACTGAAAGGTAACTATTATTGAATTTGCAATTATTTAAAACTGTAAACTGTTATTAGTCTAGAAAAATTGGCATTTCACATCGTGATTTTGCTACTGTTGACCGATTTGGACGTTCTTGATGTCAAAATGTTCGGGAAAGCGCCCCGCACCAGAAGACCCTTTTTGAACCCGCGCTTCTGTTGTCCCTATTTGTTAATTAACAATTAAGCCTCTTATTAATTGTTGATTTGGATCGATAATGTATTTGACAAAAAAATATGAAAGAAAATTGGCCGCAAATCGTTACTCGGGGGGTTTTCGAGGTCGCTGATCACGAATCCATTGTCAGAATCGGAGAATTCGGGAAAACTCGACATTTACATGGTAAATTACAACCAAAATCTGCAAACGGTGCATCACTATGCTAAAAAAAAATCTCTCGGCGGTTTTCGAGGTCGCTGATCACGAATCTATTGTCAAAATCGGAAAATTCTACTTCATTGACCGGAAAACTTGACATTTTCACGGAAAATCTCAGCCAAAATTTGCAAATGTGGCATTACTAGCGTCAGAATCAAGAAATTCGACTTTGTTGACAGTACAACAAAGTACATTTGACATTTTAATGGAAAGTTAGAATAGAAATATATCATTTAAAAATTTTTTTCTTTTATTTCATAATTCATTTTAAAATTATTTTTTATAAAAACATGTATATACATGTATATTAACAAAAGTACAATATTTTTATCACTCAATCAATCTATTAATATTACTTATATAATAATAATCGCGACACGCTAATATAAAATAAGTAACAGAAGGGCGCCTTTTAATAATTCAAATGAAGAAATAGTAATAAAAAGAAAAAAAATTAAATCCCGTGACCGTAACGAATCAATTTTTCTAAGGGGGCATATCACAGAGATCGTATAGGTAGGTATGTTCAGGAACGTATCTGGCTGTGATTTTCAATAAAGTAGGATTTCCCGATTCTGACAACGGATTCGAGATCAGCGACCTCGAAAACGATTTGCGGCCAATTTCCTTTCATATTTTTTTGTCAAAAATATTAGTTAATTTATCGGTCCAAATCAACAATTAATTAGAGGCTTAATTGTTGATTAACAAATAGGGATAACGAAAGCGCGGGTTCAAAATGGGGTCTCCTGGTTCGGGGTGCTTTCCCGAACATTTTGACACCAAGAACGTCCAAATCGGTCAATAGTAGCAAAATAGCTTCATTTTCGATTTTTGGTGGCTATTTTGACAGGACTATATGACCTGTGCTAGTTTTCCATCATTGTATTATTCCTCTCATTAGTTTTTTCTTCCTCAGAAATATCTAATGTAAAAAATTTTAATATACAATTAATAGTAATAGTTGATTAACATACTGAAAATAAAAATTTTCTTAATTTTTTCAAACACTTTATTGGAACAATAATGATGATGGCTGCAGTTTCCATTCTCATCTCATCATTATTTATATCTATCCTGTATCTATGGCGAACTCTCAACAGCTTCTAAACATACTTTGTCTTGAACTAGCTAAGGAATACATTGCTATATGTTAATTTCCGCAGGTATTGTTGCTCGAACGGAACTGAAAAAGTTGGAATTTTGAAGACGTAAAATACAAAATTGTCAAGAGAATATCCGCTAATATATTTCACCCCTTGATAAAAAAGGCAACTGTATCAAAATAGGTGGATGGTCATAGTGCATATTTCAAAGATTTTGTAACTTCAGGTTGCAAAGTAACTAAAATTAGACTATATCACATTCATTGTCGTAACTTATTGTCAAATATATTTGAGTGTATATTCAAAAATTTTCATTTCTTAGTGAGGAATCTAAAAAAGGAATTCAATTTTAGCACTATCTGCTTCGGATGAAATCAGACAATGAATTTTATATTCATAGGCCTATTGAAGGCGTTTGGCATTGTTGATCATGATCTACTCTAGGAAATATTGCAAAATATTATGTTTAATAAAAAAGTTGCCTAACCAATATAGGTATACCTTGGAGAACAGGTCTCATATTATTTGATATACAGTATCGGAAAGTATTTATCTTGGGTATGGTGGTATCATGAGAGCGTAAAGAATAGCTTGCCATATGTTGAGAGAGCATTACAATTTCAGGGCGGTCAGCTCAGGACGTAGGACGTCAGTATCATACCAGCACCAGTCGGGAGAATGTGCGAGTCGCTCTGTACGCCTCGGGTGGGGTAAGAGGAGGAGCGCACAGCAGTGCGTCTCTCTTGTTTATGTGGTATTATCATATCATTGCGTTCCTTGTTGCTCGTGTAGATTTCTGTCTATACCCCAGAAGAATTGTTTCCGATACTGTATACTCAAAAGGTCTCTTTTCATTACCAAGCATGGAATATATCATAGGCTTTCCAGTTGCAATATTTTATGAACCAGAATACCAAAAGAATCCGAAAAGAAAAGCTCGAGCAACCTTGATGTATTTTCAAATTTTCAAATTTACTTAAGTAATATCTCCAGAGGTGAAAATTGTCTTCAATCAATAGTCATATCCAAACTGTTGTGGATTTTATAAATTTTCTGTGAAGTCAAACTTATCGATCCAAGCAGTCCTGTGTTCACATACATTTTCTGGACATTCCAACTTATCTATAATCAATCTTTAAAACATACAGTTTTGACGTTTTATATTCCAATTGTCTTCTGGTAATAAACTTTACAATTTACAATGTTATGTTTTAGATTTAAGATGAGATTTTTGAGATCTTTGTTCTATGATTACTCCTATTAATTGCATTGTTAAGTGTAATATGAGATGCAATAATCTGAAATGTTCATTTCATTTATAGGTTTCCCCTTCTGGCCTGCCAAAGCAATGTGTACAAATGCAGCTGGTATGGTAGATGTCCGATTCTTTGGTGCACATGATAGAGCCTGGGTTCCATTCAGAGAATGTTTTCTATATTCTAGAAAAGATCCCAATTCTAATAAACAAAAGAGGAATGATATTATTGTGTGCATCAAGGTAATGATTTATAACTTCTAGAGATTTTCAAATCTCAAAACTTGGCTCATTAAATTTTGTATCCCAGGGATGGACTGGAAAATTATTATATTTCATCATTATTTATTAATTGGTAAATAAACTGGCATGTCATTAAATTTCCAAAGTAAAATTTTTAAAACACGATTGAGGCGAATTAGCGGTTTGTCGTCCACTGAATTTAGACAATGCTATGGCCAGGTTTTCTTTACGCGATCAAAATGAAATTTGTACATAATTTGAACTCCACCTAATATAGGTCGTGACGAAGCCCGAATTTTGAAATTCAACCTGTTACACAGTTTTTATGCAAGAGGTGTTGTATATATGTATGCTTGCATAATCAGACGCGACACAAAACCGGTCGTGACTAAGCTCTAATTTTAAAATTCAAACTGTGACCTGAGAAATCAGGTGTCAAAGGTCACAATGTTGAACCTATGTTAGAAAAATTAAAATTTTGGCGCCATATATCGATGTCCGATTTTCGACAGTGGATATATTGCTTTATGTTACATAGTATAAATATTAGTGTAGCAGATACATTATTGTAAAATGCGGCTCCCCAGGTTTATTCGCAATAAATGTTGTTACTAACAAAATACAAAAAAAAATACAGTTTTTTGCCGTTTGCCAGTAAAGAACTAAAATATGCAGACTAATATCACTTTTCCTGTCTAGGCAGCAAAGTGATTGATCTCCATGGCATATTTAAACAATCGGCAAAAAATTATATGTTCAACCCAGCAGCAAAGCAGATTGACTACCTTGGCTCAATTGTTAGCCTCGCTACGATCGATTATGAAACCAGCCTTGGATGCATTGCTGTCTAGTTAGACAAATAACTATTATAATACCAAAACGGTTAATGGCAATCAATCCTTTGGCTTACTTTTAGTCAAGTCGGGCAAAGCGAAACGACGATCGAAGAGCAGTTCAAGAAACGGAAACACGCTTCACAAATTTGTTTTTAAAAATAACTTATTGAATATTGCAATGAGAATCAAGAGTTAGCTGTTCTATCAAAGTCAGTCTGTTCTATCAGAATGATAAACGAATTATGATAACGCTGGCTGATACTACTGGCTAGTTGAGAATGAGTTCACAGTACTATAGGATGTGAATGACTTTATATAACATTCACTAAATGTGTTCCTTGGATGCACTGTTTTAAAAACGGAAGTGGAGCTTTGAGATTCCGTGAAAATTCCACTTGCTTATATTATAAAAGCACTAAATGACGAGGAGGGAGCCAATTTGTTGGGTAGCTGACTACAATTATTAAACGAATATCGTGTTGTACTACATTCAATAACATTTGATGGAGCTCCAGTTAATTTGAAATTATTATTTTTCAATATCAAAGAAGACACAATATTACACATAAAGTATCATAACTTGATACAAGAATCAGTAGCATAAGAGTAAAGATATTTTAAAATGAAAATTTCATATTAGAAGTATAATGATTATTTTTACTAAAGCATTATTTTTTCCATCTAAAATATTTATCTTATCAATAATTACTTATATTCAGAATTACTATTGTATTTTAAAAGTATAAAGGAAAATTTGTTTGGTTGTCGTTTCAAAACATTGCTTCGTTTACTTCTTTGACAAAGAAGCAATGATTAATATACTACAAAATTATGTATTTTCATAACTCCTGCGATGCAAACGGCAAGAGAAATTTAGCTACATTCTTAAAAAACGGAGGACAAGATAAAATATGTTTATCATTCATTGCACATTCTTTGGATTTAAAGTTGGAACAATTTGGCGGCAGGAACTTCAACTTTTAACGAATAGCAAACTGTTTAGCGCACATGCGTATCACACCGAAAACTCAATTATTGGGATATGTATCTCTCTTTCATCCGGATAATTCACTTTGTAGGAAGGAATAGGACATTGTCCATGTAATCTTATTAGATATATGATTGCAATCGATTGAACCGTTTTGAGTTCTAGGCGCACGAATGAACAGTTAAAGTTGTCCCAAGAAGAGCTTCTCTTCTCAATAAACAAAAAGAAAGCCACTCGAATTTGGGAATTAAACATGAATTTAAACTGTAGAATAAAGATGAATAAAACAATTGTTTGAAGGAACATAATAATAAGTGTTTTTACCGCGATTTTTTGGCTTGCAACAAAAAATTAATATTCTTAAAAAACGGAGGACAAGATAAAATATGTTTATCATTCATTGCACATTCTTTGGATTTAAAGTTGGAACAATTTGGCGGCAGGAACTTCAACTTTTAACGAATAGCAAACTGTTTAGCGCACATGCGTATCACACCGAAAACTCAATTATTGGGATATGTATCTCTCTTTCATCCGGATAATTCACTTTGTAGGAGGGAATAGGACATTGTCCATGTAATCTTATTAGATATATGATTGCAATCGATTGAACCGTTTTGAGTTCTAGGCGCACGAATGAACAGTTAAAGTTGTCCCAAGAAGAGCTTCTCTTCTCAATAAACAAAAAGAAAGCCACTCGAATTTGGGAATTAAACATGAATTTAAACTGTAGAATAAAGATGAATAAAACAATTGTTTGAAGGAACATAATAATAAGTGTTTTTACCGCGATTTTTTGGCTTGCAACAAAAAATTAATATTCTTGGATTGAATAGCTCGAAACAATGAATTCAAACTGGCACAAATGGCAGAATTTCCGTCGCAATATATTATAAAAACTGTAATCAATTGATCATGTGACTTCCATCACTTTTGTTAGCAAACTAGCTTTCGGGCAACTCCTGCGGATCAAATGCGTATGATTGTAGGCACTGAAAAGATATTGGAAAATAAAATTAAAATAAAATGTTTAAAGACAAGCCTTTATTTTAAAATGTACTAAAAAGAAATAGAAAATCAAGCATCTCCGACCCCAAAAATACCACATACCAATTTTGAATAGAATCTGACCATAATAATAAAACTCGTCCGCCATCTTGGCCACCTTATTGAATTTTGACTGAAAAATCATAATCTCCTACCTCAAAAACTCCCACATAGAAATTTTGAAACGAATCTGACCATAATCGTGGTCATGATCTCCGACCTCGAAAACCCCCTTAGACCAATTTTGAATAAAATCGGATCATAATGACAAAACTTGTCCCTCATCTTGAATTTTGACTAAGAAATCTTGATCTCCGACTCCAATAACCCCCATCCGTATACCAATATTGAAAAGAATCTGACTAATAACAAAACTCATCCGTCATCTTGAATTTTTACTAAAAAATCATGCTTGAATTTTTCAATTTTGTTTAAAACATCATGATATCCCCCAAAAAACTCCTAATACCAATTTTATATAAAATCGCACCATAATCACAAAACACGAACGCCAAGAAGTGGGTCAAAATTCACTCGCAAGATTTCACCCGAACGTACAAATAAGATAGATTTAGATAGATAGATAGATTTTTATTTCATAATTACATGATTATTACAAAGTCTTAGCTTGCTTACATTTTAATATAAAGTATAATTATCACTGAAGCCATAGGGCTTGTTAGTGACTCTTTCAAGGTAGCTCAACTTAAATAGATAGATATTTATTAAATATTAGATTATCGTTTGATGTGTTGAAATATACAAATGGAAAAATATATACATGCCTACTTTCATATACATACATATTCTTAAAACAAAAGAGTGGAATGGAAGAATTTATTCAATTATTTCATCAATAATTTCTTTTGCAATCGAAATCCATTTTTTTAATTTCCTAGTAAATGGTTTTATCCCTTTGTTATATCTTTTCAATTCAATTGGCATAACATTGTATAGTTTTGGCAAAAAATATATAAAGAACTTTTGGAATACTGTTTTTGTTGCTCTTACTATTGTGCAATTATGGTTTGCTACTGCCCTAGTAGTGTAAGTATGGATTAATGGGCTAACTAGGTATTTACATTTGTAAAAATATTTCAATACTTCTAAAGCATACAAATATTTAATTTCAAATACGTTAAAATCTATAAACAATTTCTTTGTTGGGTAAATACGTGGTTTATTCAGAATTATTTTTATGACAGTTTTTTGAATTATGTTGACTCTTTTTATACTATTATCATAAGTACCACCCCATGCTATGATACCATGCGTTAATACACTTTGCGTTATTGCGAAATATAAATTTTTAAGTAATTTCCGTCTTAAAACATTACGAAGAGTTCTAAAAATGTATAGCATTTTTTTGATTCTAATAGTTAGGCAATCAATATGTTCATCCCATCTAAGATGGCAATCTATTATCAATCCAAGATATTTAATATTTCTAGATTTAAGTATCACATTGGTGCAATTACAAGAGTTCCGTTTACAGTTTGTGTTATGTATTATTAAAGAGTCATATTGTGGTTGGTCTCTCTCATAGGATGTGAAACATAAGAATTTAGTTTTATCAATATTAAGATGCAATTTATTAAATGCTAGCCATGACCCAATTTGTTGTAAACAAAATTCTGCGTTAACTTTCACTTCTTTCCATGATATACCCTCGATTATTACTGCAGTATCATCAGCATATGAAATTATTTCGATAGATCGATAGATAACAAGACAAGTTTAATAAAAGCTTGTAATGATTTAGAAACTAATGAAATACGTTATCTTATACTCTATGTCATATTGAAATTATAATGCATTTCACAACTCTATGCTTACTGACAAATATAACCTTTTGTATTCAGACGCTGTCACATGACTATCAAAATTTGTCACAGAGTAAAGACATAGACATTGATGTCATGTCGATAATGTCACTTGAATATTAAAATAAGAATTTCGGACACTTCTGGTTAAATATATACTTCCCTTACACTATATACTACGTACAATGAGGGAAGAAATAATTTCGTGACCAAACTAGGAGTTGAGTTTCATAAAGTACTGGCTAATTTCTTGCATTATGGTTAATGACGTGAGCACATTAAAAAAATAATAATTCTCAAAGAACCTAAAAGAATCTTATTTATTCAGAAGTACTTTAAGAACGTTTAATTTTTTTCAAATTCTGGTTTTGTCTAAAAAATGCTTACTTCTCACATTGAACAAGTCTACCATAATTTCCTCTCAGCCATGTGAACAGTTATTTTACAAAAAATGCTTCAAACAATAAAAAAAAAATTGAAAAACGAACAATTTTATATCTCCATACCTTAACACTGCAACTTATTTTACAGGAAGTGGATCTTTATATAAATAATCTAAAAGTAATCTATGGTGAATTTAATTATGCTCCATTCAAAATCCAGTATGACCCCGACCTGGAATCAAAGCAAATGCTGCTTTTTCTACCAAAATATAAACCTAACATGCAACATAAAGCACAAAGACAGCTAGAATCAGTCAATAATTCTGATTTAGTAGAGAAAAAATGTGAACCTTCTGATGAAATGGCAGGCTATGGAACGGATGATGATAGTCAAGGTGAGCAACTGGTTAATGAAGAAAGGCGAAGATATCTCTTATCTAACAATGACTGTATTGAAAAGGACAAGGATGTAGTGGAGAAAATTGAACCTGAACTTGATGATGACACCCAGGTTGCAAACAATACATCATCAGACAAAGTTCCCAGTGGACCAGTTAGAATCAGAGGAGCCAATACAAGTGGTGGAAATGTTACAGGTAATATATTTACTTGTTAGTAACAAGCTATATACTATAATTTAAAATCATACTAGTACCCACTGAGTTACTCTGAATATTCATGTTAAATTTGATATGTTCGAACATACAATACAAGTTCTTCATAATGTTCATGAGTTCCGAATTTCCATACCTTCTTATTTGTTTAAATTACTGTCAGTTGAATGTCCTAGAAGAAATAAGTTATTGTAAAATTGTATGATTGATGAAATACAGGCGAATTTTCATTATTATTTTCAATGTACTTACCAATTAAAGTATTCTATTTGTAAGATTTGTTCTTCATCATAGATATTTCCCAAGAGATATATCAATTTGTTTTTGACAAGGTGAAGTACCTGACCACAAAATAGCTGGAGTGTGAGGTGAACTAAATATTGAAAAGAATATTTAAACCAATTAAAATAACAGGGGAAAATTAACTGTTCCTGACCTAGAAAGAATGGATTCAAAATAGGTACAACAAGTCTGTGCTGTAGCAACGTGAATAACAAACCTTGGAAACAGTCAAACGTACAGATTGATGAACCATTAAATAATTCACACTGTTGGTATACTATAACACTATAAATAAGAAACAATCGCTCTTATCCACTAAACATTTTTTAGTGGATAAGGGTAATAGTTTGTATGTTGTAGTGATACTGCGGTGTATTGGAGAGTATTGTGAGTTAGAGTGAGCCACTCATTCTATTGTTTTACAAAAGAACCAAAAGAAGCGCTATAGTGGATTCATCGGTTGTATCCGAATAATGCGATGCGCCAAAGCCGGCTGGCTTACTTCACTTACGCGTTACGGCAGTAACTAGCTATAGAAGCATGACTATACGTTGATTTGAGAATTTTTAATATCGTAAAGCTGTGCTATGAATACATTTACAGTACCTACTTTAATTCCGATCTTGTTCTACCACCATCTTCAGAGAATTAGCTTATGCTTAACCCCATCATTGTCGAATCTCGCTCGCAGGTATCAAATCGCTATACATCGCAGATTTAAACTCGATCTGTATATATAAATGTAAAACTTATATTATTATAACATATATAATTATTCATGTTGTTTGTGAACGATCTAGAGAATGGTATGTGCTGAATCGGGGGAATTCAAGAAACAACTCGTTTTTTCCAATTCCTCGGAAACCGAAGTCGGTTCAATGGAAAAATCATTTAGAAAAGGTTTTTAAATAGTTGAAAACAAGATTACATTTTAAACTTTGATGCATTAACTTTACATGTTTGGATTGCACAGAATCATCGTCAGAAGTATTTCTAACACTAAACAAAACTATGATATAAATGGTATTTATACTAATTAAAATTAACTCGGAAATAGACTTCAGAAGATGGCAGTGGTACAAGCATAGATAAAGAATAGAGTTCTTGAAGGTGCTATATTTTTGACTCCGTCTAAGAAATTTGAAGGCAGGCTATCTGTTTGAATCTTATTGCATATGTCTGAATTTAACCGCCATTGATGGCGCGCGCCGGATGACACCACCTGCTTGCTAGACAGTAGTACGAAATGAGCTCTCAATGTAACACCGCTCCTGTAAACTTGTAACTTTATATAATATAATATATCTCAAAATTGTGTTTACACATGTAGTTTTAATCAAACACGTCAACAACATAAACACTATCTCTTTCTACTCGGTTCCGATACGCCCCGCCCACTTACGTTCCTTGAACACGTAGCGATGCGAGAATTAGAAAGAGATAGGCTGCCTTCAAATTTCTTAGAGATGGTCTTTTTGTAAAGCATTGCGCTTATGGGACTCAAGAACTCAATATCTTCATCTCTATGGGTACAAGTCGGCCATTCCATTGAGGTCTATTATGCCAGGCATCTGCATACATTTTGAACTTCCCAGTAGCAATGTTAATTCAAAGTACTTATTTGAATTTCGGAGTTTTCTGGAAAATCGTGTTTAAGTAGGTAGCTGGGGAATGTATAATACTATTTTCTTAATATGTAGCTCTTATGATGCTATTTTGATCTGACCTAAATAAACCAAAGGGTAATCTAGACAGCCTAATATATACACACCAGGATTTAGGAATTTATCAATTGGAGATCTTCCTACAGTATTAGTTACTCTATATACTGGCATTTTATTCAACTTTTTAAAATTCATTAATGCAATAATTTCCAAGAAAAACTAAAGGGATGAATTCCGTACTTTTAACGATGAGATAGATTTCATTGGCGCATGGGTTTCCTATAATGCTGGTATCGTAATTGTTATTTAAAGGTATAGTTTTAATTCCGTTGAGCTCTTGATGATAATAAATCTATTTATCTCACCATCGAGTAGGATGCTGCGTGCTTATGAGAGACAAGGTGTTGTGATAAATTGTGATTAATAATATATGGATGGATGAATGGAATTCTAATTTGTTATTCAAGTTTTGTGATAGTGTCATCTAAAATGTTGATTTTCTTCAATTTCTAAAATGAATTTTATATTTTTGCTAAAATTCAAAATAAAATAATTTAAAACGAGACCAAGTTGCCTTCTTGTTGTTCGCCTGGACTTTATGTAAATCTGTAAAAGCACTGAAGGCTTGAAAAAAAATTGAAAACGAGTTTACACTTATTTTTTTAAGTTGGCATATACTACTGACTTACTTCACTTTTGCTAGCACACTTATTCATTTTTCGCTTTCGTATACTTCTGGGGTTCAAGTATATGAATGTAGGAACAGAAAATATATTGGAAATGATTTGAAAACAGCTAATTAATGAAAAATGTTACTGTATCTTATTTCGGAATTTTATTCAAGTAGTCTGCATAGTATATAAAGTACTTTACAACTCTATGGTTTATACCGACATCGCTGTCATGTTGATTTTCTAAATTAATAACTACAATATAATAATAATAATAATAATACGTCTTTATTCACACAAAAGAAAAAAAGAAAAAACTAGTTAACTTGTATGAACCTTAGGGCGAAGTTCAGATGGATGAATACGAATAGTCATCCTCTGTTCTACCACTTAAACCCTAATTTGAAAAATAAAAATAAAACAAATACAATGCAATATCTACCGGATTATACCAACCTGCAGGTGCAAAATCCAAAATTAAACCCCAGTTACACGGCAAAATTTACGAGTCTTAAATATAAACATAAATAATAACAACACAATAACAATAATATCCAATAAAATAACAAATAATCAAACTCGAGCAATCACACATTCATAATGTCCCCCACTGAACACTAACCAAATTATCGAACATATGTCTTTTGAAACCCTTCCTATTTAATTCCTTTGCAAACGCAGGCAACCCGGTGTATAGTGCTTACAACTGTTTTATCTTGTTTTATACTGACACTTGCTGTCACATGAACAAAATTATAGTATAGTTCAATGTCTTAGGCTACAGAGACTCCACATACCTCAGAGTAAACACATAAAATATGACTTTACATCGATGACGTCACTTGACTTAAAATGAGAATTTCGGACACTTCTGCAGGTTAAATATATGCATGTGATATGTATTTATAACCAGAAATACACGGTAGTCATTATGGTTCAATGAAATACTATAATTCCATTCGAAAAACTGAATTGAAACGGAGCTACCGCGCCCAAAAACCAAACACCTATTTTCACAACTTTGGAGCTATTTGCAAAATTTCAAATCCGTACGGCCAATAAAAACAGCGTAATCGTCTCTACAGTTACTAATTATTATTATTATTAACTTTATTTTCCAAATTAATTATAGTTACACGTATTTTCAATTTAAGATTTATAATCTACTTAATTATGTTTGTACAATCAGATAAAAATATTCATATGTAAACAAGTAAAAATTATTAACAAATACATATAGTCACTCTTCGGTTTACTATCACATTTTCACTAAAACACTTTAAAAACCAAATTCTCACAAAGCCTGCAAGATCCGGAGCTCCAGCCATTGTCCCCATCCTCACGTGACATAGAGTTGAACCGTAAGTACTTTCAGTACTTGTGTCATTCAGGACGATGTATCCTGCTACAAACTGGGAGCATGGCTACCACTGAGGACCCTGTTTGAACTGTTTAACAGTATTTGTGTTTTTATTTGTTTATGCTTTTGGGTCTTTAATTGTTTCTTTAAGCTTATCCTAAATTATAATGCACCCACACATATAAGAAACATTCTTGATCGATTCAGAAAGACTCAAAACTAATGTATCCTCGAAAATCCGTAGAAAATGTTTTACCCTGATTACAATACTTCCCTTACACTATGTATAGTGAGGGAAGCAAAAATTAAAAACGAGATTAGAGTTATTAAACTTTGATTTATACACTAACCATGTTTCTTTGCACAGCAAGATTGTCAGAAGTATTTCTAACACTGTTACAGTTGTGTTTTTTAAACCTTTCCTCAGTTATTAGAATCACAACATTTCAAAACATTTATAAATGCCTGGCACAACCACCTTAGTGAACTGACTGACAAGTACCACTCTCCTCTCTTGAAACTGTTTCTTTTTAACATAGAATATGTTTTTACGAAGGACATAATTGATAGAAAGCGTTACGCGAGAACCGTTACGTGAATTCGTAACAGGTCTGATTGGTCTATACCAATAGGCTCCTCCTTCTGTTTTACCAGCGCCGAGCAACCGCGGAAACAACCGAGCGTAAAGGAGTGCAGTCTATGTGTGTTCTATGAGAACTCTTTGGTCTACTGAGGACGCGAACCTTGTTCAGAATTATCAATTTATTCTTTTTTATTTGTTGGGAAGAAAGAACATAAAACATGTTCTATGTTATTCGTTTTTATCTAATGAAAACTGTACATTTTTTTTTCAGTACAAGTATATCATTTACATCAATAGTTTTGTTTAGTGTCAGAGGTACTTCTGACGATGTTGTTGTGGAATCGAAACAGTTAATACATGAAACTTGAAGTGTAGTCTTACTTTTAATTATTCCAAAAACATTCCGTTAATGATATGGATGTACATAAAGTTGAACCCAACTTCATCATCTATGGCGAAATAGTATATAATTAATTAATTGAATAAACTTGAATACTATAGTGATTTGCCGAATAATAAAAAAATTATTCTGAAAACAAATTTAATATTTAGCCATTCAAATTCTTGACATATTGGAATTAAATTGTATCTGTCCTGTGTAAATTTATTACGAATTGAATAAACTGTTCATGAAGATCAAATTTACGCTGGAATAAAAATATAGTGATCATTGTTTCACCACACAGTGAAACACCCTTAGAATGAGTTATTTACTGAAGAACCTGTTCTAAAAATGCCAATGCAGGAAAAATTGTCAATATATTATCCTTCAAATGTAAATTTTGCTGTACTCGCAATATTATTAACGATTCTTGGCCCAGGTATGAATTATATATAAATGATTTAGATTTATTACATATAACTCGCAATATATTTTTCAATTGTGTTACTTCAATATTTGGTAAAAATGTTCATTATTTCATATTTATTATTATTAGGTAAGCTGAAACTCATCCCGAAAAAAGTACATGAAGAGGAAACCTCTAAAAAGAGACAATCGACCGAAGATTTTAAGGAAAATCCCAGAAAGTTATCTCGTCGTAACAGTGATCAAAGTGTGAAGAATGAATCTGGCAGATTATCCACAACTTCCGACAAAATAAACAGATTGGACATATCGGAAAATATGGAATTAAGTCTTAGAAATTACAGTGACGGAAGTTTGAATATTTCTGAAAATATTCCTCTAGAAACTAGCGAAATGCACGAGTCGCAATTCGTTTCTGATGGAACTGATGTGAATAAAAAACCAGTTCAAGTCGACGTCAACAATGCAGAACTGTCAATATCCCCTCAAAGCAAAGCCGCCAAAATAGCAGATAAACTGATTAAGAAACTGTCAGATGTAGAAGGATCCAAAGGTATTAGTTCAGAAACCATAAAGACATCAACTGTTGATGGACCTACATGTCAAACTGAATCCATACTCGCAACGTACAAATCCTTGGAAGAAACGGAAAGTTCAAGATCAACATCATGTCATCAGGAAGAAAATGATTCAAATTCAACATCAGAAGAAGATATATCGAATGATAATGAAGACCTCCAAATCGCTCCAAGAGAATTTCCTACTGATGTATATAAAGAAGCGAACTACATCAAGAGTAAATTATTGATAGCTGATATTTTGAATAAAACGTCTCGTAAAGATTTCGAACCGGAAAAATTATTAACTAAAGAAATGAGTTTTGATATATTTGAAAATTCCATAGAAAAAGATGGAATTGTGACGAATAGTACAGATAAATCAATTGTGAGACCTGAGTCAAATGTTGCACTTCCTCATATTGACAATACTGATAAAAGTGGGAAGGATGGAGTAAAAGAGGTTGCGTCAGTCATCAATACAGAAATTGTATTGAATGAGTGTAACATTCTATCCAGTAGCTGTGTACAAACCCCCCAAGAAATAGTTACCTCAAGCACGATTTCAAATGAAGACTTAATTGTTCAAAGCACCGTTACGGGTAAGTCCTTTTGATTTTCGAAAACTTTAACTCAACTTCACTTATTAGATTGTTAGTTAGAATCAAATTTTTCATTCTATTTTGGATCATGTCTGATCGAATTCAAATTGATGTAGCAACAATAATCGATTACTGTTAACACAAATTGATAGTTTAATCAACAATTTATTAAGAAAAACGTCATGAAGTAGTTTTTCTGAGCCAAAATGAAGCTGTAAATAAATTATTTCCAAATACTCCAGTAGATAAAATTTATTAATTATCAGTTAGAATAATATACAGGATGGTCCAGTTTATATTATCAGGAATTCACCAACCAATAGTTCATCGAAAAAATAAAGGTATTTTGTATAGTAAAATATGGTTGAATTTTGTTTCCTTTTTGATGTTGAAGAAAATAAAATATTTTAAATAATTTGTTATAAATTAATAATGAAAAAAGGTAGCCTCCTTAAATTTTGCATAGATCTTTTTCTTTGTATTCCTCATTAAATAGTGGTTGTAATTATTTTATTTACAATACAGAGGCGTGCGAACGGGTTTCCTCAATTATTCAATAACACGTACGCCACTGTTTTTTTGTAGAACACTAACTGCAGAGAGATTTGACATTCAATTTAAAACCTTTTTTTTTGATTTTTACAAGCTTCAGATAACTCAACTCAAAACAAAAAAAAAAGCGTTATCACTAATAATGTTCCTTTTTACACGTTTTAGGCTTTTTCTTATTATTAACTTCAGCTATTTAAAAAAAAATAATAATAAACGTAGTAGATAAACAAATCCAAACAACAACCTAAATTTTACTTCTAAATCAAGCCACACTGTAAAAGGTAGTTGTGATTAACCTTTGACAGTTTGTAATTTGCATTTTAGCTTAACTTGTTACTGTCAATCCAAGAGTGATCTGTGTTATAAGAAAATAAGTTACGTTTGAATTATGAAGTTTGTGCTCATAAGTTTAAATATTAAAATGCCTTTTCGTTTTTCTAATCAAGAATATGCTGATATGCATTACGTTTACGGATTTTGCGATGGAAACTCGGCTGCTGCAGCTCGAGAATATTGCTTGCGATTTCCAAATAGATGACAGCCACAACATAATGTATTTGCAAATGTGCACCGTCAATTTGTTACTCAAGGATTGAAAGTGACACCTAAAAATTCCAAACATCGTATCGCCAGAGGTAATAAGGAACAATCGCATCTTGCTTGAATTTGACAGATCCTAGAACAAGTCAGAGAAGAGTTTCGAGAACTCTTAGAATTTCAAAAACCACTATTTTACGAGTATTAAGAAGAGATCATAGACGACCTTTTCATCTACAATCAGTTCAGGGATTGCATCCAGGGGATGAAAATCGCAGAATGAGATTATGTCAATGGCTTTTGAACGCTGATCAAAATGATGAGAATTTCATTAACAATGTTTTATGGACGGACAAGTCATGTTTTACTCAAAGAGGAATAGTTGACTTCCACAATCAACATATGTGGGCACATGAAAACCCCCACGAAACCAGGCCACAGAATTTTCAAAACGAGTTTAGTATTAGTTTGGATTGGGATTCCCAATGGCAATCTCCTTGGCCCTTACATACTACCGGACCGCCTTAATCCCCTAAACTTCTTAGAGGTTTTGGAGACAGAGAGTCTCAATATGTGGGATGAAATTCCTATTATGGGAAGGCAAGCTTGGTTCCAACTTGATAGATGCCCAGCTCATTTTGGCCGAAATGTTAGTCAGTGGCATTTTGAGGGACGATGGACGGGTCGTGGGGGTCCCGTTGCTTGGCCTCCGCGATCACCAGATTTAACTCTGTAAGATTCTCATCTATGGGGTTATCTTAAAGATACCGTCTATGCGACCCCAGTGCCTACCCGGGAGGAGCAGCTCCTTAGAATTCAGAATGCTTGTGCAAATATTAATAACAATATTTTACTAAATTTAAACCATTCCATCATAAGACGCAGTCGATTGTGCATCCAGCAAAATGGTTTCCATTTCGAACAGTTCTTACATTACTTAATTTAATTGTAAATGTTGTCTAGTTGATATTTGAAGTATGCTTAATATTGTTTTCCGTTTGAGTAAAATAAAAATTTATTTTGAACTTAGTGGATAAGTTTTTTATTCTCAAATTCAGTAATTGGTAACATGATTCTATAAAACTTTTTTTTTGTTTTGAGTTGAGTTAACAAAAAATTGTAGATATAAAAAAGGTTCTAAATTGAATGGCAAATCCTCTCTGCAGTTGGTGTTCTAAAAAAACAATGGCGTACGTTTTATTGAATAATGTATTTTTGAGGGAACCCGTTCGCACGCCTCTGTGTTGTAAATAAAATAATGACAACCACTATTCAATAAAGAATACAAAGAAAAAGATATATGCAAAATTTCAGTAGGCTACCTTTTTTCATTATTAATTTATAACAATTTATTCAAAATAATTAATTTTCTTTAACACCCTGTACATCAAAAAGGAAACCAAGTTCGGCCATAGTTTATTATACAAACTACCTTTATTTTTCGAAAAACTATTGGCTGGTGAAATCCTGATGATATAAACTGTATATCCTGTATATGCATTTTTTAACAATTATAATAATTCATAGTTCTATAACCTTGATATATCCTATAATTGATTACAAATATGTAACGTTAATAACTGGAATGAAGAAGGCATCGGGAACCTACAATTACATATAATAATTAAAAAAAAAAAAAATATTTCGTATTTGATTATTCTGACCTGAAATCCGATTGATGAGTTCAATGAGTAGCTTGTATATCTTCAATTCCATCTGGATGTGAGTAGGAATAATTGCTAAGAATATCTATTTTTTTTTAACTTTGCAGTGAAAAAATAATTTACAAAATTTAATAAATCATTCCAATTTGAAAGATTTTCTTCGATATTTCTGTGGTCATTAGTAGAAATGAAGGAACATCTAAACAGATCTATTAACAAAAAAATTATATCGCCACTTGAGCGAGTTAGAAAAAATAAAATCATCCCTCTATTTTATTGGAGCCGACTGAAAAAGCTCTTTCTAATTCAATAGTACAACACTAATGATAAGAGCTGATTGATATAAGATCAAGATCAAGAATGAGGGTAACTCCTTTCCAGTTTTGAATCAATTTAAAGAAACAAAACATTATAGCAAAAATAATTATGTAAAGGACATGTTTTTTCTTCAACTATTGCCATTTTTGAATTAATGGAAATTCATGTCGAATTACAAAAGTTAACAACTGTTAATAAATATTATATTTTTTCATTATCTACAGGATGTTTCAAAAAAAGGTGGCCCCGTTGCTAGGATAGGTAGAACACTGAAAGATAAGTGCTTTACTTAGTAACAAATTTTCGTAACCGCATCCGTATTCAAGGTATAGGGTGTTATGTCGAAACTACTAGAAACATTGTAATGAAATTTGCTATGACTATGTTTTGGAAACTGACACATCGCAAGAATTTATTTTTATATCTGACTCTCAAAGAGGGCGCTAATTACACGGTTCATACCGAGTAGTTTTTATCGTAACTTTTTTGAGGTTAGATCTTCTAAATCAAATTTTCCGTGAAAGTAAACATCATCATTCAATTTTACACAAAAAAGGTACTCTTGGTAAAACTCGATACTGTGTACCGTTTTCGGAACATTTTGATTTGAAAATAATGAAGTAATAACTGATGCTAAAGTTATTAATTAAACGAAGAACCACATTGAAAATTAAAATAAATTTTAATAAAAACATGAAATATTCAATCAGTTAGAGTATAAGTGTTCAAAATGTCCTCAATTCTATCCTTTTTTCTAAAGAATACTAAACGGTTCTAAACGCTTGAGGATCAGCTGAGGTCAATTCTGTCTTATAACTCCTGATGTAGAATAGATTTTTCCTTAACATACGACCAAAATGTGTAGTCCAAAGGATTGCAATCACATGAACGTGGAGGTCAATGAATCGGAACTTCTGCACCTCTACCAATCCATGGATTCGGATAATGGTTACTTAGCCAATTACGACACCTATCAAAATGCGGGGAACTCCATCGTGCATAAAAAGAGAGACCTTCGCTCGTTAAGCGTTAAATCTTTTAATATGTATAATAAATGATTTTCTAAAAAGTGGAGTTACACATTACCATTTAAATTTCCAGAAAGAATGTGAACCAATTAATTTGTTACCTAAAGTTGCTGCCCAAACATTAATTTTAAACGAGTGTTGGTGATGTAGATTGGGATTGAGGACTGTCCTTCCTTTTAAAGTTTCACAAATCCACTCTAACCGGTAGATCGTCTGGCAAGAGCTCTTGAACTTGTCTGTAGTGATAAGGATGATGCTCCTTAAGAATCCTCCGAGTACTTGCAGCAGATGTATTTGTTTGTCGTGCCATATTCCTTACGCTAATTGTTGGATCTTGATCAACTAAATCTAAAATGATATTCTCTTTCTGAATGGTTCTTGTTGTTGTGGACATACCAGAATTTTTTTTCTGGTGTCACATTCCCAGTTTCTCGACATCGTCGTTCCACGACTCTAAACGTTTTTTTACTTGGTATGTTTCTTCCGGGAAACTTTTCTGCATAACGCGTAACAGCTGCACTAGCGTTAACTATCAATAAATGTCAGTTTTCCATGGCTAACTCAGACAAAACCATTTTGAGGTATGCGATCACCATTTTTACTGAAGACGTTTTGAACACTTACTCTAACTGATTGAATATTTCATGTTTTTATACAAATTTATATTAATTCTTAGTGTGATTCTTCGTTTAATTAATAACTTTAGCATTAGAATAATGTTATTGTTTTTGGTTTTTGATAAATTGGTAATTGTTTTTTACTTATGCCAGCATCAGTTATTACTTCATTATTTTCAAATCAAAATATTCCGAAAACTGTACACGAGTTTTACCAAGAGTACCTTTTTTGTGTAAAATTGAATGATGTTTAATTTCAAATTTGAATTAGAAAATCTAACCTCAAAAAAGTTTTGATTAAAACTACTTGGTACGAACCGTGTAATTAGCGCCCTCTATAAGAATCGGATTTAAAAATACATTCATGCGATGTGTCAGCTTCCTAAACATATTCATACCAAATTTCATTACAATGTTGCCAGTAGTTTCGAAATAATTGTAAAAATGTCTTTACAATTTTTTTTACAACACCCTGTATCTTGAATACGGATGCGGTTACGAAAATTTTTTACTTAGCGAAGCACTTATCTTTGAGTGTTCTAGCTATCCTAGCAGCGGTGCCACCTTTTTTCGAAACAGCCCTGTATAATATGCTGGAAAAAGTTCTGGATTGAGTTAGGAGAGTGGCCTATTGGGACAGAGTAGTTAGTCGTCATTAGGACAACCCTCTGGTGTATTTCTAACTGTCCAGCTACCCTAGGTGTTGGACAAACAACAGCACAGCACTCTGAGGGAATGCCGGCCATGCACGGCCAGAGTTCCTCCAACGTGGACTCTCTAAAGGTGACAGGTGCTCAGCAGTCTCGTCCTCTTCTTGGCATGTCTACTAGACCTGTTATGTGCAGGTGTTTTCTTAATATACAGTGTCCCATAGCGATTGGGGTAAGTAGTCGCAGGTTCGTCCGAAACAGTCTGAAGTTATATTCGGCTATTTTGAGGGTTCTGTATTAGATCATAAAATCATCTCAAATTTTAGTATTAGCAACATGATAACGCCATCCGTATATTCTATGGTATATAGTTCCGCCTAGTTGAGACGTCGCAACTGTTATGTTCCATAGCAGCATAGATAGTACACCACCCTGTGAGCATCTTCTAGTTACAGTAAGGCACTAGAATATATATTTTTAGAGCTCTAGTTACAGTCCTCTTGATCTTGGATTTACCTATACTTACTATGACTACTCTTAGTTCAAGAAATGTGTTTGATCCATCCTCTTAATGTGGTATGGTTCACACCATTCTTGAAAAGTAGTTTCAATTTTGTTGAAGGTTGTTTTATCAAACAAACCTTCAATACCAATGAATGTTCAGTCTCATAAGTTTAGGCAAGTGTGTCAATCACTGTTGGTGGGGAATGATGCTATGTTAAAAACATTAAATATGGTCCTGGAAATTTCTAAAAAAGAGATGAGATTTTTCACAACTATGAAGCACTATTTTTAAGATATCGAGTAAACAGTACAGACCATGGACTCATGAGTTAATTATCGCAACGTCTAAAGTTTTAGACCCTCGAAAATTCTTCCCGGGACTTTTTTAACTTATACAAAAACAAATTGAAGACATTATAATCGCTCTGAGATTCGAAATCCTGATTTCAACGTTTCTGTAAGTTTCATAACCCCACAAACCTGTATGACGTTCCTTGTCACTATAGCGATAAACTGCTTACTGCGGTAAACTTCAAATCCTCGGGCGCCAGATTTTTTTAAAGGTTTACTCCTTCTTGAGGACTTCTGCTAGGGTCCTCACCACAAGGCTTTTTACTATCCCATCTATAGATAGCCTTGTCCCTAGGGTAGCTACAGTGAAGTATAACCAGAGCTTTTTATAAATGTTTACTCCTTCTTGAGGACTTCTGCTAGGGTCCTCACCACAAGGCTTGTCACTATCCTATCTATAGAGAGCCTTGTCCCTAGGGTAGCTACAGTGAAGTATAACCAGAGCTTTTTCTAAATGCTTACTCCTTCTTGAGGACTTCTGCTAAGGTCCTCACCACAAGGCTTGCCACTATGCTATCTATAGATAGCCTTGTTCCTAGGGTACAATTGATACTTGGTTATAACTTAGCTCGTTAAAAGATGGAGCAGAAATAACTTAATAAAACGGGGAATTCCAAATATTAAATATATAATAATAATAAAAAGTACACTTTCAGAATAATTAGTGGAAGCAATTGAACGGTATATGAAGCAAAAATCCACCCAGGTGGAAGATGTAAAGAAGCTCAATCGGTATAAGAAAACATATCTATTTTTACGATATGTTCTGTCTTTAATTTCTATTCAACGGTACGGAATCGGTTGATAAATGATTTACATTTATCAATTTACGGAAAACAAATCAAGCAGGTCCTAGCACAATAAGCGGTGTACGGTCATTATTCATATGGCATTATCACTTGAAATGTTATCAACACACTACGATATATCAAACGGTTAAAATTCGGTCGGGTCGGAAAATATTGGCCTGTACTAGGTTTGCGATTGTACGATATCAGATTTTTACGGTATATTCGGATAATTACACATCACCCACCCTTATAGTAGCTATCAACGGAGTGCCCGGTAATTGTATGACAGTGTCAGATTTCATACACCTTGCACATTCAGATTCTAGACAATTAGGGCTTATACTTACGGGATTGACACAGCGTGCACAAACCCCAACTATCGTATCTGCAATAACCCCTACACCCACGACCGGGGCTTCACATTCGGATAAAGGGTTATTACGATAATCACACACACAACCACCCCAGCTTGTACTTCCGGGATTGGCACAGCGTGCACAAGCAGTTGGCGGTTTGGTCGTCTAGGATATACTTATACTTCCGGGATTGACACAGCGTGCACAAATATGCAAAGACGCCCCTGTCGTTCAAACATACACACTCTGTACACACCGTACAATTACTTGAATATTTCAATTCACGTACGGATTCAAATCGTACGCGGTCAGGCCTTTGACGGGATAAACTCTAATATAACAATCTAATTTACTGGAAGCAACAGGATCTCAGATATCATGCAAACCGATACCATTTACAAACCACGGAAATAAATATATCGTTATGCCGGAAAATAAATATTAAGCTATCATTTACCTTATGTAAATTCACTAACATGGAACACTATTATTAACTCTTTTAGAGTGACACGATTCAAATTCTTAATCTCAATCTAACTAACTAACTTCAAAAATCTGATTGTGATTGATAATCTCAAATTCTAATTCTGATTAACTTCAAATTGTAATTCTGAATAATTAACCTACTTTATAACGGTACTATTAATTAACTTCAAATTCCGATTCTGAATAATAATCCCGATATTTTGTCTGTCACTGTCTTTTATAGGTTTTCGAGGTTCTGTACCACAACAATTCCTTATTTTGTGCCATGGCCCTTTTCATTTATGTCCCGAACAATGCTTGAAAGTGACGCTACTTTTTAGATCTAAAATTCGCGCTCATGATCCTTCGGTAGTTTCTCCACGGCGAGGGAAACAAATGTTATCGGAGTTTTTTGGTTGTACGCAGTTTATACACATAAGGTTGTTCATCAAACTTTGATGCGTTAATTTACCAGATCCCCGTTTTTTCACCCCAAGTTAATCGGAATGAATGCATTTTTTTTAAGCAGGCATGAATGCACTATGTGCAATTCATTTATTGAAATAATTAAACTTATTCAAAATTACGGAGATTTAGAAAAGTGGCTATCACGGAATGCACATTCGGATTTCACGCATATCTGTTGAAATAATAAATTATTTAACCGGAGCTTACGTGTAACACTCGTATTTTCTGCCTGATCTAAAATAAATGATATTTCAAAATTTAAGCTTCGTTACAGCTGAGTCAAGTGTTTTCAGAGACATGTATGTTAGCGTTTTTGTGTGTATAAAACCAATCTACAGTCCAAACAGTGGAATGGAATCCATTGAAATTGTGGTGATTAATCAAAAACATCAACGTGATGAACGGATTAAATTTTAAGCAGAGGAATAGAATTTGAAAATATATGTAGATGTATTTATTTAGATACATTGATGGAAATTTAGGTAAACTTCATAATTGCAATTATAATCAATAACTAGCATAATATCTACTTTTATAACTCGAAATTCATGCTTTTCATCGTCTATTCATATTTTCTTCTTTCTATTCTAGAATCATCACAACCTAAAACAGTAACTGAAAATTTAAGTAAATGTCACCTAAAAAATGAAAATCGGATTACTGATAATGTTAGTAATGAAAACAATTTAAAAACGAAGAAACCTAAAATGGATATGAACGTCCGTTTGGAAGAAGTTCCAACCAGTAGTGATATTGAAATAGCAAGTGATAGTACATCTAGAAACATTGAAAGAAATACCGTAGAAGTCACAGAACCTACCAGCACATTTGGAAAAATATCACCTTCAGCTGAACCAATGGATGTTACTGATAGTCACAATTTTCAAGAAAAAACTCCTGAATCGTCTCCAGTTTCTAAAAATGTGAATGTTTGTCATTCTAACACGCTGGATACTCACGTTATTGAGCAGGTAGAATATAGCGATGACCAAGATATGCCATTGGAAGAAGCTCAAATTGACGAAATTAATATTAGGAATATAATACATTCTTCTTTAAACCAAGCTTCAGATGAACAAAAGCAGGGTAACACTGTTGATAAACCTCAAGTCGAGAGTGAAGAAGAGCGGGTCACACTTCCTATGGTTCCTACGGTAAATCAAACCACGCCGGACGCAAGTAAAAAGCGGAAAATGAATGAAATTGCAGAAGGTGATGAAAACAATTTGAAGTTTGTTAAGATTGTGCCAATACAGACGATTCTAAATAAAACGATCACCAGTGAAACCATAACCAATACCATAGCGAATAGTCCCATACTTCTGAATAAATTAGCTAACGCTGAACACTCACCGAAGGAATCTCAAAATGCATCGTGTAATACCGATCCTTCCTTGTTAGACTTAGTTTGCGTAGAAATCAAGAGTGAACCAGAATCTGACGAAGAAATAGACGAAACTGAATATATGGAAAAGAAACGACGATACCTCTCAGCGTTGAACATTTCGGAGAAACAGGACGATTCACTGAAAGTGAAAAAGCCAGAAATCAAAACTAGATCGAAAACCGAAGAAAAGAATAAGTTTCGTATAGTAGATAATCTAACAAAGGTAATAGATGAAGTGGCATCCCATTACAGTGCCGACCATACACGAGTCGTTAAATCAGCCGAAAGACGAAAAAGTTGCAATCTAGAATCTGTAGAAATTGCGCCCAAAACCACGGAAGGAAAGAGAATGACCACTCAAGAAATGGTTGAAAATAAGAATGCAGATTCAAAAAAGAGTCCTAACCAAGAAGTGGGCGAAATTTTCGTAAAATCCTTCGCCAAAATTCAAACGGCCAAACCTCGAACGCGAAAATCATTCCCTACGCCAAACTTTCACAAAGTTTTACCTCCTGCAAATCGAGATGCATCTAAAATTGCTACCGAAAACACCTCATTAACTACTCTTACGAAAACCACGTCAACTACTACAGTCACTTCGTCGTCTTCATACTTACAGTTGCAAACAGCTCTCAAACCGATAGAAACAATTAATCCGCCTGGTTTAGTGATATTCAAACAAACGTCTGGAGTCAATAATATCGCCCTGTTGCCATCTAGCCAACAACTCACCTACAGTCCCTCGAATTCTTACGTAACCGTCATACAGAATCCTGGGATCATTTCGACAACTTGCACGATCACGCCTCAAGTGCTTAACGCAGTCGTGGCACAATCTTCGCAAATTTCTCAATTACCCCAGACAATGGTGCAAGGTCAAATTCAAGCTGGACTAACAAAACGAGCATTCCTTAATTTGAGTCGGTCGCAAAATTATATTCCCCAGAACGAAACAAACGTAATCGAGGAAATTGCAAATGCTTCTAACGATACCAATAATCCTGTTAGTGTATTAACAGAATTGTTAAATGATCTGCCAACGTTACCGTCATTGGTGCCTTTGATGCCAAATACTGAATCGACCACTAATGATAACAACAACAACGCCGAAACTAGAGACGAAGTCAGGAATGAAGAAACCGAGGACGAGTTTAGTATTTTGAATAGTATTTTACCAGATTCTGTATCGAGGGCGATGAGTGACGTTTTGTGTAGACCACTGCCGAAATTAAAACCTAGACCTCCGGGTCCTCTTAGCAACGTTTTTGATTCTGGTCCTCCGAGTACCGCGGGTCCGGTTTCAGCTAGAATCAACTCGATATCTCACAGGGTAAGTTACTTTTATTTTCAACATACATAAGCAGTAGGTGATTGATAGAGCTCGGGAAATATGCACTTAAAAAACCCTAAAATATGCACAAAACTAGTTGAAATATGTACTAAAATATGCTTTTATGCATTTGAATATGCATTTATAAAAAACGCAGTAATCTTTGTATCGAAGGTATTTTATTTATTATATGCTAGTCACAAAAAATTTTCATATATAATACCACAAGTTTTTCAGGTTAAAAAATCACGAGCGCGAAGCGCGAGTGATTTTTCCTGAAAAACTTGACGACTTTATTTGTTTGCAGGGAACCTTGAGGGAAATGCCAGATAATTTTGAAGCTCGTGTGGTATTCGGGGGATTATTTTTCCGTCCCAAATGAACATTTCCTTTGACTTTTTTATCGATGGTGGACAGAGAACAAACTCCAAATCGACTCATTTTCATGCAAAATCTCCAATTTTCACAATTGAATTCAACCTGTCAGTTTGACGTGTAGTTAATTTGACTGGATCATGTTTTGTTTTTTATATATAGCAACTACCAGAGAAAATTTTCAAAAAATTATCAGTATAATACCATGTAGGTTGTACCACGTGACGTCGAATGGTGCAATTCTATTGGTCGATATTTGGGTCGGAAAAATAATCATTAAAATTACTTTTAAGAGGTACCTACTTATTACTTATTATTGCTTATTTTCTATTACTACTTAACATATAACTTATACTATGTACAGGCTAGTCCAGTTTCGAGAGCGGAAACTTTACAGGCAGACAGATAACTTCAAAATAATATCAGTTTGTACCATAAACTATATTCGAAAAATACTTCGTTACAAAGATACAGGGTGTCAAAATTTTTATACAAAAATCCAGATTTAATAATATTTTTAAAACTACTTTAGATATTCAAATGAAATTTGGCACGTTTGAATAAATAATTTAAATACATCTTTTTACGTTAAAAATATTATTTTACTTCCACCAGTGGCGTGCTTATAGACACATCTTCGGCTATTTTTCATAAAAAATATGGTACGCCACTGATTTTTTTAGAAGCAAAAATTATTTATAAAATCCTTGTTCAATTTACAACAAAAAAAGGCTCTTTACTTTTTTCGTTTGCCAGTAAAAAATTAAAATACCTGATTTCTGAAAAACAATTAAATAAAAACGAAAATAAAAAATTTAAGTAGTGGCTTACAACAATAACAAAATGAAAGAAAATTAAAGGTAAAATCACAAAAATTGCTCGAAATGTAGTCCACCCACCTCAATACATTTTCGACATCTACTCACTAGCGCATTTATTGCAGCAGATGATATTTCATGCGGATTTGCCGCATATCATTGCAGGCTTGCTGAATTCGTAGAACTAAATCTTTCCTTGTCAATACGGGATTAGTGTAGACTTTATCTATAATAGTGCCCAAACGTAAAATTCTAGCGGATTAAGGTCCGGTGATCCGGTGACCTGGGTGACCAGGCCACTGGTCCAATACCATTATCCACGTCATTATTCATGTCATTCCTCCCTAACCGACTAATCCATCGTCGAGGATAATTGGTATTGAGCCATTCTCTTACAACTATTCCAAAATGCGGGGGAGCTCTATCCAGTTGTATCCAACTTTCATGCCTTAAATTAATTGGTAAATCATCTAGGTAGTCCTGCAGATTATTGCTAAGAAACTCCATAAAAAGTTGCGAGTTCAACCTTGGGGGTAGGAAATGTGGACCACAAACATTAACATCAATACGCCCAACCAAACATTTACGAAAAACTCATTTTGAAATGATCTTGGCCGAATTTATCGAGGATATTCACGAACTGCCGCTTCTGCATTTCCATCACAAAATCTATAGCAAAAATGAATATCTGCGTATTCTTTGTTAGAAAAAAGCATTTTTCAGAATAATACTTGCGCAACACTAATAACAATGTTAACAATAACTCGAAATTAAATTACCTGGCAGAATTCAATCAACTGTCATAATAAAATGAAAGAACACTTACAGTAGTAGTTCCTTTTTTAATGGCCTACTACGATAGATTGAAATTTGTCTGAATTCCAGGTTGCTTAAAGAATTTTAATTTTGTACTGACAAACGATGTGTCTAACGGAAAAAAGTAAAGAGCCTTTTTTTGTTGTAAATTGAACAAGGATTCTAGAAAAATCAGTGACGTACCATATTTTTCATGAAAAATAGCCGTAGATGTGTCTGTAAGCACGTCACACATTTTTTACGTAAAAAGATGTACTTAAATTATCTATTCAAACGTGCCAAATTTCATTTAAATATCTAAAGTAGTTTTTAAAATATTATTAAATCTGGATTTTTTTATAAAAATTTTGACACCCTGTATCTTTGTAACGAAGCATTTTTCGAATATAGTTTATAGTATAAACTGATATTATTTTGTAGTTATCTGTCTGCCTGTAAAGTTTCCGCTTTCGAAACTGGACCAGCCTGAAGATTTATTTTATTTATTCATTATCAATACTATCATCAATCATCATCATTTTTCCTATGGTCGTAGCGGAAGGAACCTGAACATCTTTGCAGTACTTGGTTAAACATTTTTGAAATAATGGATTATCCAATTTTGCAATTGGGATATTGCAACCGACCAGCAAACCGCATAGATCCTTATTAAAATTTTGTTGGTCCGAAAATTTCTTTTGATTTGTACTGCTGAACCGAATCTTGAGGCTTTTGTGCACGAAATTTATGCATTGCAGTGCCCAAGTGTTGATCAACTTGAAACTTTTTTTCACATACAATCTGGAAATTGGAAATAAAAAAGTTAACCAATAAACTTCGCCAGTTTAAGACTAATTTGTTTGGTTTTCACCTCTACTAAAATTTTATATACAGGATGTAAAACAAAGGGAGTGAATATAAATAACCAAAAATTATTTGTTATTTGAAATGTAATTCACAAACTGTTATAGTGTTGTTATGTGTACGAAATGTTTGAAGAAAAAAATAACTACATGTAATTATTTAAAATAGAAAAATAATACTTATCTCTATCTCTACTTATGGTGTCTTATTGCACAAACAGTACTTAATTGTATATTATTAACAGTAGGTTTCCACAACCTCAGAAACACTTTAAATGTAGGATGATTATAATAATTTCAATAAATATTCAAGTCGAATCCAAATTAAATAAGTTTTGATATTAAATTCACTTATTAAAACGAATATCAAGTGAATGACAAAAGGAAATGTTTTTCAGCAGATTCATTCCTGTTACAAAATGTTTTATTCCTGATTTCACTTGATAGATTATTATCATTAAAATAAAACTCACCCTCTATTTAGATAAAAGATAAAAATATGTAAAATTAACTTTCAGCTTCAAGTTGATATGAATCCACACTATTTTTCATATTGTGATGTTAAAGTGAGCGTTATTATTTATAGAAACAATATCAACTTGCTTTGAAGAATTGTGCTTTTTGATCATCACTGTAAGCATAGTATCAGGTTTTAGCTATTTGCTATATATTTCGAGACCATGATATAAACATGAACAATCATTATTAGTGAAGTTATAACTAAAAAAACCACTGTAGCATACCAAGCGGGATTCTGGGACAGTTCGATGGAATGTCCATCCGCCTGTGTCCACCAACTGTAACTTCTTGTGGGGTAGTTGTCAATAACCAGAGGCTGTTGTCAATAACCAGAGGAAGAAGTGTCACACGTCACTTAAGAGGTGTGTCTAGCCTAATGTCACCTGTTTCACCTTGATTATAGGTAAAGGTGAGGCTAGCCTCGCCCAGACAAACACATACACACACACACATACACACACACACACACACACACACACACACACACACACACACACACACGTTTTATTTACATTCCTCGATTCAGAATAATCTCACTTTCTATAGAAAGTTCAGTAAAGGTCAACAAGCGATATGATTATCATAAACTCGAATTATTAATACAAAATAATTATAACATCTCATATTTGTTTGATTTTTGTGACGTCAGCAGAGATGAGAAAATAACAAGTCTCGACGAAATAAAAATTACTGTTTTCAAACTAATTGTGTGACACATAATAAAAATCACATTCTTTCCATAAAAATTAGTCTGGGCGAGGCTAGGCTCACCTTTACCTATAATCAAGGTGAAACATGTGACATTAGGCTAGACACACCTCTTACGTGACGTGTGAGACTTCTTCCTCTGGTTATTGACAAAAACTTATTCTAAGGAAGCCTCTGGTCATTGACAACAACTCCACAAGAAGTTACAGTTGGTGGACACAGGTGGATGGACATGCCATCGAACTGTTCCAGAATCCCGCTTGGTATACTACTAACGGCTAGCAATAGTTGGAATAAAGTTTTTACGTCGGACATTTCCCATCTATTTTTTCGTTGAGTCAGCATTTCTTAAAAGAAAAAGAAGAATATTCATATTGTATTGACACTGTATTAAGCTTCATTCATTGTGACAGTTCAATTATTCACACCATTGCACTACAGGGTGAACACAGAAAATAATCTGTAACTTCACACTTCGAAGATGTCATTGAATCTTAAAATGAGAATTACAGACACTTCCGCGGGTTGAATGTACGCGTGCGGTATCCGGCAGTTGACTACTCATCCAGAGTCAAATGGATTCTTATCAGATAATTGAGTTCATTATTCTATGCAATATAATGTACTCTTCGAGTCACAGTGTTTGCTGACAAACAGATATTTTTGAATAAATTAGCTTTTTCCGAACACATTTCTTCTGCTGTGTGCTATTGTATGAGCCACGCGAAAACGAGCACCAGTTGCTGCTTCTTGTTTAGCATTTACTTTCATTAACAGCAATTCCTGAAATTGATATTTTTCAAACCGTAAGCTTCCTGATAATGTGGACCGAACGAAGCGGAGTGTACATCGGCACCCGCGCCTTATTTACTACCCTCGTATTTATATATAATATAGATAAGAACAAGCTAAAACCACGTTTAGGCAACACCTTTGATAAAGTTTTCGATTTCGACAAATCTGGGATTCACAAAATCAATTGTGAGTCGTGTTCAATATGCTATGTGGGTCAAACTAGAAGGAACATTTTAACTCGTTATAAGGAACATTTTGCCCATATAAAGAAAAATAACGATGAAAAATCAGGGGTAGCCGAACATATTTTGAATACAGGTCACACCATTTCTCAAGAAAGCTTATCACTTTTAAAACATAGTACAAACAAATATCTAGGTAATTTAAAAGGGATGGAAATGTATAAACGAAAAAGCAATTTATTAAATTCCGATTTATCTTCTGCTGAGAGTAACCCATTGTTTACATTATTATCCCCAAATAGTATTTAAACAGGCACATTTTGGTTTATAATTTAGTTTACTCTGATGATGGCTACTTGGTAGCCAAAAGGCCCTCAGTACTTGAATAGTATTTTCAGCTGTTCTGACTTGCGAAAACATTAAATTAATTAAAACGTTATTTTCAGCTTGGAGATTACTTTCGAGGGATGCTAATAGAATTGCTGCAAGATTTAGGGAAATGTAACAATTCTGAAGCTACAATCTCATCATTAAAATTAGAATTAGAATCTTTGCAACATAAACATGCCGTGGAAATAATGGAAATCAGGAAAAATATTTGCACAATACTCAAGGATATTCAAAAAAGTATCGCCGAAGAAAAAAATAGAATTGTTGAAGAAACCAGAACAGTTTGTGAAGTGGAAACAATCAAAAGGATAGAGGAAGCCAAATCGAAGCAATGGTGAGTGTAATTAATAAATAGAGCCAATAGTATTCACTTTTGGGACATTGCCTGGAAACTGGATTTTTTGTAATTGGAATAAATAAAGATTAACATATCTGTAGATGATAGGTACATAAATCAACTGTTCCGTAGATCACTAACCACCCTCGCCCTCCTTTTGTTAGCACAATTTTTCCCTTTCGGACACTTCTGCTTGTCAAATGTATAATTTCAATACATGCATTTACTAGGTTTCTTAATAATCAACATAATAAATTGAAGCTCAAAAATTATAGTCTTGTCATGACATTTAAAGTTCTTTGAATTGACAACATATGTGTTCTACAACTGTATGTTTTATACTCTATGTATTATTATGATATTTTGGTGAAACTACAACCACACTCTTAAGATACCACAGAGTAATTAATTAATTATAATTTATAGATTTTAGGATTATCTTTATGACGAGGAACAAAAAAATGTGACGTCACTACTTCAGGATTTCATTTTAAAAAACATGCACAGTTTTTATTAGATAAAAACGAATAACATAAAACATGTTTAATGTTCTTTCTTCCCAACAAATAAAAAAGAATGAATTGATAAGACTGTCTTATATGAATGTGGTCACACTCACGTATACACTCCTCTACGCTCGCTCACGAATCAGACGAATTCACGTAACGGTTCTCGCGTAAGGCTTTCCATCAATTAGGTCCTCCGTAAAAACATATTCTATGTTAAAAAATTAAATATCAACTTTAGGCACTTCTGCAGATTAAATGTATGATTGTAATACAGTGTCTCCAAGATAAGGATGTTTATCATGGTGATATTGGAAATGTTGATGGATAAAGTTTTAGTTAAATACAGAAAACGTCAAAGGGTCATATATAAAATTTTCAGTATCATTTTTGGTGTTCAAGTAATTTTGGAAAAACCGAATTTATTGATTACTTGTTTTATTTTTTTCTAGTGTTACCATCTAGCTGAGGTAGAACAAAATAAAAAGTTTTTTTGTATTTATGACAGTTTTGATCAACCATCATCATCTTTTTTCTAAATACGACTCTTTTTTGATACAAATTTTTAACTGTTTAACCATAAAATGATTTTTGTATGTAACAAAACGTATTATAGATTCAATTTGAAGAACTGACGATGAAAGTTGAAAGTGCCACTTGTTCGGAAGCTACGGTGCCCCAAATACAAGTTTTCAAATTCGTACGAACAATAGTAACGTCGCAATCCGCCCCGCAGTGGTATACACACATACTCACGCACATACAGACATCATCTCAAAAATAGTCTAGATGAATTTAGAGAGGCTCAAAATGGTTATTTCCGCGGAACTGTTTTTCAGGCCTATTACTTTACTTTGGATGGTAAGGATCATATGAACTATGATAATTTGCCATCTTTGTTGAATACCTGATACCTCTAGTCCCTAGTCGAACGTGATCTGTAGAAATTAGTTGAACAGCCTCAATTTCAGCATCGGAAGGCATCTAGATATCTGAATAGCTAATATGAATGTTTTTAGGTGTGCCAGCTGTTCGAAAGAAGCTCAATTTTATTGCTGTTGGAATACCAGCTATTGTGATTATCCTTGCCAACAGAGGCATTGGCCAAAGCACATGAGCAAGTGTACACAGAATTCAGGCCCTCCCCAACCACTCACATCAGTGATTCGACCTCAAGGTCAAGTATTATTTCGTCCATCTGTACAAAAAAATTTTGGGGTAAGCAAACTTTGAATTGTTTATTTACTCGTAGGAATTGGAATTCAAAACACAACTAGTTGCGCAGCACTGCAACTATCCTCCCAGTATCAACTCACATTATTATGTTACGATGCATATTTGATTTTTTTAATATATATGTAATTGGAAAAAATAAATATTGAATTATCAACAAAGAACATAAACTAGTAAACACTTGGTCCAATCGCGTCAGAAGTTTGATTCTTCTGCCACTTGTTGCCATTTTTTCTCTTCGACAGCTGATTCTAGCAAGCGATACGTTAAGAACTGCTGTAGGGCCTTGTCCATTTACAGGATTATCTGAACACTTAGAAATGGACTCATATTGTTTATCGGTCTTTTGAAAAGCAGCCTTCGGCAAAATGTGTGCTGGTTACAGTCTATCAATAAATAGCAACATCCTCATTTCTAATGAGAAGGGAATTATTTCAAATTCCGTACTTCAACAAGAAGTAGACCTTCATAAGGAGCTTCCAAAAAGTTTTTTACGCTATCGAGGTTCATCGTTCGTGGAAAAATTACACAAGTAGTCGTAAGTCTTTTCCAAAAACCATGATGTGCATATTTGAATAACTGAAGTCTTCTTTCAAAGCTGTTCGTAAAACTAGGAGTACCGTGGGTAAAGCCTCAGCCTATTTAATATTATTCGATTCTAATAATCGGATGTTTATGTTTTCACGTGCCTAATTGACATTACTTGGTATTCATTTAGTAAGGGTGTCTCTTCTTATTCCCACGGTGTAGAAAATTCGAGTTTATAAAATACAAAATAATCCCAATATTGAATTCGCTTGTTTCATAAGTTGTTCCGGTTATCGTCTATGTAGATCACAATATGATTTTCGTTAGTTGCATTTCTATGCCCGTTCGAAAAAGGTGAATTTTGGAGCAATATTAACTCCTACCAATGTTTTACGAACAGATTATTTTCATTTCGAATTATTTAATTTCACAATCGGATTACGTTTATTTCTAATTCGAAACAGCTCATGACTAATTATTATTTTGCTGTTTTGTGATGTAGTTTAATACCAAAAACTGTAGTTATTATTAACTGAGGACGATCCAAATTGAGCTCCTTAATCGATAATCAAGTGATGTCTCTCGTTGGGTTAATTTTCATCTAGTATGGCATAGGTACATTGCGATTTTTTTTCAGTTATTTAGAATTGTATCATCGGTCTCCAAGCTCCATCTTCATTAATGTTGTAGAATTAAACGGATTGCTACATCGGAAAAATCGGTAAGTCGGTATTTGGAAGTGCCAATAATATAGCATTGGTCAAATTCATTTTACACTTCTCAAATATTATATTTTTACACCCTTCAGGTATCCATGAAGCAGTTTAGGTATCTTTGAACCATGAAAAAATTGTAATTCGTGAAACGTTTCTGGGATTTTATATTCTTGGATTACTTTTACTTTATCTAATAATGGTTGTGTTCCCTCAGTGTTAGAGGAATAACCTGAAAATCTAGCTGTTCAGCTCCTAGAGCAGAGTTTGAAAGGTTTATTCGTACCAAATTTATGTAGTAATCTGGATCTTGTAATGATTTCAGGTATTATTGAGTAAAATTTACTAGGAGGTCGGTCAGTAAGCTGCGCATGCCCGAAGGGCTAAGACGGAATTGGTGAATCTGTCGAAAGGATCGGATCATATTCCTGAGCAACCACAGAGCGCGTGCAGCAGTCTGCCTAGTGGGCTCGATTCCACTAGGTAGAAACCAACAACGTACTGTATGAACCGATTTGAGGATATTTCTTTTACATTAAATTTGTTAATGGTTCAAACAGAATTACATGTTTCTTCTAAGCTGGTCACCATTTCAAACTATAGTCGAGGAAATATAGACGAAAAATCGCCAAAATCTCTAGTCAACGGAATTTAATGAATGAGGCGTCAATCGACGTGGAATTATGACTAAAAAAAGTCTACTAGTAAGCGTTTGGGGTGTGGCTTACATGCATTGCTGCACTCAAAAATACATGTAAAAGATGCATTTTCCTAAAGTTATTTTTCCAATTTGTGAAAACTAGAACAATAATCAGTAAAATCAGCCAAATATCTCTTTTCGGGGGGTTTTGGGGTCGCTGAACACGAATTCGATGTTCAAAAAATGCTACCGTGCACCTGGTGCCCGTGACACCCGGGTCGCCTACCTCATCTTCGAGGATTAATCTTAATAATGCACGAAATGCTTTAAATTTCGTTACTCGGGGGTTTTTGGGGTCGCTGAATACAAATTCGATTTCCAAAAAATGTTACAGATGCTCTTCTTCAATAATTATACGCATATAGACATCGAATTCATGTTGAGCGACCCGGAAAACTCCCAAGTAACGAAATCAGAAGCTATTCGTTCATTTTTAAAATTAATCCCCGAAGATGAAGTAGGCGACCAGAATGTCACGCGCACCAGGTGCACCGTAGCATTTTTTGGACATCGAATTCGTGTTCAGCGACCCCAAAAACCCCCGAAAAGAGAAATTGAGATGATTGTACTGATGATTGTTCTAGTTTTCACAAATGCTACGTTTGCTGTTACTGTCGGTTTTCCGTCAACAGAGGAGGTGGTCTACATTTTTCTTTGTGGCACCTTTTTCAATACATGAAATCGGAACAGCAAAATTTACCTTCACGTTGGAACCTCTTTGTATCTACGGAATCATCTCTCTTCGCGGCTTGTGTCCCTTTCTCTGCTAGACCACCTCTCTCGGCTGAAGCTCCTATCCCATTAAACTCAGGTCGCGAATTTCTCTTCCCTGTTTCAAACATTTTTTTATCCATGTTCTTGTTGCGATGCGACGGAATAAGCCTCAGCACGTAGATTCATTTCCAAAATCTTATCCACCAGTTTATCTTCGTTTATTGGTAAATTCTGTCAAAAGTACGGCATTTTTTCTATCCACAGTATTTTTAGTACTTTTAGGTAATACCTTCCTCGGCCAAAGTCTTCATTAGCAAATTTGAAATAATCCCCCAGTATGAAAATTGTTACTATTGTTAATTCTTGTATTTTTACTTTCACGGAAAAATTTTTAGTAGATGGTCTGTTTTGCTGCTATATGTTTATCAGAATGGTCTGATTTTAATATATCCCAAATATTCACTTTGGGTTCACGTGGAGATATTAAATAATTAAATTTGGTTTCCTCCCTGTTTATTCAATACCCTACAGCAGCTCTTTCCGCTTGCAGAATCAGCTGCTAGCGATTAAAAAAATTGAGAGCTGGCAAAAGAATCAAACTTCCGACGATCAAGTATTTACTGTTTACTGTTATGTTTTGGTGAGAATTTAATATTTATTCATTTTTATCAAATTCAACTGTGTCGTAATATAATGATGTAACTCGTTTATGTTGGATTTCATGATTTTCAATTAAAGATATATTTTCTAATTACAGAGAATCGTGGCAAAGCCTACTAAAGTGTACCTCAACAGAGCTGCCAATCCTAAAGCCGTGTCAACATTTAAGGTGAGTTCCAACTTTGTTCTAATTAGTAGATTCTACAAATTAATCATTGCCATCAAACACATCGAGATTAGGGCGACTATTTAAATAAGACCTCTCATTTTAAAACATTCAAAAAACTAGGTTTTTGCTAAAAAATCCGAATTTTTTTTTCATATTAAAAGTACGGATGCGGCTTCTCAATATCGCGAACAACATATGATCTTTGAGCTCCTGAACCGTTGCTGGATCATTAGCGTACATCTTATCTTTAACGAAGCCCCAAAGAAAAACGATCGAGAAATTGCACGACCTGGATTTTCCCAATATTAATCAACAACCGTTGACCCATGGACTACTGGCTTCAAGTCTTGTGTTAGATCCTTGTAAGCATTTAGGCCAAGATCTTTGTGCAAAATACTATGCAGGCTGGTTGTTGTTATACCTAATTGCTGCGAACGTTTTCAATTCTAATTGACATTCCCGGGTCTTCCGCAACACTATCGACTGTAGGAGAAATATTTTCGACAGATCTGGCTGTAGAGAACACGTATTGGGGTATTGTCATCTGTAGCTTGGCCAAGGCGCTCAAATTTAGTGATGAAATTCACTATACTTGAGAAGTATGCGCTTCACATCGCCCAATAATGCTTTTTCCGTTTTCGTCAACCGCGGTCTTTTGACTATCGAAATTTCAAACAACATCTACATTCTACATACCCGAAATAGCGGGAAATAAAAATGAGGTCTTGTTTGAATACCTTATATAACGACACCAAATCAATTGTACCCGCATCAGTATCTAAAAACCTAAATAATATAAACTCAGTAAAAAGGTAAATGGTAAGTAAATACCACCCTTAAACTATTTACTATGTGAATAAAAAATATGAATAACGATTTTATATTAACTGTGTTCTTTGCCATTGTTAAATATTATTGTAATTTTAATGTGTATCGGATCTGTTCTGGATATTTTATTAAATTATAATATGATTGTTTTATTCTCATTGTACTTTACTCAGTAGATCAGTTGAACATATTCATTATTGTATGTTTTTCCTATTGATCTATTGAAAATGGCTACCTAGTCACCTGAATAAGTAATCACATTTCTAAATATTGATGCAGTGCATTCATTGGTCCCCTTAACCCTATTGAGTTATACGGGATATAACAAAAAACGTCATCCCGTTAACTGCGTATTTTTAAGCTAATATATGACGATTTAGTCATAACTTACAGTTGAACCGGCGAATGGCCCCCACGTCTTAAATAAATAAGCGTATAAAGTAAATCAAAAGTCAAATTAACATCTACATTCATTATTTATCTACATAATTTCTTACACTCAAGTTCTTAATATTATAATATTTCAATAATTCAATAATATAATAATAATAACTCACTTGCACAATGATAATAATAGAGGACAATAGGCCTGGTTGAATTAGTGGATTCAAAGAATTCTTCTGTAGATTATCTAACGCGGTAAAATATCCATCGTATATTTCAAACTGCAACCATGATGGAAAATACTTTTCATGTTATAAATGAGTACAATGCAGACAGAAAAATATGCAACTCACAGGTCATACATATTGTAAATATGTTAGGTATTTTACAGAATAATAAATTGATCCATAATCTATTGAGATTTTACGTTTCATCAAAACTAACTATAGTAATATGTTATTATTTTAATGCCATTAATATTTAGGATATGGTTTTGAATTTGAGTTCGATCTCAATTGAATGCACCAGGAATAAGAAATAGTATGCAGTCTTCATCATAAACTGTAAAAGCTCCTAGTAAAAAATATCACTTATAATTACTGAAATTATTTCTATCACGCAACTCAGTCTCGGTCAATACACTTCTATGAACTAATTTTTTTTATTATGTATATTTCCAAAAGTTAATACGAATGAATACAATCAGAACCTAACTTCAAGATGCTTTCAAGTGATACTAGAAGTTAAGAAAGTATTCTAATAATTTCTATTTTTGTTAGACCAAAGCAACTAGAAAATATGTCAATCACTTTAACATTCAGAACTTGAATTATCAACGCTAATTATCACATTCAGAACTCGAATCATCAACATTAATTATTATTGCTAAACTTCAAAGTCATAAATATCTTTTTCGCGATCATGCCTTTGATAACATCAGTATGTCTATTACAATTGATCCATGTATTCTTGTCACACTGATTCAAAGCTTCTTCCCACATGTTCAACACAGCTGCATTGTTGTAACCATTTTGTCCAATATGTTTATTATATCTTTTCACTTTAGCCCAGATCAACTCAATAGCATTGATATCGCAATGATAGGGAGGAAGTTTTAGAACTTCATGTCCATGTTGTCAAAACAATTCATCAATTACGTATACCTACTTTAGGTTTTTTATGATATTTTGCGATCCTCAATAATTCAGAGTTTGGTAATTTTTTCATCATAATTTATATTATTCTTAAAACATATCACCCCTTTTCGAAGAAGTGCAAGGCTCCTTCTCCAAGACAAGATGGTATGGTTCATTGTCCGTAACAATGAGTGAAGGCTCTTCTAAATTTGGTATTATTAATTTCTCTTCTACCCATTTCTTGAATATTATGTCATTAATTTCTCCATTGTAATCAATAGTTTTAGATTTTGATGCAAATAACAAACTGACTCCTTCCACAAATCCATTATTACATGTACTACAATGAAGGTTTTCGCAACATAACCTTCAGGCTTACGAACGCTTGTAACATTTGTCTTGACAATATTTCATCCTATTACTTTTTGAATAAATCCAAGTTTCATCCAGGAAAATTATCTGTTTTGAAGTTTCAGAAATTGTATTTTCAATGTAATTTCTCATGAATGAAGCTCTCATAGAGGCTATATTGATTTTTTCAGTTAAAGCTCTTCGGTAGTCATCTTTTTCGAACTTGAAACCAAGGTTATTCAATAAAGATGTTCTACCAATATCTACAATTCCCTTCTGTTTCAATTCAGACCTTGAAGATTTCAGAGACAGAGACATGTTTTTTTTTTCATTCATAGCCATTTTTGTTCCCTCATGCATATCATTTGTTTGGTCTAGACTTTTGATTGAGAGGTGATGACAGAATTGGATTGTCATCCTTGTGTTTCATAATAGAGTAAACCGTGCATCGAAAGTATGGATTCAAAACAATTTGCTGGGCTTGAGAATGCAAGTATTTCCTGGCATTTCCTGAAACAAAATAAAAAGTTGATTCCTGACTCAACATTGCATTCATGTGAAGCCGAACAATGCCCCTAAAATATTCATTATCATTAGTGATTTCGTGTAAGTACTTACCACAAATATGGATATGATCCTGAAGTAGCTATGAGAACAACTCTTTGTTTTAATAGAGAATTAATGGAAAACTAAAAAAACAGGAGTAAAATTATAAGTACCAAGAACATTCAGAGATGTCACTGCGAAACTCGCTAGGCAAAATGTTAACTGTTGTCATTTCTAAGAAATTTCCAATTCGACATGCGTTACTTCGTCAAGCAGTTGGATTTGTGACTTACGATTTTCACTTGTATCTTGACTTGTTGCAACTACTGAGTCATGAAATAAGCTATTTGTCGCTGTTAATTGCATAATATAGTACGTTACTAGTATGATGATACCGTCGTCATTTGATGACGTATGGGCAATCATTCGCCGGTTCAACTGTACCTATATACAAAGGTGTGAAAGTTGAAATGTTAAAACTGTTCAATTTTTCGATAATGTTGTCAATTTTCCGCGTATCAGATTGACATTTTGTAGAAAGTATTATTGTATAAAAAAGCAAGAGTAGAAAATGGGAGAATGTGATACTTTTCCCCAATTTTTTCTGAGGTACGCCAATGGACGTTTTCTCCCAGTTTTTTACGTAAAATTTTATTTACACTTCACTTTTTACTCTTGATAACTTTTCGCAAAACGCTTCTTTTTCGAGATAAAAAAAAGGGGGTTGCACTTAATTACAATTTTTAATTTCCGATCACGAATAAACGGCCAAAGAATAATTTGTAGATAATTCATCGATGCCTTAAAGGTCCTAACTGATTTTATACACGGTATGTCTGAACATAGGGCCAGTCAGATTTATCGTTTTTACATGACATTTTTTTACTCGTGTTATTTCATTTACTCAGAATAATTAAAACCGGTAGATATTTATTTTAAACATTATCTCGATAATTAAAATTTCAACATTCACACCCTGTATCTTTTAAGGGAAGCATTTTTGTATACAGGTAAGTTAGTCTAACTCATCATATTATAGCTTCAAAACTTAGGCAGTTAACGGGATGACCCGCTTTCTTGTTACACCATGTATAACTGTATATTAATATTTCAGACAATTGACACTTTGATACCTTACATTCATAGATAATATATTCATTCTTACTATGTTAATTCCAAGACTAAATTTATTTTACAGTATGCTTTGAAGTTAAATATGGCGTTTTTATTTTTTAATAACGTTCTTTTGGCCGTACCATCTCTTGAAGATTATTAGTTACCCAAGTCAATTTTAATCGATATTGTATTAAATAGCGACATGTGAAAAATTATCGCTTAATTTCATTTATTTGTCCAATACCATTATAAAATTGGAAAAATTCTGCTAAAGATGGTTTAATTTCTCTAAAATCCTGCTATTTCTGAGACATTGAATGAGTTGCATCACATCACACACTATATTTTGAATAAACCTATTGAAAGAATATTTAAATTCTATAAATTTGTTTTTCATTTCCTTTCCAGTCTTCAGTTGGAAATCATCTGACACTAGTAGATCCAGCAAGCTTAGAATTTTTGGGAACAAATTCAGCCGGTAATAAAGTGATAGCAACAACTTCGATATTGAATAAAGGAAAGACTGGAAACATAACCGTGACGTCACCATCAAGCTCCCAACCAGTGGTGTTGAACCAATCAGTATTGACCCAGGCTCACACACCAACAACTGCCCAACCTACTGCTAGTGTACAATCTCTTATATCAGATGAAGAAGACAGTGATTAAATTCATTCGATACTATGATTAGGTATTAGGGAAAAACATTTTTTTTATATTTAATGAAATGTAGTGCCCAGTTAGTTCCATTGCTTATTCTCGAACAGATAGTTTTTGCAGTTTACTCATCATGGTTCTTAAAGATTATAATTATATAATCAGATACTGTCTACACCCGATAACATTATATCTGTGTATTTGCTTTTGTATATAACGAATTATTTAAGTTAGTTGGTATTTTCCTATGTGATACCTGACTGTCAGTTTTTAAACCTTATAGGTATTCAATACTTTTGGATATCCATACCTATATAGTTACTAGAATACCTTGTACGTTGAGTAAATATCTTTTTTTTTATAATTATCGCATTTTATTAATACTCTAGAAACCCACATGCATGTTAACGCAGCATGATTCTAATATTTAATATTTTTTAATTTTACATCTTTTGGAGCGACATGCGTTATCGACGCGTGGTCCTAATGTGAAACATTTTCCTAATATTACAACTGTTGAAACCCACATGCATTTTAACGCAGCATGGTCCTAATGTGAAAGATTTATTTTTCTAATATTACAGTTGTTGAAGACAGGTGCAAACGTTTCAAACTTTATACCAATAAACCCACACACATGCGGATACAACGTGGAAGCCTTTGGCGCCATTTGGAGTTAAGCGCGTATCGAGTGCCTGTTACGCAGTAAAACCACATGCGTGCCGACGCCTGCGGAAACAACAATGTAGAAGACTTTGTTGGCATTTACTGTGAAACGCATGTCGAGTAGCTGTTGCGCAGTGGGGGTATAGTCGCTCGTTCTGTGCTTTAGCCAGCTACCACCAGTCAGTCAATACTATAGACAGAATTAAGGTTTTCATGTCATCATCATCGGAACGACTAGCACGATGTTGTCACTATTCAATCATCTCCTCCAGAGGTTTGAAAAGTCTATTTGGAAATGTTAGAGAACCAAGTAAGCCAAACGGCAATGCATTAATTCAAAGATCTTGCGCGCTCAAAGAATCGTCGAGGATATTGTTGGACATACAACCACCAGGTTGCGGTAGTTTTTGTTGAAAGTAAAATAATTTTGCTCCATAGATAAAGACGTAAGGATCACGTATTCTGTGCAGTTTGTATCGGGGATATTAATATTTGAAAGCCATTTCTTCAGAATGTTTATCGACTCAGAGATTGGGGTATTTGTGAATAGTGAAACAACATCGAATGAAAAGAGTATGACCAGGTTCAAGTTTGAAATCTTACTATTTTGCAATTAGAACCAAATAATTTTTCACAGACAAACTTGGTGCGACTTGAAAATTGCTAAATTCCTTAACTAACCATTTTACTATGTTATACGTTGGGTTAATGTTTGAAACTATTGGTCTCATGTAAGTACCCGGTTTATGAACCTTAGGTAGGCAATACAGGTTAGGAAGCTTAGGATTCGAAAGTCTGAGTATGTATTTCCAACTATCGGAGATTACAGCGGTACATGATTTTAATGAATGATTTAGTTTCTTCTCTAGGACTTTTTGGTATCATCAGCATCATCACTTGATGAGAGGGAGCTTAGCCCCCCCATGCACTTTGGTCAGAAGCCTATTCTACTCTAGCAGGTTTGTGGCCCGACAGAAACCCAGAATATTGCCAACGCTGACTTCCACAAGTTATTCTGGGGGCAGTTTTTATTCTCTGAAGTGACGGTGCCTGAGGGATGTCAATGGATGGCATTCCAAAAGGATGTGAGAGGCAGTTTTTTCCGCCTCTCTGCGATGCTCATAGTATAAAGGTGTTTGTTAAGACAACAATGACCGGTTAAGATTCCAGTCATCTCTCTGATGTCCCTTCTGTTCAGAGAAAGGAGTTTCTTTGAGAGCCTAGGGACAGGCTCTTTGATGAAGAGCTTGACCTGCCTCATGCGTGGTGATTCTCGCCACAGTTCAGACCACTCTTTGTTCAGTTGGCCCAGAAGGGCGAGACCCTAACGCAATTTGATAAAACGACCATTGGCTCCGGTCCGACAGTTGGCTAGTTCAGTTGAATGTATCTCGACATTCTTTGATAAGCCTTGATGTGACTGGGTAACTTGAGAGCTCCCAGTCTGTGCAAATATATATGCGCCTGTCTACATTGTTTCTTCGCAGGTTTTCCATGGTACAAGTCAATATTGCGTAGACCTCCGCCTGAAAAACCGTGCAGTACGCGCCAGAGTCACTAAGACCTTTGGCCTTTTTAAGTACACTCTCGCCTTAGAACCCTGACCTACCTTGGACCCGTCTGTGAACGATACGAGGCTACCTGGTGGCAGTAGGGTTAGAGTTTCTTCACTCCAATCTCCTCTATCCGCTATGAGGATTTTAGGAGAAGTGAGGCATATTGCTGGAATCAAGCTATCTTGCTTCATTTCTAGTATGGGGCATTAAGAGATTGCCTCACTTAAAATCGCAGAGTGTTCACGAGAGTAGTGCATGTTGGTTCAGTGGCCTAGGCCCTTTAACCTACAGGCCGTTCTCATGGCCTCAGATTCTATATATATAAGTGTAGTGGTGGTAATCCGGCCCTCCTTGGAGCCGACCTCATACTACTCAATATACCCACGCTTGCAAACCACTGCAGTCGGTCCAGGGGGCGCTGGGACATCCAGTCCTTGTCCCCGACCACCACACTACCGCAGCATATGTGACCATAGGCCTGATCACCAATAAGGAATCTGTAACCACCATCTGCTGCTGACAGTTATTCTGCACGCCCAAAAGGATGCAGGGGCCTTTCCTCACTCGATATTCGAGGTGTTCGCGCCAGGTCAGTTTAGAGTCTACGATTACTCCCAGAAACTTCACCGACCTTTGAGTGGCACAACCTTGACAGAGAAGGTGGCAGTGTGCCCAGCTTACGTTTCCTGGTAAACAGTAAAATTTCCGTTTTGTCAGGGTTGACCCTAAGCCCCTCCCTACCTTTTTGGTATCATTTGTTGAAATTTATTGTTCATTGATTTAATTTTTCTATTGTTTTTTGCCGAAACTGCTTAATAATTTAGAAAAACAGGACTGGAATTGATAATTTCAACATTAAGTTTGAAATGAAAATTATAAGCTTAGACGATCTAGTTTATAACATTTGCTACTGATTTCTGATTTTAACCATCTTTGTTCTTGCAGAGAAAATGATTTTATCTATTATCGCGTTCTTACATGTATATATTTTAATGAATTTTCGGAAAACGGTACTTGCAAACACTTTTTAAGAAAACAGAAAATGTTTGGTTTTGATTTAATGAATTGGTTAACATCACCTGACTGGGGAGTCATCGTCCCCAATAAACTTTAAAAGAGTTCACACTATGGATACATTATAACACTATAAATAAGAAAAAATCATCCTTATCCAGTAAAAATACTCAGCTACCAAGTATTCATCATCAGAGTAAACTAAATTAGAAATCAAAATGTGCCTGCTTAAATACTATTTGGGGAAATAAATGCAAACAATGGGTTACCCTCAGCTGGAGATAAATTGAAATTTAATAAAGTGTTTTTCGTTTATACATTTCTATCCCTTCTAAATTACCTAGATATTTGTCTGTACTGTTTTATAATTAATAAACCTTCTTGAGAAATAGTGTAACCTGTATTTAAAATATGTTCTTCTAACGTTCATTTTGAAACCATTATTGGGTAAAATGTTCTGTATACCGAGTTAAAATATTCCTTCTAGTTTGAGCCACATAGCAATTTGAACACGACTCACAATCGATTTTGTAAATCCCGGATTTGTCAAGTCGGAAACTATCATAGGTGTTGCTTAATAGTATATTATTCAACGAGCATATTATGATGGCTATTATTCACGTGGATGAAGTTTACGGCACGAGCCGCAGGCGAGTGTCGTAAATCATCCAAGTGAATAATAGTCATAATATGCAAGTAGAATACTATATTTTGTTCACGACCCATAAATATTACTTTGATACTAATAAACTTTGCTGTTGAAACAAGTCGAACCAACAAATGGTTGACGTTTCAGAATAAATTCGATCTGACTTGACGTTACATAGCGCGCTCTATTTTTATCGTATTTGTCTAGAAAAATGTCTATCATGTTTGTCATATTGATGGTAGTGAATAATGATTTCATTATTCACTAGTGATTAATGGATATCATTATGCTTGAGGAAACACATGCATTATGCATATTTTATAGAATAGTCGTGGACAAACGATTTTTTACCTTGTTCTTACATCTATAAACGTGTTATATTGCAAATTTATATAACAAATTATTGAATTTATTAATTACTGAAGGATGATTTTATTGAACTATTTGAAGGTAATGGCTCTAATTTGGTTAGTTGGTTGCGTTCCAATTTCCTTTTTAAGCTATTGCATAGCTTTGAGCGCGGTGACCGAATCAAGAAATTCCGTAACGAAAATAGAACCTAACATCCCCCACTCCGCCTACCATGTAGCTCGGCCGAACGTTCGCTTAACGTGTATGTATATGGTACGACTGTACGAAGCTCGCACGGATCGAGACGTGCTGCTCCGAAATCGGACGAATACGTAAGCAGCTGTTTGTGAGAAAGTATATAGGTGTATAGGTATCTATCATATCTTTATAATGCCACACTCACCGCATGTGCGCCCCGTAAGTATACATATACTGTTGTAGATACTGTTCCAAAAGGTGGGGTAGCTATTTACCAAAATAATAATAATGTTACTAATATTATGACTCCGAATATTGAAATAAATATTGCACACGTTAGCGATGTTAATGTTAGGCGCTCATTTGTTGGAGATATTTGTGCGTGCTTATGCAAACTTAGAAATGGCCTACACATAGTCATGGTAGCAATTTACATTTCTCCGAATCTAAAATTGGACGAGGTAGAGTATTTTATTCATCGCACTTTACTGGAGTACACTGAAGAAGGGTCGAAAATAATTGGTACAAATGGTAATAAATTTCCACTTATCTTGGCTGGCGATTTCAACATCAACTTCGCTGATTAAATATCAGAGCGGTTGACAACTTTTCTTTCGGAAAAATTGAATTTGAAAATGAATTATGATCCACAAGAATCCACAACAAAATATGGGACCACCATTAACGCGGTATTTTCCAGATATTTAGAGGATATCAAATCTCAAACTTATGTTTCTTATTTCAGTTACCATAAACCTATAGTTTCAATGATAAAAATTCCTGAATAACCTACATGTATTGTAAGATAATAAAAATATTTTAAACGATATTAACTTCTCATTTATTCAATAAAAGAAAAAAAGTTGTTTTCTTATCGGTCACCACGCTCAAAAAGTGTAACTTGAATTAATATCAAAGAAAAAAAATACTGCATAAATAAATAATTATAATTGCATAAGTTGATAAAAAATGCTATGCAATAGCTTTACCGCGGCAGTCCCCGAGTGCCACACGTTTTTTTTTGCTTACAAATTAAATTATTGATCAAAGATTTGTCGTAAAACTCCACAGATTTCGCCTCTTGCAACCATCGGAGGATGTTCAAAACAATAATGACAACTTTTGCTTGTTGAATCTATTTGTTTATTTGTTGTGCAATTAAAGGGTGGCTTTCAAAACTAAGTAAGTTTTTCGGAGTTTCAGCGGCTCCTGTCAACATCGTTAACTGTCTTCTAACTATTTTAGCAATTCCGCTGCTTATATTAGATGCATTCCAACAGGGGAAGTTATAGCGCGCAGTCTTTGAGTATCCTGAAGGCGACAGATTCGCATATATCATGAGTCACGTGGTTTCTGGCGTCACGCAGTACCCGATGAGAACTACTCCGTGTCTCGATTCCAATTATCAAGGCAGCGTGACTAGTCGGTTTACGGTGTCTCTCGATCATGTGGCTTCCTTGGTGGGCCAAAGAAATGGCCTTGTAGGAATAGCCAAGGTAGACATTTTCATTTTATTGAAACTACAAAACAGTCAGTTCTTGTTGAAACACCTTTAACTTGGTTGTTTAAAGAACAGATTGCTATAATCTAAGTGAATAAACTTACCTATAGATTCTATTTAGCAAAATTGACCATTGAATATCACGTTTCTAACATTAAGAATAACGTTAATTTAACTATTTTCATTGTTACTTATGGTTCTGTATACAATGTAACAATAAACTATTGTTTGAGTGAACTGTAACTTCAGTTGGAGTGAAGAGACCATTGGATCCGGTCCGACAGGGGCGCCATATGACCCTCGCCTGGCCTGGGTGTCGGCCATTTCATTTCCTTCAACTCCACTGCGTCCAGGGACCCAGATGAGTTGAACTTTATTTCTCCTGACTAGTTCAGCTAGTGTATCTCTGTATTCCTTGATGCAACTCTGGGCGACTTGAGTATACCTCCGCCTCCAAAACCGTGCAGTAAGCGCTAGAGTCACGTTGGCCTTTTTAGGTACACTCCCGCCCAGAAGCCTGACCTACCTTGGAACCAGCTGTGAACCATACGAGCCCAACTGGTGGCAGTAGAGTGAGAGTTTCGTTACTCTAATCTCCTCTATCCGGGATGAGGATTTTGGGAGCAGGGAGACATACAGCAGAAATCATTCTATCTTGATTCATTCTAGTATAGGGCATTAAGAGATTGCCTCACTTGAAATCGCAGAGTGTTCACGAGAGTAGTGCATTTTGGTTCAGTGACCTATGCCTTTTAACTTATACGCCGTTCTCATGGCCTCAGTTTTTATATATAAGTGTAGAGGGGGTAATCCACCCGAAATTTAATTAATTTCTTTTTCTTCAGTTTCAATTAGTTATTCTCGCAGTTCTTCACAACAGAACTTTTGACGGCATTGAAATAAACTATTAAAAATTCGGATGAACCAGAGACGTGGCGAAGGGTCAAGTAATAGTGGCCTCGAAATTCCGCAGTCAAACGTGTAACTTTTGCCGAAATGTGATAACTTTTATAGTTTAATTTCCCTGGTCCTATTTAACAATGTTGATATATAACTGTTTTTTTTTGTCGTCAACTCTGGAGTGAGGGGGCGCAAAATTAATAAGCTGTCTTTGGGCTCACCTTTTAGTGAGGCAAAGTATACAATAGATACATTTTAATAGAATTAAACCTCAGAAGTACTAACTCAGTTCTTCTCAGGACTGAAATTCTTATAACCTTTAAACCTTTCCGTTGTGTGCTGTGTTAACTGCGAAAATGGTATCCTCAAAAATAAATTACTTAGAAGAGAAAAGTGAGAATGGAGGACCTTATCATCGTATTACTGCCGTTAAAACAGAGTTACTGGAGCTTTACAACTGTATTAGAATAAGTAATATACGCTTAGGTAGAGAAGGGTACACAAGATAATATCATTACATCACATGCAAAGTGCCTGAAAGCTGCCATTCTTTGTAAGTTTTTTGTTATGAATTTATTGCCATTAATGACTTGAAATAGATCTAAAATAGTCATTATTGGAATGGTTCTAAATGAATATTTTGGGCACTAATTGCTTGTAATTGATCAATAATAATCATTATAAGACTTCTAACTGAATGGTAAACACAATTTTTGTGCCATTATTTTTTTCACCCCATTATTGTACTTTTATACATGATTGGTAATATTTTTGGACTGATCTGAAAAAAATATGCCAAACAACGATAATAAAGTAAATAAATATTTCAATATTATGTTATTTAATAGCTTTAAAGTTGAATGTTTACTTGAAGCATACCATGCATTATCAGTTCCATAGGCACTGTTAGCTCCTGTCAGTATTGGGACCTTTTACTTAGATATTGTAAAAATACTAGGTTCTTCATAAACTGCGAAAATGTTATCCTCAACAATAATTACTTTGAAGAGAAACGTGAGAATGGAAGGGAATATCACCCTCTTACTGCCGTTAGAACAGTTGCTACAGCTTTACAACTAAGTGTCTCAACAGTTAATAAAATCATGGGTAAATGAAACAGAGTGAAGAAGCATTTGCAGGACGAAGCAGAAAACGGGAACGGGCCAAAGTGGTTTTGAATGTAGATGATTTCCGAATGGGTATAGAATAGTAGTTTGATCCACATATTAAAGTGCCTTACGTAAAATTAAATATACGTAATTAGTGGAAATGTGTTTGTTTTCGTCGTTTTTAGTTGTAGTCCAGGAAATAAAGTACAAAATCGACCCAAATTAGAAAAATTTGAGATAAAAGGCCGATTTTGATGTGTTTTGACGTCTAGATCAGAATCTGCCACAGCTACATAGGTGGAAATTTGTCCTATTGTTAATAAACAATAAATAATGGCCAATAAATGGCATGTTTTTGACATAATAAAAAAAAATTAAAAACGCTATTTTCTTTCCATCAATTTTTAGCGGGTAAAGTAGAAAATTGCAGTTATTTGATCAATAAACAATGTGAATTTAAGGTTTATAACAATTTGTCACTTATCTATTTGTTAATAAACAATAAAATGGAAATTTAAAAAATAATCAAGATTAGATTCATTTTTGGATTGGAGTCAATTTCGTATAATTTAAGGTCGCTGAATACGAATTTGATGTTATTTTTTTGATTGGTTGTTAATCTAATTAGTTGATTAACAATTTTTTAATTAACAAATCAACCCAAAAAATGGAAATTTTGAAAATAATCAAGACTAGAGTCATTTTCAGGTAATTTTTATATATTGTTATAACACATCATTTTTTGGTCAATATTTATTGTTTATTAACAATAGGACAAATTTTCCCCTATGTAGCTGTGGCAGATTCTGATCTAGAGGTCAAAACGAATCGAATGAGCCCTCACACTTCAAAATCGGCCTTTTACCTCAAATTTTTCGTTTCAAAACCTTTATTTCCTAGACTATTGAGGTGAATGTTATAGTTACAGTTTTATAAAGTGAATATTTTTTTTCTTAATGATTAATGTGCGAGACTCAACAGAAATATAGTGTGTAAAGCAGTGAAGCGATATTTATTATTTCAATTTCGCTGTGCAATACGCTGGAAGAGGTATGATGACATACGAATTCTTTTTTATTTTTAGAAAGGCCTAGGTCACGGTCGTATATACAGGTCTGGGAACTCGTATGTTTGACATGAATCTCTTACATGTCGCCAAACTCGTAGTCCCTCGCTCAGCCACCAGCTAGCGCTTGGATCGAAGTAAAAGTAAAATAATTTTTCTCGTAACGCAATATTTACTATTCTGATTTGAGAGGGGAATAGAACTGTTACTCTTGTCAAAATGTATTACTCACCTTAAAAATAACTTCCCCTTTTTCGTTATACATGCTCGCACACATAAAAGACCTCGTTAAAACGATTTCTATCCGGAATCGCAAGCATCCACTTTTTTCGCATTTCCGCATCTTTCGGCACCTAAAAAACAGAAGTTTCTTACTTTACACTTTTGTACCCCGTTTTGCATTTCGGCAAAATGCACGGTTTCGTAATTATTTTCTAAAAACGCAGGTATTCCTTGTGTTTACAAGTCAACAATGACAGTTGCCAGCGAACACGGTCGTATACGTGTCAGAGATCATTCTTCGACTACTGCGCCACCCTTTTGGTACTACGCGACAGTTGACGCTTAGCGGACTCACTTCTCACATAGGAAACCGCCTCGAGTTCCCAGACCTGTATGTACGACCGTGGTTGTACCTAAAAATATTGACACCTGTTAAGCCTGACAACACTATCACTGCTTTCACGATTACGTAGTTTCTTTTTTATCGAATATAGGCGTTATAAAAAAATTCTTATGTATATAGAACCACAGAGTAAGTAATTTGTGATAGAACGTTGGCAACACTGGCACGAGATATTATCTATGACTGGTGCTATTGGCAGCCACTGCCATCTGTCAAATGTCAATCTGAAGGTCAGTCGTTTCTTGTTCTGTGGTCGCTTCATATCAGAAGCATATCACATAAGATAAGACCGTAAAGCAAAATAGAATGGTATGGACGTACACGTAATGAAGATCACATCGAAAGTTCAAAATTAAATGTGTTGTGTTCTAAGTTCTAATGGTCAATTTATTTATATCTACACATGGATCTAAACACAGCCATGCTATGTCTTGTAAATATTCATAAAACAATTTCATTGTTTGATATGCTGATTCTAACACAATGAATAATGAAGAATCTGAAAAGTGTATCAGTGCAAGTTATCGACAGTGAAATTGCGGTATTGTTACCCAATGGTGTTTATGAAATAAAGCAAATGGAACCAAAATCCTCCAAGTTGAGGAGAATATCATTGTTTTGTCTCGCCTTGGCGATGTGCGGAATTTTAGGATTTGGTTATTTTTGCCCAGACAAGGTAAACATTTTAAATACCAGTGTTGTTATATTGTTTATATTGATTTTCTCATAGGTATGTGCTCTGAGCTCAAAAGAAATGTCCATATCATTAGATGATAATCTAGGAAAACCTTTAGCTCATGCATATAGTACCAGAATAGGTTTAAGCTACGAGGATATGCTGAATGATGATTTTTCATTTGATATGGATTCTCACGATGTGATGGTATTTTTGCACATGCAAAAGACAGGTAAAAATTCAGAATCATTGAATACTGTGTTTAATTAGTACATAAAAATTATTAAAAACAAAGTTAGAAAATAAAAACAAAATTGTCATTGTCTAGATTCTTAGCTACAACAGCTTTCACTATACTCACGTGATCTACATACTCCCAGGAATTCATTTCACACTTTCTTATATTGTGCAAACACAATTTAATCAATTAATTAATATGCCATAAATAGTTCAGATTCATTTTCAATTACCCTTGCCCTTGTAGATTAGAAAATTTAATAAATTTCAATAAAATCAAATTCGACAGTCCAGATTCATATTTTCGTGGCTGCCACATTATTTCAGACTGTCAAACAACTAGGGGTACCACTGAACTGGCGACAGTTATAATCAGCATTTAACCCACCCAGCTCCCCTGTTCTATCCATGGTACTGCAATATTCTTCATTTGCAATTGATGGTACGAATGGACTAATAAACAATTCAACATGTTTCTGTCAAGCTCAAAATTCAAGAAGGACCTAATCTAGACAATTACCGATATAATGACCAAATACAAATTAAGTCAATGTTAAACACACAAGACATAGAAGTTACAAAGCCATTGGAAATTTCAAATGAATTCAATAATTTCTTTTCAAATATAGCTTCAACATTAGCTTCTCATGTGGACAAAATTATAGATCCAATAGATGATATACCTACCATTCTCATTATTAATATAGTCCAGGCTGTGAACCGGGATTTTAGCTATAATAAAACAAAAACATGTAAGTTCAAATAAAAAAAATTTTTTTGCATTAGCTTCAGGAGGTTCTCAGGATAATTCATACACCTTAAAACCTTTTGGGAACCCCAACCCCACCCATTGGGGCGAAAATGGCCAGAAATCTCCAAGTCTTGAATTGTATTTTCTACAAAAAAAGGTATTTTGGCACCAAGGTGGTTTTTTGGGTCGCTGATTACGAATCCGTAGCCACATTTACTTGCAATCCATCGTAGGGGTGGTAAAATCGACGAAATTGGCCAATTTTGCACCCCTATATGTTATTTTGCAATTTACGTGTTTTTAAGGGGGTTTATTGGGTCGCTGAATACGATTCCGAAGCCAGATTTACTCCGAAGTAATTTTAAAATGCAAAAATAACAAAAATTTAGAAGCTTGGCAATTTTTGTAAATTTCCCACCCCTACGATGATGTTCGAGTAAATCAGCGACCCAAAAGAACCCCTAGGTGCACTGGAAACGCCAAAATACCTTTTTTGTAGAAAATACAATTCAACACTTGAAGATTTTGGGCCATTTTCGCCCCAATGGGTGGGGTTGGGGTTCCCAAGAGGTTTTAAGGTGTAAGAATGATCCTGAGAATCTCCTGAAGCTAATGCAAAAAAAAATGATTCGAACTTACATGTTTTTTTTTTTTTCGTTCATAGCCTGGCCTAATATATCAAATCTGGATTGATTACATACCTCAATCATAATAACATGATAACCAATTTCCAATTTGGATTTTTAGAGAATAAAGGTACTATGATGCCTTGACTGAACTAACTGACACTATTACAAAAAATGCAATGATTGCACATAAAAAAATATTCACTATTCCTAGATTTGAGAATGTATTTGATACGGTATCACACAATACTACTGCAAAAGATAGGCATATGAGGAATGGCACTTGAACTGATAAGAACTTACATTATCGAACTTGTGCAACAGGTGCAACTCGATACAACTTTAAGCTAGGAAAAGAATGTTGATTTTAAAGTACGGCAAGGCACTGTGCTAGGTCCACTTTTATTTCTTAGATACATAAATGACTATTTGAAATTACAATTAACTGAAAATGTTTTTAGACTGATTACAGCCTTACTCTGTATTGGTGACACTTGGGCTAAAGCTGTTGGGAATATGGATGCGCCCTACAAAAAATTAAAATGTGGATAGATAACAACTTGCTAACAATAGTTGAGTGTTTATAAAATGACAAATATAGCACAATTCATGACAAAACTCTTAGATTACGTATTTCCATTAGACATTAGTTTACCGGAGTTAGCAATTATAAATTCAAATTAGAAAGTAATATAAAGCTTTTAGGCAAGTACATTGACAAGTTATTGAACACCATATTAGGAACCAACTTGAATAAAAAATTAGACGGCTCCTACTACACAATAAGAGTTCTATATAAATATTTACATTCAAAAGTGTTGTATAACTTGCAAATTTTGAATCCCATCTAAGGTACAAAGTTAATACTTAAACGCTGTTTGATTGTAATATCAAAATTAAAGAGTAGAGAATCATGTAGGTATATTTAAAACTCTTTCACTTATGTAAGAAAATAAATGAGTATAATGTACTTACTACATAACCAGAAGAATTTTCTTTTACACTTTGATGAATATTCATTTATGAAATATGTTTCTATACTTATATAATATTATAATATTCTATAAATCTCATATAAATGTTTTGCATGCCCTGGTTTCCTTAGCATAAGAATATTAAATAGTCTTATTTGAGTAACAAGTATAATATGGATCATTTTCTGTAAAATGGAAAAAATTCTATTTTAAATAAGAAACATACTCATTTTCCCATCATTTATCAACAGTTTAGATCTAAACCTATTATTTGCACCAGTGGCGGCTCCTCGAATGAGGCTAAGGAGGCTCAGCCTCCTCACCAATTTATCTTAATGATCATTCTCCATTTTATTTCCTGTTTCTCTGATAATTTTTAAAATTTTACAATTAATTCCTCGTTCTCAGTAGTTATTTTTAATCTGGCAACAGTGCCCTGAGGCTAGACTCTATATATATCTCAAACGCTGAGCATGTGTTCAATGCAGTTGCCGTTTTTCCGACCAGTCCGAACGCCAACTGGGTAAATCAGCGAAAACGGCAACACCCTCTGGAGGCTAGCCTGCAGCAGCCGCTAGCAATCTATGACATACGAGACGTGCGTTCTGCCGACTGCTGAGTAGGTCAGTCAGTGCTTGTTTGTTTATGTGTTGTCACGCCAAGTAAGGTTAGATTGTTGTCTGTTGTAAATTTAAAATGAGTGTTAGTGAGTTAGTTGCTGCCTTTTAGAAAATCTATTTAGTGAATTAACATATGATAAAAGTGTTTCTTTTAAATAAACGGCCTTTACCGGATTTGAAAGGATTAGTAATGTCAGGTAACTATCAAAATCGATCATTGTTAATACTAATAGTAATATTGACAAGACGAAGTTTTAAAAAAATCATTGATTTCCCTGTAATGCTCCAACTCGATGGAATTTTACATCACGTGCAGTATTTACCATCCATAAAAATAAAGACAAATTAATTGAAACATTTGATTTTGTATTAAACAGTGATCACTTTTCAACAGATCAGGTTTCATTAAATGCTGCTGTTGGTTTAAAATCTTATTTAGAAAATGAAGAATTCTTGTTTTTTCTTGATAATTTTAAATTAAGATTTGAACAAACTGATCTTATTTTTCAAATTTTACAACATAAATTCAAGAGATCGTTTGAAACATCTCATTGGAAGTTTCCGTAATACAGAATTTCATTTTAATATTTTATTTGAAAATTTTTCAACTGATGAGGCTCCTCCCGCGAGAAGGAGGAAAACATAATTTGGTAGACAAGAAACTAAATTAAGTATAAACAACTTTTTTATGAAATTTTAGATACTATTAAAGGTCAAATTGAGATTCGATTTTCCGATTTACATGAATTTGAAGTTTTTTGACTTGACGAATAGAAGATTTTTCGAATCTTTTTCAAAAGAGTTCCCCAATACACTTTAAGATAACTTAGTTCTAAAATATAAATTTTTTGATAAAATAGCACGGCACAATGAATTATGCGTTATATACCCGGATAAAGATATTTTAGGCCAGTATGACAGTCACGCCGATATGATAAAATATATGATAGACAATGATTTGCAACAAGTTTTACCTCAGTTTTATAAACTACTTTGTTTGACAGTCACCATTTCTGTCACGTCGGCATCGGTGGAGAGATCATTTTCTACTCTCAAACGAATTAAAACTTACATGCCAAATACAATGGGCCAAATCGTTTATACAATGTTAGTTTAATATCTATTGAAAAAGATTTAGTAAAACACTTAAAACAAAATGATACATTTTTTGATATTTTTCATTTTTCGCAAACTAAAGACCGTAGTATTCCGTGGATATATAAAAAAATAATAGAATTAATAAAAAAAAAACAAAATATGAAAAATTCCAAAAAAAAGAAAAAATATTAAAAATCCAAAAAAAATAAAAGACAAAAAACGAACAAAAAAATTTGTTGGCAAGAGAAACTCTATACCTCCACGTTGGTTCTTGCTGGGTAACAATTAATTTTGTCACTGAAGTAGCTGGTACGGTCGGTTAAAAGGCTGTGAATAGAGTATATTTTTACAAAAACGTTTTATGTCCAGCCTCCTCTCTCAAAAATTCACGAGCCGCCACTGATTTGCACTTGCAAATTTTATTTATTGTATTACCGAAATTTTCTACACAACAAACGAAGCTGGTATTATATAATTGGGTATTTGGATACTACTAACATGTCCTTGTGGTATACTCACTGTTACATTCTTTAATTTGAAATTTAGTCTGCTCACTGTTTTCTGCAATCAATACTCTGTGTTGTTTTTCTTTGAATACCATATTTATCCATTTTAATTGCTACAATTAATACAATCGAACTCAATTCTAAGAACAGGTCAAATATAGCAGTCAATGCTGAAATTAGATATTTTGGAGTGTCGTTGAAAAGTACTGGGTACTTAATTTTTTGACCGGGTGATGCCTGGGTGACTATTAAGTAAAGGTTTGGTGATGGTTGTAACCAGTAATCAAGTATTTGATGAAGTTGCCTTTGACTTTATGTAGAACCATTCTCACTAAGAAAAGGTTTTTAAGAAAATTAATTTCTTAATTCTTAAAAACCTTTTCAGTAATCAAGTTTGGTTTTAGTCCATAATGAGTCATCAAGGGCCCCAAGTGGCTTATTATAGAATTTTTAGTCAGAAAGTACTTGTCCAATATTCAATCTCTTCGGAAAATGGTATGAGGTTGAAATTTATGTTTGGAGATAGTAAAGTCACTGTGTTGCCGAGTGCAACGCAGTGGGTATATCTGTTACGATTACAAGGTAATATGCATAACCAGACTTATTATAGTATGACATGAGAATTCTGATACGAAATTTCATCAATTTAACTGAAATTATGGCGGTCAGTGTTACCGAATGACCACCCAGTTCGATTGTTAATCTCCGGTATTCAGTACTTGTCCAATATTCAATCTCTTCGGAAAATGGTATGAGGTTGAAATTTATGTTTGGAGATAGTAAAGTCACTGTGTTGCCGAGTGCAACGCAGTGGGTATATCTGTTACGATTACAAGGTAATATGCATAACCAGACTTTTTATAGCATGACATGAGAATTCTGATACGAAATTTCATCAATTTAACTGAAATTATGGCGGTCAGTGTTACCGAATGACCACCCAGTTCGATTGTTAATCTCCGGTATTCAGACTTGGATCTGATCCTTTAATCCACAAAAAGTCCTTTTCCACTATTGGTATTGGAATCTTCTGAACCGAATGAAGCTAGTCGTTTACCTAGGATTCGTTAAGTGAATTGCCAAAGATGAATTATATTTTTCATAAGAAATTCGCGTCTTCCAAACTAATCTGTTTTTCTATGAATAAACTAAAGAGTTCACTACCGTGGACACACTATAACACTAGTAAGTAAGAAATAATCATCCTCATCCTCTGAAAATACTATTAAAGTACTAAGGACCTTTCTGATAACAAGAATCATCATCAGAATCAGAAAACAAAATGTGTCTGTTTAAATACTATTAGGTATTAAAAGTGTAACTAAGATTACCTACCCTCAGCTGAAGATAAACATTTTTTTTGCTTTTTCGTTTATACATTTCCATTCCTTCAAAATTACCTGGATATTTGTAGTTACTGTGTTTCAAAAGTGGTAGACTTTCTTAAGAAATGGCGTGACCTATATTTAAATTATGTTCTGCTAATAGTGATTCTTCTTCATATGGGCAAAATGTTATTTATAACAAATTAGAATGTTCCTTTTAGTTCTACCCACCTTCATCACTCTCGGATGACCCTTCTCATCTTCATGAATTTTTAAAATTAAAATTTCCAAAATCTTATGTTTTATGAGTCGCAGTTTTTAAATCAGTAGCCATAAGTGTAACAATTATGATGATGGTTGTTCGGGATTCTATGCTCCATCTAACAGTAAGTTTTTGATACACGTAAATTCGTATGGTCTTATGAAATAAACACGGATTTTTGAATCAATAATAACAAAATTTTACACATGGATGAAACTAAAATAGAAATTGTAAGTACCACAAACAATGCACAAATAATTTCATACGGGGGAGCTCATACTCACTAGGCCAATTCTCCTCATATTGCCATTAAGTTTTCTGGGTCCCGTCATAAATTCTGTTATAATTATTCTCAGATTATTTTTGCTTCCCCATATGCTTTCTAAAGTTGTTCCCAGACTATGCCTCATACGCGAGCGTGTAGGAGGTCAACTCTTCGTTATTCGTGATCTTTTTGTTGATTGTCGGTAAACTAGCGCTAGTCAAAGAAACGCAAACCGTACTACGGTTGTGAAAGCCAATATTTGCCAAACTTCATGGTGTGAGGTTAGGGGATGCCGAATATTCGCTTATTCGCCGAATACACGCATCGTCTGGGACCGGCTTAAGACTCAGGCGTAAAGGGGACAATTCGCACCCGAGGGCGGTTCATCAATTTGCGCCCTCACCCACCAATAAAACACTTGACGACCCAACAAAAGGTTATACATGATGGCTATGTCCTCCTATTTCTCCTAACTTCTATCCAGATTGAGTTGTGCGTATCTCTATTTGCATGGATTTAAAAGATGCTAGTATATTTAACCATGGGTACCTAGCTGTTTTGGATCTTTCGGTGTAGCAATTGATTGCTTATTTCCGAACGGTTTGAACTTTTCCTGTGTCCTGGATGTTATCCAGGTCAAAAATATTCAGAAAAACCGTAATGCGTCAGAAGCTTTCCAAGAACAGTAACATATGAATCGTATATGAGAACATGTTACGGAAACCGTGACACATGCAATGTAATCATCCTAAGATTCGTTATCACTCAACACAATGCACAAGAATATATAAGATAAGCCTCTAATAAACAAGCCAATGGAGTTTTTTACTTAATAGATATCGTTGTATCTAACATAAATAACTTCCACAAGACTTATACAGTAAAAAACTTCTGAAAAACCCAGAGATGTCATATTAAGCTCAGTTCATCAGCCTGAACCTCACGGTGTTTGGATTCAGTTAATATGTCATAATTATGTGTTTCTTTAGGTCTGAAGAAGTATCAATTGGTATTCTAGCGTCATTGCGGAAGACATACCCTCCCCTCTCAATAAGAATGACAATATAGTATTCAGTCGTATCAAAATTTTAACTTTTCCGCTAGTCCAGTTTCGATATAGCTGTCTATTGGATACTACGGGATATCAAAAATTATCTTGGTCAAGGGTGGTTGTGGAATCTAAAACGTGTGTCTTACGTTACGTTTGAAATAATTATGTCACTGTCACACTGACATCATCAATAACCTACAAATTTCATACCTATTTATTTCAATTGTAAAACAATAACGAACTACAAATTATGAAATAACGGTTTTAGTAACAAGAAAAACTTAAATTACAGTAATTGTTGGAAATATCCCCCGTTTTGTTCGATGCACATGTTGACGCGCATCCTCATGCTGTGAAAATCGTTTTGCAACATTTCTGGCGTTATGGTTGCACATTGCTGAACTAATCTTTGTTGATGTTCTTGCAAATTATTTACCGGAGTTGCGTTAATCTTGTTTCTTAAGTAAGGAAATATAGAATAGTCCATAATTGTCAAACAAGGTGATCTCGGAGGAAACTCAATTTCTGTATGCAAACTTATCAGTCGGTCATCAAAAAACTCGCGGAGAAAAGCAATGATGATTCAAAAACTGGATTAGAAAATTTCAGCACAATGACTTAACAGATTCTGACACAACAAAACATATTCAAAAATTTAAAGTAAGACACACGTTTTACATTCCACAACCACCCTTGACCAAGATAATTTTTAATTTGTAGTTCATTATTGTTTTACAACTGAAATAAATAGGTATGAAATTTGTAGGTTATTGATGATGTCAGTGTGACAGTGACATAATTATTTCAAACGTAAAGTAAGACACACGTTTTAGATTCCACAACCACCCTTGACCAAGATAATTTTTGATATCCCGATATAATAGTATTGGGCCAAAAATACGATTAAATCAAAATATTTTTGTCTACAAAATGCTAAAATGAGCCGGTAAATGAGGTTTAGGAAGAATTTAATTTTTTTCCGTATGATACCATTAGAGTTTCAACAAAATACCAGACATCGGAAATTCATTGTATTTAGTAGACTTGTGGATTAAACTACAGAAAGCAACAACAGTGAAAACAGTATAAACATTCGTGACCCTGAATAATGCATTGAGGATATTTTCCTCCAACCTGAAAAGTCTTGCCATGTGCCGAGTGCCGATTATAGATATTCAGGGGCAATTATAATTTAATAATAATAGTAATGTTTATTATAGACTTATGTTTGTTGATTAATTGAGTTATATTCTACCAACGCCCAAACGTAGCAACTCTGAAAAATTCTACAAACGACCAGACATAGAAATTGTGAATCATTCAAAAACCACGACGGCAAATTGAAAACTCCTTGAAAAATAAAATAGATGGCGCCACAATCGAAAATCCCAAGTGACATTTGTGATATACCATCTTTAACTAGGACGCATTAAAATTTTCAGACGCCATTTAGTTCTGTTTTGAAACCCATCGAAAGCAAGCAACCTTGAATGTAAACATGATTGAACTATTTTCTTGCGTGGAAAAACATGGGCGGTTGATCCAGCGATGACCCCATCGTTGGAGCCAAATCTCTTTCCGTCGAGCCATTTTTTCAAGTTTGGAAATAGATTAAATAGCAGGGGGCTAAATCTGAAGAATATGGTGGATGACGAAGCAATTCGTAGCGCAATTCATACAATTATGATATTGCGACTACGGGTCTGTGCGCCGCTGCATTGTACAGGTGGAATAGCACTTTTTTCTTTGCCACCTGCGGCCGCTTTCGCTTCAAATCGGCGTCGAATCGGTCCAACAGCTCTGCATAATATACGCCGGTGATCGTTTTGCCATTTTCAAGGTAATCGATATGGACGATACCGAATGCATCCCAAAAAACTGTCGCCATGACTTTGTTGGCCGATAAGCCCACTTTGGCCTTTCTCGGCTTCGATTCGCTAGGATAAGTCCACTGTTTCGTCTGTGTTGTGACCGGTTCGATAATCCACTGTTAATTTGTGTGGTTGAGAACCTAGTCTAGTGAATTTGTTTGTTGAGTATCTTCTTTAATTAAACTTCTCGTCTTTTTATATTCAATAATTTATTGACAGTATTTACGAGTATATAATATGTACAAGTTGCTAAGTTACTGGTTACAAGGCTGTTTCGATACTGACTTTTTAAATAGGAATAAAATAGAAATATGAAATGGGGTTGAGAAACTACGACTGCTTGAACATCGCCAAACACTCCTTTAGCTTTCTCATTGTCAAAAATGTACGCAAAATGTTCCGTACCCGTTCGGTTGAGATGCCTATATCCTCAGCAATCTCGTACACTCCGATCGTTCAATATCATACCATGGATTTATCAACGATTTCTAGCGTTGTACTTCAATTGAACGACCAGAACGTTCGGCCTCCGTTGTGGTCATACCAGGAAATCAAAAAGTTTCTTGGTCAAGGGCGGTTGTGGAATCTAAAACGTGTGCCTTACTTTACGTTTGAAATAATTATGTTATAATTAATTTGAAGTTTCTAAAAGTGCCAAATTTCGCAATTTTATACGAATATTATAACACTCAGAAGTCTCTAGAGCTTTGGACTATCGAATTTAGAAGGTTGGAATTATCTACTAAACATAATTGCATGAACGCCAGGCGTCCTATGTAATTAGCTACGAACGGAATCATTTTGACGTATGCCTCGAGGAGTTCGCTGCGCTTAAGTTAGAGTTTATACATTTTACCTCGGTCTTGTTAATTTGGGGCCGTTTCTTGCCCCGTGCGACCGGCGCCAGTTGTAATAAAGTGTTTTTGGCTATGGGCCGTTAGCTTTTACCCGCTTCGTGTATATTTTAGTCGCGAGAAAATTCCCTTTGGTACGTCGCACGTTAGACGCGCGTAGCTGAGATCTGAGAATAGCTCAAACTGTTTTAATTAAATTTTCCTATTTAATGGACATTTATCGAAAAAAGAAGGACCGTCGGGCACGGTCCGATACTAAATCTAACTACATGGAGCGAAAACGGCACGCGAAAAGTCGTCGTAAAGCCGTATTAGGTACAATCAGTTTGCACTTTTGTAACTCACGTGAACGTCATTCTATTTACGGAAAATTAACTATTTCAAAACAGTTTTTGACCCGGATTCTGGCTATCACCACCTTTGAAAAGGTTCAAAGTTCACATAATTATTTCATAATTTGTAGTTCATTATTGTTTTACAACTGAAATAAATAAGTATGAAATTTTTTTAGGTTATTGATGATGTCAGTGTGACAGTGACATAATTATTTCAAACGTAAAGTAAGACACACGTTTTAGATTCCACAACCACCCTTGACCAAGATAATTTTTGATATCCCGGTACTACCACAACGAAAATCAGGAAACCACTTGTGAATCATTACAATCGATGGTTAAGAGTCCCCATAATGTTTATCAAGCGATGCTTTGGTCTACGTAATGTTTTTCCACGCAAGAAATTATGTTCAATCAAGACGGTAGCGATGCTCCTAGTTTGTAGCTGGATACATCGGCCTGAATGACACAAGTACTGAAAGTACTTACTATTCAACTCGATGTGTCGCGTGAGGATGGGGTCAATGAGCTGGAGCTCCGGATCTTGCATACTTTGTGTGAATTTGGTTTTTAAAAGTGTTTTTAGTGAAAATGTGATAGTAAACCAAAGAGTGAACATTATGTATTGGTTACTAATTTTTAATTGTTTACATATGAATATTTTATCAAATTGTACAAACATATTTAAGTATATATAATGTTCAATTGAAATTACATTTATCTATAATTTATTTGGAAAATAAAGTTCCTTAATAATAATAATAATAAAGAAGTGAAATTCACTTTTTCCATGTTTACAACAATCTTCAAGGTTGCTTGCTTTCGATGGGTGTCAAAACAGAACTGAAGGGCATATCAGTCTGAAAATAGTAATGCGTTCTAGTTAAAGATGGTATATCAAAAATGTTACATGGGATTTTCGATTGTGGCGCCATCTGTTTTATTTTTCAGGGACTTTTCAACCTTGCCCTCGTATGTGCCTATATACATCAGATATTAATCATACTTTGCTAAAATAACAGAAATCCAACATGTAGTACTTGACTAAAATATTAAATTCCGATGCAACGGTAAAAATAATAAAGACTGTTGTGTGGGTTGTACGACATTTTTATCATAGCTTGTTGGGCAGGTATTAGAGAGAATCGTTTTTAAATGTTTCCAGCTTGATGACAATTTATGATCCACATTGTTTCTTGAACATATTCAATTTGCTTATACTTCTGATATTTGAAGGATATTATGTTGTGAGGTTTTCTTTGTGGAATTTTCTGAGGCAGTAACTGATTCTACCAATATTTTATAGATAGTTATTATTAATACAGGTCAAATTATCGCATTTGCTGACGATACTGTATTTTACTACGTAGCAAACACGTGGGAGGAGTTGAAACAAAAAGTTGAAGAAGACTTGATACATATAAGAGATTGGTTCGATCAAAAATCAGCCGTTACGGGATGAAAATCCATCATAAACTTCGATAAAATAATAATATTAAAGATTTGATTTTCACTAACTTAATAAATAAATGCTAACGCTAACCCCGTAGCTGGTTCAAACATTTATTACAAAGTACAGTAAACTTATTTCTATTCTATTTAAGTGTAAAACTTCCTAATTAATTTCCGAATTTTAGCAGTTGAATATAAACGTATACGTATATGAAATAGGTCATGAATTCTACCTAATGAAATAGAGCCGGAAAATTTATCAGGTAACTGAATACGTGCTAATCGTAATTTGCAGCAAAGGGGTGTACAGCTCGATTTTAGTATTCAGATTCGGCTCTATCTAATGTGTTAGATATGACCTACACAAGCAAACCTATTCGATATGTACAATTAAGTAATCAATAACTCATTGTAATGTTATTTCTCTCATTCCAGGTGGGACGTCATTTGGAAAACATTTGGTACATGATTTAGATTTGAAGCGTCCTTGCACATGTCCATTAATCCGCAAACGTTGTTATTGCTTCCGGCCTCATTCTAATCAAAGCTGGTTATTTAGTAGATACACTACAGGTTGGAAATGTGGTTTACATGCTGATTGGACCGAACTCACTAGTTGCGTTGATGGAAAGCTCGATGAGCTTGAAGGCAAAGTTGTGAAACGCCGTTATTTTTACATAACTTTGATGCGTGAACCACTGTCCAGATATTTATCCGAATTCAGACATGTACAAAGAGGAGCAACTTGGAAAGGATCACAACACTATTGCAACGGTCGTCCTGCTTCAGACCACGAAATACCACCCTGCTATAAAGGAGATAGTTGGAAAGGCGTGGACTTGGATCAATTCATAGATTGTGAGTCAAATTTGGCGAGCAATCGTCAAACTCGTATGTTAGCAGATTTAAGTTTGATTGGTTGTTATAATAAAAATTACATGTCTCAAGCAGATCGTGATCATTTGATGTTAGCTAGTGCCAAGAAAAATTTACAGTCTATGGCATTTTTTGGACTTACCGAACACCAAAAAATATCGCAATATATTTTTGAAGAAACGTTCAACTTGCGATTTGCAATTCCGTTCGAACAAAATAACTCAACTGTCTCAAGTAATACAATGACAAGTTTATCTCCAACACAGGCAGGTAAACTCGCATCTCTCAATAATTTAGACATTGAATTGTACAAATTTGCAAAATTACTTCTGTTCGAGCGGTTCCAAAGGTTGAAAGATAGGGATGTAGACTTCGAATCGCGTTTTAAACATTTAGGTGAACTAAGTGCTAAAAACCGCGCAGAGTTCGATTGGGATAAATTTCCTGATGACACCACAAAAGAGTCTTGAAGTATCAATCAATATTGTTGAAGACGAATTCAATTTGTGATACAAATTTTTATCTCCTTCATTTTCGAAGGAATCTGATCTTCATGTCGTATACATGCACATGTCTTATATTATTTCAAAGATTTTACTGTTTATGTGGAAGAATGATACAGGATTAATATCTAGGGTAAGACTATCATAATGCATCATACCCAATTCACAAATTAAATATTGCTCAAACAGTTGGTTTTGAGGTGTTATCAAAATTACTTACCACAAGACCAACAACATGATACTCATATAAGAATTGGCAATCGTTTTATTGCATTGATGGAGTCGATAAAGGTACTTTGGCAGTCAGGCAGTCAAGGGCGGATCCAGAAAATGTCCTAGGGTGAGAACTTTTTTTTAGTTTGTTTTAGATGTTCAGATATTCATGTTCAGTTCCTCTACCTATGCAGATCTGTATCACTTGTGTCGCTACTAAATCACTAGCTAGGGTCAGTTGGTTCGATCATGACCTAATGATTTATTGACAAACATAATATAAAGTTTAAGGTTTAAGGCATTTGATGACTAACGTAAATTTTACACAAATTGTGTATAAATCAAGTTATTTTGGGTTGTGCAGTACTGGATAATACCTAATGAATGATTACATGTTTACAATCTCGATTTTCAGTGTTATTCAGAGTGATGGAGTTTTTCACTGATAATAAAGAACTTCTGAACTAATACAAAATTCTCGGGAAATTCTGGAGATGATTCATATAAAACGTGACTCCAAGTCTGTTAATCATAGGAGTGACGTTCAAACACTAAGTCATATTTATACTAATTTAATTAATTAATATTCTTGCAAATTCCTACTTACGTCCTTATAATGTAAAAGTTTACTTTAGGTAGAATTGTCTAAAGTATTTCTCAGAGGCCAGAGACCTTCTTTTATCACCTAATAAATTATGACATCTGGCGCTTAAATGAACACTTGAGATGGTCTCGTCTGTTAGCAAAGAGGATAGAACTCTTTGTCTGTTAGTCTCTCGCAGACATTTATGAAATGTGTTCGTATTTATTGATGATTCTACTTAATAGTGGATTTTTAATTTTTACGCTGCAGCATTGCTGTGTTATAGTTCCGATTTCATGTTTCCGTTCGTTTCGCGACGTTGGCATTTAAACGAAATTTGTGCGATAAGGACGCTTTGTGTTATTACAGTATTTCTAAGTAATCAGGTTATTGTATTAATAAATCTTCTCATGATGGTCGTGAGACCGAAACGTACGTAAAGACGAGGGTAAAAATAAAAATATATGTGTTAATGTGACCTATTTCCCGAGAATTTTGTATTAATTCATACGTGGGTCAAGAATCTTTATTAGAACTTCTGAACTAAAAAACTAACTCTAGGAGGGGCGGTCCCATGCCCATCCCATCTGTCCGTATTGGCAGTTGATGCTTAAAGCAGACTGAGGGCTGTTACTTTTTTATAAGTGCATCCTTTTTCTCAACTGTGACAGTTCGTTACATTTTTCATCCTTTTAGTCTTCGAAATTACCTGAGAATGAGTAAGATAGTTTGCACAAATGCCAATTTGTTTCCTTAAAACAAATTATTATGGCATTCTACTTAAACAATTATGAAAGCAGCTAATATGAAAATTGAAGCAATATCAAATGAAGTGTTGCTATTTTAAGACAATTTGTGAAGAAAATACTTTTGAGAATATGTACTAGGTACCTGCTATCTATTATCACTGTAACAAGTTCTTGAACCGAAAATAACTGATGCGTTGCATATAAGGTGAAAAATGTTTTCCGTTTTTGGAGCCTGTTTAAATTGTTATTTAGTAGTTCATCATTATGTTATCAGTAAAAGACAAATAGTATTATTTAACCTTCAGTTAATATTATCATTATTCATTTGGCTATATTTGTAACGGTTTTATAAGAATTGGAAAAGACCATTTGTTGGAACTTGTCTGTGTGTACATGGTTCAAGTAAAATGGTAGATTGCACAATTGTAAAATCTAAGTTTCGGAGAGAAAAACTTCTACAACTACTACAAACATGTGTACTTTTTTAATGAAATTATTCTTTCGTAGATTTTTCATACACAATAATAAGTTGGTATCGAAAAAAATATTATACAGGTAACGGAAATTTGAACGAAACCTTTTTTTACAATGCAATTCATCATAGTACTTAAATATCAACGGACGAAAAGGTAGAGTACATGGTGAACAAATATATTATGGTGAGGTGTCCATCATATTTTAAATCGATCACTTACCATCACTCTTTTGCAATATTTCTCCACCTTTAATATTACCTATTAAATATTCTTACGAGGTACAACAGTGGAATGTAATATAATATAATTTAGTTTACACTATCACCCTTCTTCCTCTTTAAGCATAATTTATCTAAAGCACTTTTCGGCTGCAATACAGCCATTATCAAAGTCATATGTAAACTCAACTCACTGTAAGCTAAATTATTAAATATTTGAAAACATATCGGGTATCCGATATATTAGTTTCTGATATATGGCATCTATAGAAATGTTTGTCTTGAATGATTTAATATTTGAAATCATAATCTCAATATTCACCACTTGTAAACTCCCGAATGTGTGACATGTGTCTATGTTTAATTTAAATCTAAATAACTTTCGTTATGCATTGCTATGTTGCTAGCTGCATAGTATGTTCTCACTAAATGACATATCTGAATTGCAATTTATTGTCACTGTCGAAATTATGCAATTTTTCAAATAAAAATGAAAACCAACACACTACCATCCATCACAACTCAATTGTATAATTTGTTTTCTTTAATAATTTTTATGTATTCATTTATAATAATAATAAGTTTCATGTAACATACCAAAGATTCTAAAATGCAACTATTTAACATATCTATGTGGGTTATATTAAGTTGAGATCAATAAAAGTGAGGAATAAATGAGCTACGTGTTTCTTGAGTGTTTGGTAACATTACAATGTAAGCACCTTGTTATAGCGCATTCTGTGGAAATGTCTTCATCAGTTGTTACCTGTTACGTTTTTGTAACAGAAAGAGTTGCTTGTCTTTAACATTTTATTTTTCTATCAATATTGAGGAATTGCTATTGACAATCTCAAATATCCGTGAGTTACCTCATGGTTCTGGTATTTATATAAATATTATCTATATTAAGATCTACGCCAAGTGACGTCATCGCCAACCACAATTGGTATTAATCCCGTGGCAGCAAACTAAGGGCAAGTTGTACAATCATGAGTTAACCCGGAACCCACACATATGTAAACTAGAGTCGTGAATTTCCTGCCTGCTGATTTTGGTAGGTTAACCTTGGTTCAAAGCAAATATAACCACACTTTTGGTTGTCAATTCTGAAAAATGTTGGTCTGGGGTGTCGCCTTCGTGATTTCCCGAAATGCGATGAAATTGACTGTCGTGAAAAAGGTATCGACCTGATTGAAGCGGGAGGATGAAATTTCGAAACCACAGATTACCTTTACAGTTACGTTAGTAACTTGGTAATGTTTAAGCAATCGCTGCGCCACAATGCGTTTGGAAAAATAAACTACTACAGAAAGGAAATTTGAAATGCGGTTCTTTACATGCATTTATATTTTATTTTTTCGCTTGAACAGTTTTGATAATGTTCTTACTCTTCTTGCAAATGTGAGATTGTGGAATCTAAAACGTGTGTTTTACTTTACGTTTGGAATAATTATGTCATAATTAATTTGAAGTTTCTAAAAGTGCGAAATTTCGCAATTTTATACGAATATTGTAACACTCAGCGCTTTGGACTCCGGGATTTTCACGTGGCCTATCGAAATTAGAAGGTTCGAATTATCTAAAAACATAATTGCATGAACGCCAGACGTCCTATGTAATAAGCTACGAACGAAATTATTTTCGACATATGCCTCGAGGAGCTCGCTGCGCGTAAGTTAGAGTTTATACATTTTACCTCGGTCTTGTTAATTTGGGGCCGTTTCTTGCCCTGTGCGACCGGCGCCAGTTGTAATAAAGTGTTTTTGGCTATGGGCCGCTAGCTTTTACCCGCCTCGTATATATTTTAGTCGCGAGAAAATTCCCTTTGATACGTCGCACGTTAGACGCGCGTAACTGAGATCTGAGAATAGCTCAAATTGTTTTAATTAAATTTTCCTATTTAATGGACATTTATCGAAAAAAGAAGGGCCGTCGGGCACGGTCCGATACTAAATCTAACTACATGGAGCGAAAACGGCACGCGAAAAGTCGTCGTAAAGCCGTATTAGGTACAACCAGTTTGCATTTTTCTAACTACGTGAACGTCACTCGATTTACGGAAAATTAACTATTTCAAAACAGTTTTTGACCCGGATTGTGGGTATCACGACCTCTGAAAAGGTTCGAAGTTCACATAATTATTTCATAATTTGAGTTCATTATTGTTTTACAACTGAAATAAATAGGTATGAAATTTGTAGGTTATTGATGATGTCAGTGTGACAATGACATAATTATTTCTAACGTAAAGTAAGACACACGTTTTAGATTCCGCAACCACCCTTGAGCAAGATAATTTTTGATATCCCGGTATTAATAAATTGACTTCCACTACTGCAGTAAAAGGAACATTTTGATAAATAACATTCCACATTGATGTATTAAATTTATTAGATGCCTGTAAATTACAAAAAGGAATTGCTAAAATTATTCTGTAAATCAATAGAATAAAGTTACAAAAGAAAATTCAACATAAGTTACTATTTACAGAAAACTACGAATGTTACACTTTTTACAGAAAACTAATAATATAAAAAATACGGACATAAATAGAGAACATTTTAACTCGGTATAAAGAGCATTTTGCCCTTATAAAGAAAAAGAGTGGTCAAAATAATGGATAAGGGTGATTATTTCTTATTTATAGTGTTATAGTGTAACCACAGTTTTCTGTATGAACGTTCAACAATAATCTGCATATTTTTCTAAAACTTATTATTTGGTTTATATGACATTAAATCAAGAACAAAACATCATCTGCTTTCAATTAAGTCAACCCAAACGTATGTTTCACCATTTCCCAACTTTAGAGTGTTGTATTCTTTAGCTAATCCTAAAGCCTAAAAATTTCCGTACCAGGCTTGGTTTTTTCAATTGATTTCGTCTCGTCGGATCTGAGTGCAAGACTAGATAAGATAGCAAACTGATTTGTTTTGAAAAATTGAAATTATAACAAAATGCTCCTCAAAATCACTTAGTGACCGCGGATGATGTGCTGCTACTAACTTTGCGATTTTTTTTTATGTGGTACCATGTTTATTGCAGTTAATAACTTTTGAAAAAAACAACTCAAAAGCAAGCCGAATTGGCATAATTGGCTAGTTTATACTACCATTGCTCAATTGACTGCATTTTTTGTACAAGAGCGACCGAGATTATTTACTTCCTTCTGGTGAAATTAGTCCATGATCTTCGAAAAAATATATATTGTTTAAATTAAATAGCAATCTGCATGATAAGCACCTAAAGTATTTAAAACAATAAGAATATTTATAAAAGTGTGCCTTCGTCTTGAAACCTAGGGGACAGCAAAATTACTATGAAGCACATAATATAACCTTAAATTCTACTACAACTTACTCCAAACATGTTACAAACATTTATTCGCAGTATCACCACAAAATACACTTTTAACATAGTTGTCTCTCCCAGAAAAATCAGCACTTGTTTGTAACCTATTTTCAATGATGTTTTTTATTAACGAACAGGACGTCTAGGGGAATTCATTCTGCCAACTGTTTTTAATCATTAATTAATCAATTGACCACATGTGACCTTGAGTTGAAGCAACAGTTTTATACTTGAAGCGCAGTCAACGGACTCGTGGGTTAATTCATGATTGTACAACTGGCACTAACTGTAGTACATCATTAATCAATTCTGATATCATATCATATTCGAAATACGTTATAAGAATAACCTGATGACGCGTTAAACTAATGAACTCTTGGGAATTTGTGGAAAAAAGACAATACTGTTAAGATTATGCTGAATTGTTAATGCCAAGCTGTACATATATGACGTTTCACTCTAAAATATAACCGTTATCATCAAGAACAAAGGAGCCGGAAGGCTACTCAAACGTAACCATATATCTGAAATATAAGTGATCTTTAATGTCATAATCTTTTGAATGATATACAGTTGTGCCGGTAAATGATTACCACACGTCACCACTACAGGTAAACATAACATACCAGTGAAATAAGTCTGTTTCTGTTGGTTGCATAAGGTAGCTTAAGAAAATAGATTTGCATACGTCTGTTATGATTACGTATATTCGTGACGCATAGGTAATCTCACCGGCAAATAATACGCATGTTTGGTTTTGATATGCAGGGATTTTAAGAAATAATTAACATTTTGCTATGCTAATTTGCGTAAGATGGGTTCTGTAACTTCACAAACATTTCTTCAATGATTGTGAATTTTATTAAGTCACATTTTCCACGATCAGAAATTAATTATTATAATCCTGTTTCAAATCAAAGAAACGAAATTGCATGTTACAGTTTCACTTCTTGACAGGATAAGTGCCACTGATTTCTCAATATTTCATTATGTTTATGAAATTATCGCAATTAATAGTTCTAAATTAAACTTTTCAAATATAAATAAAAACTAGAGCGTTGATGTGCCTTTGAAGGTATTAGCTTCATTTGCTGTTTCGGCGTTGAAGACTTGTGAATTCAATAAAAATTGATAACAAAATGACATATTAAGAATTATACCACACAGTGGCATCCTCAGTATGTATTTGATACTTAAAAATACATATTATTAGTAGAGCATTCCTCCAGTTTGGGGCATTTATATCTAATTATATAAATAGAGTCCGCATTCTACGATCAAACTAATTCAATCAAAAGCATACCTATGAATGTAAGCCAATCTGTGAACAAATTTCCACAGAATTGTTGACCCAATTCAAATTAAAATGCGCAATTCATAATAATTCAATTTTATGTTTCCATATACTTCTAATTTGAGAATAATATTCATAATAATAAAAATGTAATAATTTAGGGATCAATTTTTTGTGTCGCTAATATTCTTTGAAATATCCTATTTTAGTTATATGTTGTTTTGGTGAACCATCCGTACAACCTTAAAACCATACCAAAGATTTTAAATTGCAACTATTTAACATATCTATGTAGGTTATTTTAGGTTAAGATCAATAAAAAGAGATATAAGTATAAGCTGACCCCTCAATTTGAAAGTTGCTGTTGGATGTTTGAAATCACAATGTTGGCACAAACTTGTAAAAGTGTTGCACATAATTTAACACCACTTGTTGAAGTTGAAGTATAATTGTTCTGTGGAAATTCCTTCCTCTATCAATTATCACATGTTACATTTAATGGAATGGTTGCTTGGAATGATAAGGTTCTAACTGAGCCGACACTAGTTTTGAGATAATGCCAACCGAAGATTTAAAGTAATATAGTTTGTTACTCTTTGAACGTTCTTTTTTAAAGTTGTGACAGTTATCTACTTTTTATTACAAAGACATCTAGTCCATTCATAGCAGAACACTGTATTGCAGATATTATCTTGTTATATGTGTCACATAGAACCATTCTCAATATCAATCAGGAAAAATAGTTTTGCAAATGAAATACAGTTCTTTGTGGCATATAGAATTTTGTCACACCAAACATTTTTATCATTTTAGTTCCAGCTTTATTTCAAATAATATATGCCTCTACCAAGTATTTCTGTCTTAAAGAAAATGTACAGAGAATATTGTACCAAAAATATAAAATAACTAGGAAAAATTTTAAGCCTGAAAATATAATTTGTCCACGTCTGGCATGCTCGCCATCATCTTCTTAATTGCTACTATCTTTTCTTTAGGCACTGCTTTTTTTCTTGAAGCACCTTTGGAACTAGCTGCAGTGCTGGAGTGGCTATTTGCACATTACTGCTTCTAGGCTAGGGTTGAGTTGTTGCGGCAACGACCATAGTCAAAGTATAAAGGTCTGTTGGAGCCTCCCTACCATCGTTTCTCGCGCTGGGTGACGTCACCCGTCTCCTCCAATCACAGCCTTGCTCTCATCGGCTCGTAACAACATCATATTATGTCGTCGTCAATAACATTAAATAAACGAAATAAACGACCAATCAGAAGAGTAGAAGGGAAGCTCCAACAGACCTTTATATTTTGACTATGGCCACGACCACCACGTGTTCGAAGAGATGTGCCACCACGAGTTCGTACAGCTTCAAGGCTGCATGGATTATTTTCCGAAAGTGTAATTGCTAATTCAAACTCTTCTTTGATATGTGAAGCTTTGCACTGCCCAATGTTCAACTCTTGTGTGTGATACCACTTTGGAAAAAGGAATTTTCTTGAAGTCAAAATGGGCATAACATTCTTCATAATCTTGCATCTGAAGGATCACATACGGATGTTTCTTATTGACCGATTTAAGATCTCTTACAATCCCTAAAGGTGAAAATAATTCCGCTTTTTTCATGAAACTCGCCTACTATGCACCTGTACTGCGCCATGCTCTGCACAAGAATAGTTTCCAGTTCTGCCTTGTTGGACATCAGTGCAAATTGCACAATAACAGTTTTTGTTTGTTAAATTGTACATTGTTAGTTATGGTAGATAAAAAAAATTTGCTTTCACTTCTCGGACAACTAATTACATTTTCTAGGTCGAAGATTAAAATGGAATTGAAAACATCCCGACGATACGTTGTTGCAGTGGATTCAAGGTTCGCCGGATTCAGATCCGAACCCCAACATTCTTCGATTTCTAAATGTTTCAGATGCTTCGAAAATCTCGAAACCGTTTCCGCAACTACATTCACGTCGTTCCTGTTGCAAAGTGACAGTTCTTCTTATAAGAAAGTTCTTTGTTGAATTTAAATTCACTCAATATACCTCTAATGTTTACCAGTTCTTGAGCTGCTGCACCAACTGAAATATATTCTGCTTCCATTGATGATAGTGCTACATAGTTTGCTTGCGTGAGTGCCAAGAAATTGGATTTCCAGCATAACAAATAAATCCACTAACACGTTTTCTTGTTTGCCTATCACCACCCCAGTCTGCGTCACACAATCCAATCAATTCACTAGTGTCTTCTTTTGTGAACATAAGCCCATGATTTTTAGTTGTTTTCAGATAACGAAGTATTCTTTTTCTCCAGAGTTCCATGTACTTGCTGTCGATTTGTCTAAGAATCTGCACAAGTAAGCAATGTCGGGTCGTAAAACGAGTGATAAGTACATCAAGCTGCATATTAATCTTCTGTAAGGAATGTTTTCAATGACTGGTTCTGCCTCACTAACTTGAAAATTAACTTCCATGGGTGTTGCTACCGATCTGATTTCTTGCATGCCAAATTCTTCAAGTAGTCTCAAAATCATTTTCATTTGCTTCATTTTTAAACCTTCATCAATTTTATTTACTTCCATTCCCAAAAATGTTTTCTCTTCTGTCATTTTCTTGATTTTAAATTCTATGTCTAGATTTTTAATCAATTCATTGACATCATTTTCTGGCCCTGGCGTAATCTAAAAAGAGTACCAGGTAAATAGTACTCTTCACATACAGACAGTAATTATATTCTGACCTTTTGAAATTCAACTTTTTCATCACTTCATTGAACTTTCTGTTTCAATAGTTTGGTGCATTTCTGCGACCATATAATGCACGATTCAGTTGAAGATACTTAGATTTTATTTTAAGTCCCTCTGGTGCTTTAATGGAGATATTATCTAAAGTTCCATTTAGAAACGCTGTAGGCACGTCTATTTGATGTAATTTCCAAATCATTTTGTACAGAAACTGTCATTAATATTCTGATTGTAGATAATCTGCACAAAGGTGCATAAGTGAATTCTTCACCTGGAAACCTTTAGCAACAAGTGATTTTCTTGTCCCATCCTCTTTCATTTTAAATATCCAGCGTGTATCAATAGCTGATTGGTACTCAGTAGCTGCTTGCCAAGTTTTTAGTTTTTGATGTGAACTTAGCTCTTTTTTATTGCTTCTTGCCACTCAGGTATTTTTCTTGCTTCTTTGTAGGTTTTTGGGTCTTGATAATGTTCTGATGATAAACAGTAAGCTGTATATATTTCATAGTCATTGAACAACTTGGGTTTTGTTACAGTTCTTCCAGATTTGGTTATTGCCCCGTTGATTGTCAGATGTTGTCATAGTTTTCTTCATATTCTTCATTTGTACTTTCACTGATTATACTTGTCTCTCTTGATTCATTATATTCAGGTTGTTTTTCAAAACTTTGTGTCTCAGTTTCATTTTTCTGTAATAGATTATTGTTTGTTTTTGTTGCTCGTCTAAAGATTTTTCTTGATATTCAATTTTTGCCTTATATTCCATAATGTTCTCATCGAAACGAACATCTCTTAATCTTATTAATTTTTCTTCAATGGGTAACCATAATCTGTATCCACCACCACAATATCCAACCATTACAGCTTTCTTTGCTCTTTCATCTAACTTGTAACCTTTTGGTAATACTGTGTACCATGCTCTACATCCAGAGACTTTCAGTTTGCTTAGATCATTTTTACCTTGCCAAATTTTTGATGGTGTCATACCTCTTGGTAATGCTGTTGTTGGTAATCGATTTAATTCATACACCGAGCATTTTAGAGCTTCGCTCCACAGCTGTTTAGGCACTCCTGCTTCTATAATTTTTGTTCTTATTTTATTAAGGAGCGTCTTGTTCAGCCTCTCTGCAAGTCCATTTTCTTGAGGAGTGTATGACATAGTATATTCTAAGAGTATACCATCTTCCTTTCCTATATTTTTTTGTACCCGCATAGTTATCTTGTCAGCAAGGTGAGTCTAAAGAGTGTTCATCCGTTAACGTTCCTTCTGACTTTCCCTATCCCGTATGTTTTACATTTTACGCAACTATCTCATTTGAGAATATGAAAACCGTAGTTGAAATGTGTACTGGATCTTTGTTATTTTCCTGGTTTCATATGAGATACAATTTCTACATTTTAGGAATGCTTAAAGTTGCCTCAAGATATTGCGGTCTAGTTCTACTTCGACTGCAACGTGACGCGGTGGTTGGAAATAGTTTGATGTGTAACTACTTTATCTAGAAGCTCTTGTGTTAAACGTCTATTTGATGTATTGGACCTTCCTATGCCATCCTTTTTGGGTATTTGATTGGCATCCTTTGTTGCATGTGCATTATATACAAGTTTTTGTGAAATACACAGCGTACCCAAGAAAAACTGTTTACAAACCGTTCCCATGTCTCGTTTTATTGAAAAGTAATGCATAAATGTTTGCTGTCGGCGACTCGTTTCTTCATCATTGTTGGTTTTCTTTGTTGAACGTCTTTTTGCGATTCTTTTCGTAACTTGTATCAGGTATAAATGTTTTTCATCTTGATTTAATTTGCAAAATTAAACAAGTGAATCAGTTCTAAGCTTCATAGGTATCTGAGCGCTACTTGCAGCTATTTAGTTTTTTTTTTTTATTTACAACAGCTCTTTTAGTTACCCACTTGTTTCTTTTGCTTAGATATGCTTCGTCAGTTTGGCATTTCCTCTTTCTTTCATTGCATTTCCACATTTTCTCAGCAGTCCTTTTTATTTACAACAGCATTTTAGGTACCCATTTGTTTCTTTTGCTTAGATATGCTTCGCCAGCTTGGCATTTCCTCTTTCTTTTCATTACATTTTCTCATTTCGTATTCGTATTATTCTTACATTATTTTTTGGACCTACTGCTTCATTAACCCCCTCTGCTTCCAAATTCTTTATTTCGGGTGGCACGGTGGCACTGGTGTAATTTATTCTCCAATCTCTTCTGGTTCAGAAATAACAACAGCTGTTGAAACTTCACAAGGTTGTTTAGCTATAATTTTCGGTATTACCTCTGTTTCCTCATATTCCAATAGTTCTACAGCGATTTCGTATTCACGTCGTAACTCTTGTTCCACAAGTGCAGTTCGTACTTCATAATAATCAGCTGTAGTTGTTGTTAGTATATTATCGTTAGTGTTATTATTATTACTGGAAAATATTACGCTTTCATTGGTTTCCATTATTTAGTTTACATTTGTCACTTTTTATAATATTTTTTTAAACTAGAATATTGCCCAGCTTTTACAATTCGAACTGTGCCTATACTAACTTGTCAAGTAAAAGTCGTTAAAATTAACAAAAAAACTGCAAAATACGAAGGTTTATCTGATGTTTGAGTGGTATAAAATTCTGTCTGCATGTATTTTGAACTGTCAACTCACAACAGGACTTTGTTCCACTAAAATGTGGATAATTATTGTTTCAGATAGAACTCAGTTATTAGCCTCTAGACTCTAGATGATTCTAGGATTTGCACAATTGAAAGTAAAACAGTGCTAATTATCTAATTTTTTTTAATGACAGTTAGAACCTTATCATTCCAAGGTGTCGTTGTATTAAGAGGCACCTTTACGGAAAAATTTGGACTGTGATATACTGGTTACAAAAATTTAACAACCATTCGTGATTAATATGTGTATATTTTTAGGAGCTACATTTTCTCAAATGCAATCATTCTTCATAGAGCATACCTTAGAATGGGTATGTGAATTAATTTCCACACAATCGTTAAACTTCATATCCAACTTCAAATATGCAATTTATTTTCCTTCAAGTTCAAGTTCCCTTATACTCCGAATTTGAAAATGTAATATTTATATTATTTGTACATTAATATTGTTGTGTCGCTAAAATAGGGTTAAATATTTTTTTGGTGAACGATCGATTGAAAACTGGGTTTATCTGTATATAGATAATGTTATAATTATTGCTGAGTTAAGACAATCGTTTGCTCGATGTTCTATTATTAGAAGATTTATATTATTTTAATACAAAAGAGATAATAATTTTAATGTACTAATTACATTTATATAATGTAACATATCCTACAATAATTTTTATTATCCGCAATGACTGATTTAATTCGTAGGACGTTAGTGTTTTAAGTTTTTTGTATATATATATTTAGGTGCATGTAACAGAAAATATAATTTTGAATCAAATATTTGTAGTTTGATTAGATAACTATTTCATTTCAGATGGATTGAGATTTGAAGTCGTGCAAAATGGCGTTCTCAATAAAACAAATTTTCGATAGCATCCCAAGATTGCTATTGTTTAAATTATGGCACAACTTCTCTGAATGCTCCAGATATCTAGTGAAAACCCAACTTGCAAGTATAATTACTTCATGTAAAACTTGCAAGAAGTCATTACCTACTTACATAACTTGTAATAACGTTCGAAATAGTATCCCGAACATTTGAATAACAAAGTACTGTACATATTAATATGAGTTCTTCATGAATTGCAGTTCGGATATGAAATTCTAGGTTTTAACCAGCTTTAACATACTAGAAATGCATACTAAAATTGAATATACAGGGTGTTTAAGTTTTTTCGTTCATAACTTCGGAAAACGATAGAAATTCTAAAAATAAAAGGTGTCTTTCAAATAAAGTTTTTCTCTAAATCACTTCGTTTCCGAGATACGTTGAAGTTTTGAAAAATTATTACATTTTCTCCATTATCTTCTAAACAAATGGAGATTTTCAGTTCAAACTTGGAACACTTTAGTTTTGCTGGATGAGAAACTTTTTGGGTGACAAAATGTTCTTGAGGGAAATACAGTAGCGTAGGGATTTTGTACCCATTTAGACCGCTTAAACTTCTACCCCAATGGACGGAAATTTGAGAACTTTGAATTATTTTCTATAAAAAAGTATTCTTGATAAATTTCACTCAGAGGCTTCCTGTTCGAGCTATTTTGATTTTTCTAATCAGGGTTATCTTATGGAATTTCGTTTGAAAGGCTATTTAAAACAAAAATATTTAAATACCTATGTATTGGTAACGATGAAAAATGATTGATGATAAATGCTCAAAATGATCCATTAACTTCAACGTAACGCCGACATAGACTTCTCAACGACCTTCTTGTTCGAATTAATATTTTATTATTAATTTCACCACAAGCTCTTCGAATGTGATTAAGTAGATCTTCTCTATTATGAGCCGGCGTGGCATAATTTTATCTTTCAAATAATCGCAAGCAAAAAAAAACGTATTTGCCAAAAATATTGCTTTGGTAAATGTCAAGCCAGACATTGACATTGAATTCTTCTTGAACATTCCTAGATCTTGTACCATGATGGGTTTTCATTTGCCCATAAGAAACTGAACAACAACGAATAGGGATTTTGTACCCATTTAGACCGCTTAAACTTCTACCCCAATGGACGGAAATTTGAGAACTTTGAATTATTTTCTATAAAAAAGTATTCTTGATAAATTTCACTCAGAGGCTTCCTGTTCGAGCTATTTTGATTTTTCTAATCAGGGTTATCTTATGGAATTTCGTTTGAAAGGCTATTTAAAACGAAAATATTTAAATACCTATGTATTGGTAACGATGAAAAATGATTGATGATAAATGCTCAAAATGATCCATTAACTTCAACGTAACGCCGACATAGACTTCTCAACGACCTTCTTGTTCGAATTAATATTTTATTATTAATTTCACCACAAGCTCTTCGAATGTGATTAAGTAGATCTTCTCTATTATGAGCCGGCGTGGCATAATTTTATCTTTCAAATAATCGCAAGCAAAAAAAAACGTATTTGCCAAAAATATTGCTTTTGTAAATGCCAAGCCAGACATTGACATTGAATTCTTCTTGAACATTCCTAGATCTTGTACCATGATGGGTTTTCATTTGCCCATAAGAAACTGAACAACAACGAAAACTTTCTCCAGCAAATATTGTGGACAGATGAAGCACATTTTACACGGACGTGGATTTATTAATTTTCACAATTTACGTTTATGGACAAATGAAAACACTCATGGTACAAGATCCAGGAATTTCCAAGAAAAATTCAGTGTCAATGTCTGGCTTGGCATTTACAAAAACAATATTTTTGGCCCATACGTTTTACCAGACAGACTGACGGCCGCTGCATTTTTAGAATTTTTGGGAACTAATGCCGAAGACACCACACAATGAGGGAACAAATGCATGGATACAATCGGATGGCCGTCCTGTCCATTTTTGCAGACAAGTGCGAGAATGGCTAAAGTACGGTGAAAGATGGATGGTGGTCCAGTTGCATGGCCTCCTCGATCACCTGATCATCTGGACTTTTTTGCTTGGGGTTATTTGAAAGATAAAATTATGCCACGCCGGTTCATAATAGAGAGGATCGTCTCAATCGTATTCGAAGAGCTTGTGGTGAAATTAATATTAAAATGTTAATTCGAACAAGAAGGTCGTTGAGAAATCTGTGTCGGTGTTGCGTTGAATTAAATGGATCATTTTGAGCATTTATTATGAATTACTTTCCATCGTTACCAATAAATAGGTATTTAAATATTTTCTTAAGTTTTAAATAGCCTTTTAAAAGAAATTCCATAAGATAACCCTGATTAGAAAAATCGAAATAGCTCGAACAGGAAGTCTCTAAGTGAAATTTATGTTGGATAGTTTTTTATAGAAAATGAATCAAAGTTTTCAAATTTGTATATAATAATAATTTCCGACAATTGGCGTAGAAGTTTAAGGGGTTTAAATGGGTACAAAACCCCGTAACTACGCTACTGTATTTGTCTCAAGAACATTTTGTGACCGAAAAAATGTCTCATCCAGTAAAACTGAAGTGTACCAAGTTTGAACTGAAAATTTCCATTTGTTCAGAAGAAAATGTTATAATTTTTCAAAACATCAACACCCTTTATCTCGGAAACGAAGCCATTTAGAGAAAAATTTTATATGAAAGACCCCTATTATATTTAGAAGTACTATGGTTTGCCGAAGTTGTGAACGAAAAAACTGAAACACCCTGTATAACGAACATGATGAACTTGTAACAGTAAAAAACACGTCAGACTAAAGGTAAAGAAATGATAACTATGTTTCACGAAAACTTGTCAATCTTGTACTTTTGATATTAGTAATGTAAATAGGCGCATATTTTACCAAAGTAAAAAAACTAAGATCTCCTGTGGAGGTAGTATTTCCAACGGTTTCCCCGTCTATTCTTTGAATCGCGAGAACTGTATTATAAATGCGAGGTGGTAGTTATATCACTGCCGGAGATTGTTCATCAGTGACTTCATGTCTGCCTCGTTCCACTAAAGAGCGAAAAAGCTGTCTTGGACTAATAGACATGTTGTCACTGTTCAACCTGGAGAACCAAAACTTTGTCTAAATATTACAATTAGTTTAAAGAACCTACGGTGTTAGCGAAACTATAGTTCATTTATTTAATTAGTGAAAATCAAACTAGTTATTTTATTTGAGTTTAGAATGCATTTTCATCGCGTAATGAATGATCCTAGCTATTCAATAATTTATATCACATAGACTTAATTCATTTATAAAACTATCTTTCCATCAGTTGCGAAAAATATTCGCAAACTTATGAAACAAAATTGGTCGAAAAAAAAAGTCACGTAAAGATCAAATAACCTACAACACGAAATGTGTTAAATTGATATTAAATTATCGAATCTTGCTCAGCAATTTTGCAAACGATTTATAATTCTTGTACACCTTTCGGAAATAAACGTTACTCAAGTTCATTTTTTCTATACTTTGACTACACCAGAGGAAAACCTATGTTTTAGGAACATCGTGTAAGCCAGCGGTGGAATGTTGGGAAAGGAGATAGACATTCGTATTCTTCTTGAAGGTTTGGAGGTTATAGGCATAAAAAAGACCACACTAGGCAAAAGAAGTCAAATGCTTTGGAGATATCCAATGCTACACCTAGAGATTTCCCATATATTTCAATACATTTCTGCCATACATATGTTACGTAGGCAAGCAGGTCTTCTGTTGATCTCCGCTGAGGGAATGGTCAGATCATCCCAATGGTGCGCGGACTTTCACTTCATAGTAATCTGGATTAATAGTGAGAAATAAGTCAAGCATATTAGCATAATGATAGTTGTTATCAGAGATCCGTGTTGGTTAATTAACTGCTCGAGACCATAGGTAATAGCGAAGACCTCAACCTAATGCCCTCCGCCATCCGTCTTGTTTGAGAACTTGAGCCAAGCAAGCGGAGTTGTGAACGTTAAAATCCTCAATGAATGAGGTCAAGTTTCAGAGGAAGAAATTCGAAGTGTTCACCATGAGCCGGTTCATTTGGTGATAAATGAAGACAACTGAGAAATTTTGTCTTTTGTGATTATCAAGCTTGAACCACATAATCGAATTCTTGTGGTTCTAGATTGTCCTCTCTGTGGCATGAGAGATTATTTCTGGAATAGAGACAGATTCCTCCTTTGATTCTTGAACGAGTGTGGAGCTTGTAGCCAGGGCAAAGCATATAGGTCGTTTTGGATGATGGATTGACCTGCGTCTCAGTCAAGGCCAGTATGTCTGGTTTGTCTGTCTGCAGGTGATGATGAACATGGTTTATGTTTGTGCTAAGACCTCGGATGTTACAGCGGTCAATCTTCAAGTTTATATTTTTCAATGCTGAATGAATTACTCCTGCCAAATCATTATATATTACAAGATTCATATCCAACTAAAATCATCAAAAGGCTGTGCACAAATTTCAGTAGTTTTACAATATCTTGAGAAAAACGACAAACATAAATTGGCGTAGGCAATACTTATTTCAGTATTTTGTTTTTACTTTTTAGTTTTTATACTAATTACTATCATAATTTCAATGTATTGTAATATTTTATACTTTTTTTAAGTAACAATTGTTCCGTGAAATAAATTTAGCATTTTTTTATACTTTGACTACACGAGAGGGAAACCTATAATTTTCGGAGAATATTCGTGTGAAACAGCGGTGTTTGAATGTTGGAAGAGGAGATTGGCATTCGCCACAGCATAGAACAAATCTACCGATTTAAAATCAGGGCAATCTGCAACATGTTGATAATAAAATTGAAATATGTTCGTGGTCAAATAAAAAATCGTATGTAATTTTTATATACATTTAATATTTATTTACAGTTCTGAAAGATCCGCTATTCATTTACAATAGATTCATTAAAGCTTAGAAGTTCTAATGAACAAAAGTTGTTCATTCAAATAAATTATTCAGTTTTGTAGACATCACTCTATGCGAGAATGACAAAATAGGTAAAAGTATGTGTTTAAGTTAAAAAACCTCTTTCTCTGTTTACAGCAATGTACTGAAATACTCAATACTTTGATCACTGTCATCAACGCCTCCAACAGTCATTACATTTGAGATGAAAAATATTTATATTCCTTGCGAAGTGGAGAGTATAACAATGATTTAAAGACTTTAAGACCATCTTGTTATCCTAACAGTTTGTTCTTATTTTAAATAATAACCTTGGTTAGAAAATTCAATCTTGGTCTCGAAACTTCTACATAATAATCATGTTTCTATGGCGCAGAAACCATTGAAATGGTGATTATTCAAGAATCTCTACAATTCAAGATCACATTACATGTTATGCGATCAGGTGTATATGTTGGCTGACTCTATATGGAAGGCGAACACAACTGCTGAAAAATGCGTTAGATGATTGATCTGGAGTGAACAATAAATTAAATTCAGAAATCCGAAACCATGATGGAAGAACGAAACTGTATCTCAAAAGTCACCAAATTGTATCGAGATATCACCGTACATACTACATTATGGCGACATTGCCATAATTTAAATTACGAATGAATACGCTAACAAAATTTGCATTAAGATCCTGTGATTTCATTGAATTCATGGTATGGTGATTCTTTCATTTTGTATGAATTCAGAAAGAGTGTCTAACCTAGCTTGGGGGGGTTGACTTTGTCAAAGTTCGAACAAAATATATTCACCACCCTATATAAAATTTCCAGTGGTGAATACAAGGCTCTTCCAAACCCCATTGAAATCGACCGATTTTCAGAGCAAGAGGTCTAATTCCGAGAATAATTTGAATCGCACATCTACAGAAATGCCGATTCTGAATTTGACCATATCAGATTATGTTAGCAACATCGTACTATAAAAAGCTTGTGAGATATTAATGCAAAAATTACTAACTTCGGGTGACCCAGGGTTAAACCGCCAAACTTTTAGGATCTGTTTATTAGGTAAAAATAAGGTTTTTTTTATACGGAAGTATCCTAACTTTATTAGTTTTCGAGATACTGGGTGTCAAAGTTTTTAGAAAAAATTAGTTTTTAATTAATTACTCAAAAACCTTTTGGCTTATTTTGTTTAAACTTGGCCTGGTTAATTGCGATAATAAGGGTCTTCTTTTATTTAATGTAATTAGATTGCTCCCTGGGACGCAACTGGCATTAATAATTTTGTTCTAATTACATTAAAAGGAGCCCCTTATTACCGCAAATAAGCATGCAAAGTGTTATCAAAAGATTTTTGAGTAGGTTATTAATAAAAAACTGACTTTTTCTAAAAACTTTCGACACCCTCTATCTCAAATACGAAGCAAGTTAGGACACATGCTCATAAGAAAAAAAAACTTATTTCTACCTAAGAAATCGATCCTAAACGTTTGTCGATTTAACCCTGGGTCACTCTGTATAACCTTTAATATTTGCGTTTTCCAGAAATTCGTTTCTATTTAGTTCACCTAGTTGTCAACAAGACAATTTGATCAACTATTGCTTATGATCAATACTTCTGACGACATATTCGAAGATAATCATATTTCTCAATTACCTCCATCAAGACGAGAGTAATTTCAAAACTTAAGATGAGAAAAACAGATAACTAATCCATGTAATTCCATTTTGAAATTCAAATGAAATGGAAGTACCGTTTTTTTTGATAAATAATCAATACAGAAAGTGATTGAGAGTAATACGTCCGTAGATGTAGAGGTAACAATTTCAATTAATAAAGTAAAGATCATTAAATTTACCTCATTATGGCAAATAAAGGAATAATAAATATTGCAGAAAAGTGTTCTCTATGTACCTAAGTATTTTATTCTGATGTGAAAGTTTGTAAAAAATATGTTTACACTACAGCAGCCACTGTTATTTAAATATAAAAAAAACTCTTAAACATGAAACATACTGTGGTAGTAAAGTTATGAAATTTAATATTAAAAACAAGAAATCAATTTTCTGGTATAGGGGAGAGCAGGACAAGATGGCTTTTCTGCGGTTCCCTTATTCTTTTGTGTACTTTTCATTACCCTCTACTTATGGTTAACATCGGCAACGTTGCATAGCAAGATGCTCGTTTATTGCCTTCAGTTCATCTTTATAGTTGAAAGTGCGCGGACATAAGGTAAAGGATATTTAGCGACAACATATACGTTCCAAATCTTACTGTTGAACTGCTTCAATCACGTTTTCTCGAAGGACAGTAACTAGTGGTCACGGGAGGGCAGTTTGAAATACTATACCATCTCACCCGGGCAAAGAGCGGCTGCACGGTTTTCGAAAACGCAATCCTGAGATATCACTACGCCTTCCAGAAGCCACGTCTTTGGCTAGATCCAACGTGTTTAACAGGCCACAGGTAAACATCTTTTTTAACAAACTTGAGAAAGTTATCAACCAACACGATATCCATGATACCATGATTTCCAAGATGGATGAGTCCGCCTTGACAACCGTTCAAGTGCCACCAACGGTGTTTGGCAAGAAAGGTAAAAAGCAAGTCGGTGCTCTCACCAATGCTGAGAGGGGTGTGCATACAACAGTTATATGTATTAGTACCACCTGCTATTATTGAAATTCCACAACGAATCGGGTTACATGGCTGTAACATTTGTTACATTTGTTTACTAATTGGATGCGTCATTTTTTTAATAATGTAAGACCCAATAACGAGGAGAAAGCTTTGCTAATTCTTGATGGTCATTCAAGCCACAAAAGTTATGAAGCCTTAACATTGGCCATCCAGGTCGGTCAGTTAATATCTATTAGGTATCAAAACTATTCAATCAAGCTTACCAAAAAACGGCAACGGGAGAAATTGCTGCAAATGATTGCCGTTCAACAGGAATTATGTCATTTAACCGTGATATCTTCTCTGAGCACAGGTTTTTGCCAAGTGCAACCACGGATGTACCTCTACCTCTGCCAAACACCGAAGATAATGTTGCTAATGTAGAATCATTAGAAGAAACTCCCAACCAAATAAGAGAAACTGATGAACCTGTTTCTGCCCGAGTTGGAACGTATAACGCTAGTAGATCTGCCTGATTCGTGTAATGATATTCAAGATGTCTTGGACGTATTGTCACCGGTGCCTCGTAACAGTGGAAGAAGAGCTTCTAAGCACAAATCAGCTGTTTATCAGGATGTTCTTACGGAAAGCATTTTCTTATTGAGAATTGGTGAAAAAGGAACAAGAACTGAGGAAGAGTAAAAGAAATATTATGAAAAGGAAACTTTTTCAATCAAGCGACGAGGAAGAAGATCCATTCGAGGATAACGGCGAAGAAGATGATTGCCTGTGCCTGTAATGTAATGATTTGTTCAACCATTGAAAATTCAAAGAACTGTGGCTCCAATTATGCAAAAACTGGTCCCATGCTGAGTGTGTCAGGCTCAGCAAACGCTCAAAACTGTTTGTTTATGAACTTTGCGCATAAAGAATTATGTTTAATTAATTTTTTTTTAGCATTACGTTGTATAAAAGATTTTGCCCGCCCCTCGGTGGGCAAGATGCATTTTATGTTTGAAGTAACAAAAACAAAAATTTTGACGTGACAACGTCTTATAATTCGATGGAGCCGGCTGCACGCACGAGAAAACATGACTCATGAGGCGTTCCATTTAAGCATGCGGCGTTACCTCGCTTTGAGGCGTTCCATTTAACGCTTGAAGTGCAAGCGAGAGCGTCTCCTACTTGAGTGAGCGATGCGTCCGCGTGGACAGCTGCTATACAAAATAATACATTTACATGTTTTCGTCAAGTATGAAGTGTAGTGAAAAGTGAATGTGGTGTCAATTGTTTATAGCAACGATAATTGCGGCGATAAAGGTAATGATTCTTTCGATATTAAATATATGTTCAGTGATGTATTGTCGAATATTCGTGCTTTCATCATTAAAATAAATAGCATCGGTCCGCTAGTGCAGCGATTGTAGGTTATGCTATAATTGACAAAACTATAACAATAAGTTAACAGAACTGTTTCACGATGAGTAAAAAATCAATTGCTTAACTATTCGATCGAAATAATTATCGAGCGTAGCTATGATTTCAAAAAATTAAAACATAAATGTTAAATCTTCCACATATCATAACAACGTGTCTGAAATGACAGGTTGGACCAGCCAGCCGTCCATTCCATCAGTATTTTCTTATGACGTTGTCACGTTCAACTATCGTCAGTAAACCGACTTTACAGACAACCGATTTTTTTTGTTTTAATAAATATTTGAGTTCGTGGTACCACTGACAATACTTTTATACACCAAATATACGTAAATGGTTAATTTTGTGTTTTATTTTAGCCAGATAACCTGAAGTTATGTCATCTGCCTGGCTCTCCCCTACGAATTGAGTACAAAATAAAAATTGAAGTATGCATTAATCTTTAGGAGAATTATTCTAATAGAAGTAAGGCTGGCTCTCCCCTATAAATTGAGTACAAAGTAAAAATTGAAAAATATGCAATAATCTTTAGGAGAATTATTCTGATAGAAGTAAGGCCTTATATTAATGGTTGTGATAAAATTGTTTTTACAATGTCTACCACAAACTACTAAAAGAATGTTGATATCACAAAGTAGATAAGTTAATATTATATCGAAATTAAAAAAAATACAAAAATAAACTACACATATCCTATAAACTTATTTGATCAGTACATTAGCTTTCTTGTTCATTAAAGTAAAGATTGTTCTATCATTATCTTCTCGAATCCTCCTGGAAATGGATAATTGAAATTATCTAAAATTATGTCCAAAATGGCCCCTTCATCAACTGAAATTGTAATTTGAATTACTGTTCGTCAATTCAAGTATTGGAATTGAAAATTGGCATATAATATAATAGTGTTTGAGACTGAAAAAACTACTAAAATGTCTACATACATGCATATTCTTGAAAAGTGTCTTATTTACCATATAATACTGGATATACTGTTCCCTTGATGTTGCTGACAGCATAGTCCACTGCTGTGCCATTTATATAATACTTGAGCTGAATGTGGTCGAATGAAACTCCTATGATATCACCTTCTTGTATAACAGTTTCAATAGGCAAATCGTCACTAATTATCGAATTGCCTACATTAATTTTATGTAGCTCACGTTTATTATGTCTTATAATATAATCACTACACAGAGTCCAAGAATATTCGTCCATTCCACCTAGAATGACAGTTATTGAAAAATCTAAATATTGAATTATTAATATTTAGATTAATAATATTGGGAATCACTATAGTGCTGACATTAGGTGACAAGCAACAAGACCAACCACTGCGCCTCACGTGACTTTAGGAACCCTATTCCTATACCAATCTGAAAACGCACCAACATGTATCTAACGCTATAATGTTTCAAATTATTTAATGTTATGTAACGATATGTAGGTACCTACATGTTTCTGATGATGAAAATATTCAATTCCGCTTAGCATGAGAATTTCTTGAAAATGTAACAGTAAAATGAACTTCTATTGACCTGCTGACCTCACGTTTAAGCTTGACTTTGGAAACTAAAACCGCTGCAAATTTAACTGGCATAACCCCCGTCCGAACTTCATTGCAAGAAGTAGAAAGTGTTACGAATTGTTCATTATTTTAATTTCCTGAAAGCGTACCGTTTTACTGCTGAGATTTTGCTCATTTCCATCATCGTAATTGTTTCAGAGCAAGTTTAATCCCAAAAATCGCAATGCCTTTAGTGAGATCTTGCGCACGATTGTAACTCCTGTTTGTCATTTTTGTACGAATTAACCATTATTTACATTTTCCACTTTTACCAATTTAATCAGTATTTTATACAAGAAATATTTTCTGATTAAATTCGAACTTTCAAATGTTCAATTCAAATGTCTAATTCAAGATGAGGGCCCTCATTGAATTCCCAATGGGGATGGTCATATATTAATGTAACTTCCTTCCTACTTAATACTATGAAGAGTACAGCTTATTCACTTCACCCCTACCAATTTGCATGTGTGTGAAGTGAGTCTGTATAAAACCCAGCCTCACTTCGACTTGGCAACATTGCGCGCTTCTAACTTACAGCTTCTCACACATATTTCACATAAATAGCAAATGTAATACTGACTTCATTATAGGACATATTACTCTCTAATTTAGTAAATTGGAAAGAATAAGAACTGATAATACTAATAGATTTTTACTTTATTTCAATTACATTAATGCGTGAGAAGAATTCAGCCTCGCTGTACAACGATGAAACTTCCAGTGTGCATTCCTGAAGATGTGAGCTTTCATTTGATATTATACACAATAGGGCACCTACGAGATAGCATACTTAGAAAAAATAAAAACTGAGACTTATCATGAATTTAAATTTTTTTTTCAATTTCTTTTTACGTAAGGACCCATTCATCCTCTCTGTGCATTGATGAAATATTCCTGATGATGTTAGCTTCAATTTGATACTATACACAATACGGCACAAACGAGGTAGCATACTTAGAAAAAATAAAAACTGAGACTTCTCATGAATTTTTAATTTTTTTTCAATTTCTTTTTACGTAAGGACTCATTCATCCTCTCTGTGCAATGATGAAACATCTAGAGTATATTCCTGATGATGTTAGCTTCAATTTGATACTATACACTATACGGCACAAACGAGATACCATACTTAGAAAAAATAAAAACTGAGACTTCTCATGGATTTTTAATTTTTTTTCAATTTCTTTTTACGTAAGGACCCATTCATCCTCTCTGTGCAATGATGAAACATCTAGTGTACATTCCTGATGACGCTAGCTTCAATTTGATACTATACACAATACGGCACAAACGAGATAGCATACTTAGAAAAAATAAAAACTGAGACTTCTCATGAATTTTTAATTTTTTTTCAATTTCTTTTTACATAAGGACCCATTCATCCTCTCTGTGCAATGATGAAACATCTAGTGTACATTCCTGATGACGCTAGCTTCAATTTGATACTATACACAATACGGCACAAAGGAGATAGCATACTTAGAAAAAATAAAAACTGAGACTTCTCATGAATTTTAATTTTTTTTTCAATTTCTTTTTGCACAAGGACGTCATCAGGAATGTACACTAGATCTTTCATCATTGCACAGAGAGGATGAATGGATCCTTACGTAAAAATAAATTGAAACAAAAATAAAAATCCATGAGAAGTCTCAGTTTTTATTTTTTCTAAGTATGATATCTCGTTTGTGCCGTATTGTGTATAGTATCAACTTGGAGCTAACTTCAAGAGGAAAGTACAGTGAAAGGTTGATCATTGCAGAGAGGCTGAATGGGTCCTTACGCAAAAAGAAATTGAAAAAAATTAAAATTCATGAGAAGTCTGTTTTTATTTTTTCTAAGTATGCTATCTCGTTTGTGCCATATTGTGTATAGTATCAACTTGGAGTTAACTTCAAGAGGAATGTACAGTGAAAGGTTAATCATTGCAGAGAGGCTGAATGGGTCCTTACGCAAAAAGAAATTGAAAAAAATTAAAATTCATGAGAAGTCTGTTTTTATTTTTTCTAAGTATGCTATCTCGTTTGTGCCGTATTGTGTATAGTATCAAATTGAAGCTAACATCATCAGGAATATACTCTAGATTTTTCATCATTGCACAGAGAGGATGAATGGGTCCTTACGTAAAAAGAAATTGAAAAAAAATTTAAAATTCATGATAAGTCTCAGTTTTTATTTTTTCTAAGGATGCTATCTCGCAGGTGCCCTATTGTGTATAATATCAAATGAAAGCTCAGATCTTCAGGAATGCACACTGAAAGCTTCATCGTTGTACAGAGAGGCTGAATTCTTCTCATGCAACAATGTAATCGAAATAAAGTAAAAATCTATTAGTATTGTCAGTTCTTATTATTTCCAATTGACTAAATTAGAGTGATATGTCCTATGATGAAGTCAGTATTACATTTCCTATTTATGCGAAATATGTGTGAGAAGCTTTAAGTCAGAAGCACGCAGTGTTGCCAAATCGAAGTGAGGCTGGGTTCTACACAGGCTCACTTCACACACATCCAATTTGCCTACTAAACAGAAAAACCACAATTGACAAGATGGTGAAATTTTGTAACCCAAACCTCCTTTCTTAGACCTACTTATTAGATTCATATCGAACCATGGGTGAATTAACCTCACCTTTTTGTAAACTTTTAAAAACTAGATGTTTCTACGTGATGATGTTTTTTTAAAAATGAATCTGTTCTAAGCGTTATGCCTTTTTGTTGTTCTAAAATACTATGCTAACAATTACATCTAATATCTATGGAAAATAAATTTAATTATGCTTTTACATAGCTAGATCACAAATAAATAAAATGACATGTATGATAAATTGATTATTAAGGAATTGAATGAAAGTTATTGTGTTATCACATGGTCCTAACTACATCATACAGGATGAGAATGATAATAACTTGAATCACCTGTTGTTAGACTCAAATCAGTTTGCCTGGTTGCTAAACCTATAGACCATAAACCTCCTTGTTGAATTTTCACTTCAAAATATGACTTCGATTGTACTAATGGAGAATTTCCCAAGGCAGCTCCAGCACCACACACCCTTTGCCCTCCTTTAACAATAACTACTTCGTACCCTAAAATTGAAAAACAAACATCTACTGTGTTCCTAATTTTATTGCATAACAGATTTTTACCCATAAATGCTGTATCTAATTGTATTGGATTCTCTTTGGGAATATGGGGTACATTTGAACTGAATTTGAATCCACCAAAGCATCCTCTAAGACAACAAAATGCTGTAGCTGTGGCCATCCTCCAATTCCAATCTTCCAAATTTTCCTTAGATACCTAAAACATAACCTCTGAGTCTGCTTTGACAACTAAGAACTAAGTGCAAACAAACTATTTATATTTTCTCTGATTCAAGCACTGAACGCATAGAGCCACATTATTGTATTAAATAATTGCCACCTAAACAGAAATGGGGTGAATCTCATATTAACTTGCAAATAGACTTTTATACCCCACCTTTTAATATCGTACATTCAAATTCTTATTTTAAACCTTGTCTTTATTTTGCACATAAAGATCATAATATAATGCTGTAAATAATATCGATTCGTACGTAACTCTAAGTAGATATAATTACTGTAATCTTCGAGCTGGAGAATTTGTTCTTATTTTGACATAAGAATTGTTAAATTTTACTTCATAATTTATACTTGATTTCAATTTTTGAAAAAGTAAAACTCTCATCATTCTTAGTTCTTCCAAGTATTCCACCTTAAGTTCTTAAATATTGGTTATTATAAGAGAGGGATTAAATATATATCTTATACTAGGAGGTCGGTCAGTGCGCTGCGTTTGGCAGAATTGTTACGAGGGAATGAGTGTTTCGCATTTGACAATAAATTTATTCAATTTTAACTTTACAAACTACATGCCTTTAACTACAGGTGCTCTCTGCATTCCAGTAAATTTAACGAATATTATTCTGTGAAAATTTTCAATAAATCTGAGTCACCGTTCGACCCATAGTCAAAGTATACTTTGACTATGGTTCAACCGTTATGTAGAAACAGAAACCAACAATGTGACGTATGAGCCGAAAGGGGAAAGAATTCGTTCACTACGTTCACTCCGTCTTAACGTGCTGTTTGAGTTAAATGAGACCGCATAAGCCGATACAGAGCGCGAGACGCATTCTGTCTAGTTGGGCGAGCTTGATTCTTCAGCACTATTTCTCTCTACATTCGGCCAGATGGGGAAAAATGAACTTTGCTAACCCTTATTAACAATGCGATAAATGGCAATATTAGAGTTTTCAAATTTACTCAGACGAGACTGAAATAGCATTCAGGATTTATTAGTAAGTACTGTTACTGATAGAACTAGAGAAACCTTACCATTGTTTTCTGGTAAAAGCCAACAGGAAATTTTCGTTTCTATTATTTTGATTTTAAAGACACTATTTTATTATTTGATACATAAAATGTTTGGTTAAGGTGAACGTTCTAATTAGAGTGTAAATTGTGTATTGAATAAAATGTTTCACATTTTCATCATTTAAATAGTTATTAATATGGTGAATTCTATTTATTAATATTATTAGTCGAAGTTAAAAACTCTTATTATATACTTTAGGATTAGACGATTAGAGATTCCGAAATTTAAATTTAAAATTTAAATGGATGTCGTGCTATATATGGTCAGATTTTCAAATCGACTTTTCAACGTAGAACATTTTGCAATTCAGAATATAAAATTCAGGGGTACTTGTAAAAATGGTTTGTTATTCTCCGAATAATAATTGATTTATGGTGCAGTACTGAAATGATTAAAAACAACTTCTTCGTCTTGACGATTACATAACTGTTATGGTTCGGTATTGTATTGAATTACTTTTTCCCGAAGACAACAATTCAATGAACTCAACTACTGAACCCTTGTATCATATTTGTGTGTTTCATCATAACTATCAAGATTTTTTACTACAAACCTTTACAATTTCCCTGTAACTTTTTATATGAGAAAGCATAGACCGATAGTTAGATAACCTAAAACAGCAAAGTAATTTATGTAAAATATTCTGACTTAACTCGAGTAGTATTTCCGATATTGTTGAAAATATTCAGTATATTTGAATTATACAGTGTGGAACAGCCAAATGGAATAAATTCATTATTTCAATTATTGTGCATAAAAATTCCCGAAACTTGTCAATTTTAGATGATGAACTGACATCCTGCAACGAGAAAATTTCACCCCACAATGAACCCCCTTCGAGCACATAGGAGACGATTTTGATAAAAGAACGTATTTTTGTGAACAAATGATGGAAATGTTAGAAAGAAATGTGATCCAATTAGAATAACACGTTTTGTTTTCTGATGAGTGCACTTTTACACTTCACGGACATGCTAATCGTAAAAATTGCCGCTACTGGTCTACAGATAATCCTCACTGGATGAGAGAACATACGCAATACCCACAAAAGGTTAATGTTTGGACAGGAACAGTTGGAAGCCATATCATTGGTCCCTTTTTCATTGATGGTAATTGAATGGAGATAATTATTTAGGAATGCTCTAACATAATGTCGTGCCAACTTTGGAAAACGTATATCCTGATCCAGCAAACCCACAAGTTGATATGATGCACCGCCAAATTACCTAATCAATGTCCGGCAGTACACCGACCTAAAATTTCCAAATCAGTGGATAGGGGGGGGGGGGGTATCAATAGAATGGCCAGGACGATCGCCTGATCTTACACTATTAGACTACTTATGGAAATATGTGAAAAGTATGGTATAAAAAACTAAACTACTAGCTGACTTAAGATGAAGAATAACGCTCGCGATTAGGTCCGCAACACCACAGATGTTGAATAAAGTTAGAAGACAGTTTTATGTAATTAGGATGTTGCCAAGACGTACGAGGCCAGCACATCTCCTACATTAAGATTCGTGTTTTTCTTCGGTTTTTACATTAACAAAAACTTAACGGTATTACTTATTAAGTTCGTAATGTGTTATAGCGAATTTCGTCAATCATATGATTTTAATTTTTTTATTGTTGTTTTTGAATAAAGTTTGAAGAGACCTTTTATTAAATCATGTATCACAAGCACCTAATACTTCCCATTTAAAAATTTGGGGGTTATAATTGTCTCTCGAAGGGATGACATTTTTTTGATGCTGGATGTCATTTCGTACTCTAAAATTGATGTTTCTGTTTTTTTTTAAATATGCACAGTAATTGAAATAATAAATTTATTCTATTTGACTGTTTCACACTTTTTTTTTGTATTTATAGTACGGCGCTAACGAGGTATATACTACTAAAGCATGTTAGTTCACTATTTTTTGGTGCCGCCTTAATGGAATTACATATTTAAAGTATGTGTACAAGGGCAAGGAAAATCAATCAATTACAAAAACAAACTATCAAATAGCCTACTAACCTAGTATTCCCAAAAATATATAAAAACAGGAATAATTATTCTACTCCCTGATAAACATTTAACAAACTACCCTGCGATAACGTTGCCGTTTGGAGTTTCGAATCTACACTTTTGTTCGTTATTAGAAGAAAAATTATATTGAGCCGGGGTTTTACCGCTTGGGCTATACTCGCTGATGCAGTAGCAACATTGGATTCGGTATAACAACCACTGTAAATGCGGTCACCGCTAGGAGCTTTAGGATGACATGTTATCAACGACCAATCACCGCTAGGTCGAGTTACGCCTTTTACTGCATTCTCAGCCAAATTGTACAACGATGGAAAGAACGACACTTCGCATTTATTGACTACATACATAGCTGGACAAACTACTAAAATCCAGCCTTGAGCTGAGATTGAAATCAAAATTAAGTTATCCATAATACATATTAGTCAAGGCAATTTAACGTAAAAAGAGGCCTAACCCAACAAATTTTTTCACGTGGACGAATTTTGACGTTTTTGGGCTCATTTTATTCGGGAAGACCTCTACCTGTTACCAGTTTGTTTTTGCGGGAAATGCATAGTTGCATAATAACACTGTAGAAATGCATCAAAATGATGCATCCTGAGTTCAATAATTATGAAAAATGTTTTTTTTATCAAAAATGTATCAGGAGTGTCTCAAATTATGTCACTCGGTGGTTTTTGGAGTCGCTGAACGGAATATCGGAATATATGTGTGTTGAACCTTTTTAAATATTTAAGTGTCATATTCGTGTTTTTAGCGACCTTGAAAAACCCCAATAGTCAAATTTCGTTGCAATAAAATAAAAATTTCAAGTTATTCCTCGTGGTGACTTAGACGACCAGGGTGTATAGATCCCCAGGTACTTCGTAGAACTTTTTAAGTGTCATATTCGTGTTCACCAACCCCAAAAACCTCCGTGAGTGCAATAAAATTAAAATTTCCCCCGTGGTGACCTGGACGACCCGGGTGTGGAGATACCCAGGTATGTCCGAGTAATTCCTGGATATCATATTCGTGTTCAGTAACCTCAAAAATCCCCATGAGTTTAATTTTGCTGCATTAAATACTGAATTAGAGTGTAATTCCTCGTGGTGACCTAGACGATCAGGGTATACAGATCCTCAGGTTCCCCGGAGAAGTTTTAAAAGGTCATATTCGGGTTCAGCGACCCCAAAACACCCCATGTGACACATTTGAGCCACTCCTGATACATTTTTGATTAAAAAAACATTTTTCATAATTATTGAACTGAGGATGCATCATTATTTTGATGAATTTCTACAGGGTTATATGCAACTATGTTTTTCCCGCGAAAACAAGCTGGCAACAAATTTTCTAGAGGTCTTCCCGAATAAAATGAGCCCAAGCACGTCAAAATCCGTCCACAGGAAGAAATTTTTTGGATTAAAGTGCTATATTGCCTCTACTATATGGTAATTATAAGTACCTACTTATATTGATAGGTACATTCTAAGCTACTACTAGACTACTTACTTCAAGATGATAATGAATTTGATATTTTTAAGTCTTCCACCCTAAAATTCAATAAAGAAAATTTAGATAATATATTTAACAATTTCAAGACATTTGGTGTACTATTCGAAATAAATAATAAACCGTTTTCAGAATTCCTGCTATTATTAATGCTTTCATGAATAGTAAATTCTCCGTTTGGAAATTTCCTATAATGTTAACAGACTTGATAGAGAAAGATAAACATAGAAAAATCAATCGAAAAGAGAAAGTATACCAACTGAATGCTGAAGCTTAGAAGTAGAGGGTTATTAAATTTGATCTAAAAATAATTCGGTTTTCACTCTATTTATTATAACGATTTCAATTCACTATGACTCCGCGTTCTAGAGCATTCTACAATAGTGTAGACACTTTCTCGCAACGAGGTCTATACTAGACCTCGTTGCTTTCTCGACGCATCTATACAATTATACTATCATTCAGCAATCACTACTACCATTAAACTATTATCAAACTTAAATAATTATTAGATTTTAAAATATGATTAATTGATTATTATCTAAGTCCATCGCTCCTTTCGTTGTGACGCAGTTAGGATACATAGAATATAAAAGAAAGTTATGTGAAAAGATTTACAGAAATACACTATAGGGATTATGTAAAAAAATCAGCTCTGACTCTAACCCTGTAGCTTTAAGGAAGTTCAGGATGTTCGATGGCTTCACGTTAGGTAAATGTTCCTCTTCTATTTGGTACGCTCCGAGCTCCGAGGTGTCGTGCCCTTGAGTTTTGCAAGGTATTGCTTACTGAGAGGATGTGGATAGAGGTTTCGTGCCTCTCCTCGCAAAACCTGCACTCTTCTACTAATCCGAACTTCTTAAGGTGTCCTTTCACCGAGAGTGCCTTGTTAGTAGTCTGAGTTTATTTTTTCTTAGGTAATGCAGACGTTATATCTCTTCTGGTTATAGTTTCCTAGAAGTATCTCTGCTTGTCTCACTCCTTGTAGTCCTATCCAGTGATGGGATCTTATGTTGTCTACTTCTTTTTTGAGTTCTTTCAGTATTGTGTTGGCGCGTATCCCGCAAAAGGGTTCAGTTCCCCAAAATGGTGTTGCGGCCCCTTTTGCTTAGTTAATTTAGTTTCTCTAAGCATTCCCAGACCATCTTGGAGCTGATTACTCGACTATCCGACATGGTGACTTTTTATTGTCGACGGAAGTCCCTTTCTATATTGAACAGAACGCATTTTGCTCCCAGAGTATTCGGTTCCAGGCCCATGTACTCCTATTCCAGTTTCTTCTGTTGTTTTGAAGCCATCAGTGTACAATTTAATGGCTTTTCTATTGAGTATTTGGATGGTGTTTTTGTCTCATCCACCTTCATGACATAGCTTCGTGTTAAATTGTTCCACGAAACTATATCTTCATATTTTATCTTGCGGCATGTCCCAGGTTTGCTGATTTACAGGGAGGGGTTCATACTTACAATTGGTGATTGCCTCTCCAGTCATTCTATATGTTGTCCTTATCGCCATACTCGCTCCACTACCATATGGATTATTATGTTTTATTAATATATTCTTCAAAAATTAAAATGTTCTATTTTATTTTATTATTTATTTTATTTATATTATTATTTTATCAAGGAGGGGTGTGAGGTTTAGAATTACTTCTATAGCAGCCGTTGTCACATTGCATACACAGGCTAGTCTTTGGATTTTCAATAGATTTATCCTTGAACTAACCTGATTAATATTACTACCCCAGGCTAGAGCCCCATATGTGATGATTGGTCTCACTATTGCCTTGGAGATATACCGCAGGACACCTCGGTGTAGCTGTATAATAATTTTTTTAATAACGTATTCAGGCATTTTGACGATCCAAAGGTTTCTAAGGACTTCCGTTATTTCCGCGCCAGCCAAGCAGTCGATTTGACGTAAAAATTAGGTGGATTTTTTATTCCAAAAGTCTAAACATTATTGTTTTTTGGATTCCGCTTAGGCTCACAAAATAATAACTAATATATATGCTAAAAATGATTCGGTTTTAGCATTATTTATTATAACAACTTTAATTCACAAGCTCCAAGACTACTACAGAACTGGGTAGCAATTCAAATTCAAAAACGTTTATTCTAAATTTTTATATGGTAGTGCGATACAATCTGAATGTGGTAGAAATTGATGGATAGGGTAAACACTGCTTTCACTGGGCGTTTATTTACAAAAGTTTTGACAAGTGGTGAATTATAATAGATATTGATTTCATATCATGTTACTATTGTTTTTTGAATGCTTTAAAATTTACATGGATTCTAGAATATTGACTTTAAGTATGTCATTTTTCTTGAGTATGTAAAATATCGGGCCCAAGGGGGAAATTGTGATTATGTTTCAATAGATGATTCGCGTAATTAGAGTCTTCTGTTGTGAGCCTGTATGTACAAGGCATTGCAGTCATCACCCCTCGGTCTGAAAAATCCGGTGGTCAATTCATATTTTTAGGTTTAGCGACCCTCGTTAGTAGTGTCATCTAGATTTTCTGGAAGTAGTTAAATATAACTTGCACTGCACTGGCTTTGACGACATACAGATCCGTACAAACATCTGTTGATCGAAGGTAGGAACACTGAATGGGTAGTTAAAACATAGTTGTGCACGTACAGTTGGTACATTAGTGTATTTCATTCTCTGCTGCAATTTCCATAAATAAAGAAGCTATACTATTAAACACATTTCATTAATTCATTCGTTCATCCATATTTCTTTAATTTATATTTTTTAGATTTTGAATTATTAATATATAAGTATAGATATTTGTTGTTTTAAAGCCGACATGTTTATTCTGGTTTTTAAGAAACAACAAAAATATATTTTAATTTCTTGAAACGTCGATTTTAAAATAACAGGTAATCTATACTCGTATATTAATAAAAATTTCAAAATCTGAAAAAGGTCATTAATAAATAATCTGGAGTTTACAGGCTGAGGTGTGATGACTGTAATGCCTTATACATAGGACAAGCTGGACGCAGTATCAGTGTAAGATTCAACATTTGAGAAGTTACAGGCTCAAAAAATATTCACTTATAATATTCCATGTGCAAAATTATTGCCGGAATTTTTTTCGAGATGGCGAATATTTTGAAAATTATCCCGAGTCGAAGAGGAGGAAATTAATTTGTGCTCTCGGGATTTTCGGTAAGAGAATTTCACACCGAAGAAAAATTAGTTAAAAATAATTTCAATGTGATATTATTTGACATTTTGTCATGAAAATATGAGACATTACGAAGGAATGCCATAATTTTCTTGTTTTGTTATGTATTGAATCACTTTCAAACTCATTTGTTGAACGTCAAAAAATATCCACTATAATTTTGCTTATCTACCCTAAAAGAAAAAATATCCGCTGAAATTTTTTCGTTGGCGTGGCAACAAGTCAAAATAAAAGTATTTCATTGGTCGAAAATTATCGGTGTGAAATTCTCAAGAAAAATGACTTAAACTCAATATTACAATTTTGGTTGGGGTTGGGCCCCCTAAAATCTAGGGAACCCGGCGCCTATGATTACATCAGCAGATATATCTTGCTGCATTGGCATCCAGATGTTTGTATTACTTTTATTTACCTCGCATTCTCTTAACTCAACGTTCCTTGATTTATATTGGTGGTGTCGCTCTAGAAAATTAATAACTTCATAAATATATACAAAGTGTTAGGTAAAATGTAATATTTTGGCAACTCGCACTAAAATGTTACGTCAGTTTAATGGCAACACTGTAAGAAAGAAGCGTTCTTATTTTCTCTATGGCGAAAGGTTATTGTATCTTCTACTTCTTTTAACTTTAATGTTAAACTAGTTGATTTCGAATATGTATTTGAAAATGAGTATTCGTTCAAGTTCGAATCAATAGTTATTGTCTCGGTAATTATTCAGATTATATTCGCATTAATTCATATTCAACGAATCGATTTTTAGGTAGTGATTGAAGTCATTTGACAGTTATCCCCTGTCGTTGGTACCAAGGGTTTACTAATGTCACAAATGGATTTCGATCTAAGTAAGGAAAATATTCAACCTCTTCGTGGAGGTAGAAATGTAACACAGTTAGGAGTAGCGATTCAGGCCCAATCAAATCATGAACTCCAAAGAGAACTTTTGCAACAAAAAGAGTAATTACTAAATAAATTTGTAGGTTATTTTAAGAACAGTTGTATCTTTTAGGTGGTTTGACAATGCCATTGCATGCTATGAAGGAGATGATCCTTTAGACAATTGGTACAATTACATTTCATGGATAGAACAAAGTTATCCAAAACACGGCCATGAAGGAAATTTAATCCCTCTGCTTGAACATTGCTTAGGATTATTTGAAAATGATAGGCGATACATTGATGATCGCAGATTTTGTAAATTGTGGATAAAATATGTATGTATGATGTATGCAAGTAACGGCAACCATTTAATCTTCCCCTTGCTATAGATCGATCTACAACAAAATCCCTTGGAATTGTATCAAATGATGCATGCCCGTGGACTTTCTAGAGGTTGTGCAGATTTGTATAGAGCTTGGGCCTACTACCATGAAGCAGTTGGTGATTATCAGAGTGCAAATGGTGTTTTTGAATTGGGGAAACAAGCTCTAGCTAGACCTTTTGAAGAATTAGAACATGCTCACAAAAACTTAGTTATGGCTGCAGGACAGCATGTGAGTGTTGAAACTTTTCAAATACTAATCAAAATTTACATTATTTTTGAGATAGTAAATTTGTGACAATAATTAAAGTGCTGAAACATAATAAGTATCATAAGAATAATTGCAAAAGCTTCAATATCTAGTCATGTATTTTAATGATTTTTTTAATTCACTAGCAACACTTTAAAAACCTGTCAGATATGCTCTGGATATCACCAATATTTAAATAATATTTATTGATATTCAATAACTGTGATTAACAATGTTAACTGTAATTCGTTTGAAATTTATTTCTATTATTCAGTGTTACAGATTTCCCAGTTTTGATCAAAGCTACAAGCCCTTTTTTCGTGAAAGTAAAATGTTAATAAAAATAAATTCAATGAGAATATTTCAACAGATTATTAGTGAGTTATAAATATCTGTTATAACATTGAGGTGTTACAATTTAGAATATTCGTGTTTCTGTTCGTTTCGGCGACATGGGCATTTTAACTGAAATTGGTGCGATAAGGACGCTTTGTGTAATACAATTAGTTTTAAGTAATCCAGTTTTGGACATAATAAGTCTTCTGATGATGGTCGTGAGATCGAAACGTACGTAAAGACAAGAAAATATAAAGCATAAGTGTTAATGTGACCTTTTTCCCGAGAATTTATATATAATTCATACCTGGGTCAAGAATCTTTATTATGATCTATTTTATGTAGTTTATAATGTTTCAATGTCCTTCCTATGTATGTGACAAAGTGTTGATTTATTTGTTCAATCTACATTTTAAACAGTACAATTAATATGATAGCACTGAAATTATATTTGACAAATTACATTTCTTGTAATTAAAACGGCATGAGGCGTAGCCGAACAGGTAAGATATTCTCGTGTAGCGGCCAAATGATGAAAAACCTATTCAGTTGAAATTTTGATACAACCTGGATATGATGCCTGAAATTTACTGGCATAAAAATTCAAAGTCTTACCTTGTGCCGTTTTCGAGTTATTGAGCAGAGTGGTCCGCCGAAATAATCGACGCTATTCGCTTTGTTTCGCGCACTGTTCCGTGCGCAAACTATCTGGCCGATTGTAGAGAGGAATATACTGGAGCGCCCGTGACGTGGAAGCAGTATGCTGTACTCTAGCTACTCGCCCTGAAAAAGTGACGTTGGCATTTATTTTAAGCAACATAGGCGGCCCCGACTTTCTGCAAATTGAATTTACTAATTCAGCTGAGTTTTAAGCCTAAATTTGTGAGGAATTTTTAACGAAAAAATCGTTCATCTGTTCGTTTTGTAGATTTTGAGCATTTCTTCTCACTCCGTCTTAACCCTTCGACCATATGCGCAGTGTACTGGACTTCTATGATCAGTAAACTATAAACGAGTTTACACTGTAGATACACTATAATATTATAAATAAGAAACAAACACCGTTATCCGCTAAAAATTCTGTTGAAGTAAAGTTGTGAAGACCTTTCAGCTACCAAGTAGCCATCATCAGGGGTAACGTAAAAAAGTTACACTGATGGCTACTAGGTACTGAAAATTCCTCAGTACTTTAATGGTATTTTTAGTATATAAGGGTGATTGTTTCTTATTCATACTGTTCTAAGATTATCGCAACGTAACTCCTTTATTTTTGAGAATAGTTAAAAATAACACAGAAAGATGACGTCACTTTAGCCCAAATTTTTCTCTTCAACACTAAAAAAATTGTGACTATTCAACACCATGCAGATGTAATCTTCTGCACGCCAAACATCTCATGTAAGCGTCTCAAATCGAACCCTATCTAGAGGCTTAATAGATTAGCTAACTGTCGATGTACTCCAATTTAAGATCTCAATTCAAAAATCGTTTCTTCACATAAAAGTAACGGTCCTGGATTTTAGTATTGTCAAAATAAAGCACAGGACTTTCAGCAGTTTTCAACACTTCCTACAACAGTATTTAGCCTTTGCTCCTTCACTTGCATATATTATTTCTGCTTCAATAGTGGACTTTGCAACTGACTGGTCCAAGATGTAGCTTTATTATCATCATGACTGAAGGTTGCAATGACACCCAACCCTGAAAGTATTATTTCTTGTCATAGTTGGCATCATTGTAAACCTTCAAAGTCTCTCCTCTCCGGATGACAGTTCCATGATCCATTGTGCTAGTTTTATTTCCGGTTCATAGAAATAAGTTTTTTTTTAATTTTATAACTACTATTTATTTGGAGCAACGTTAAATCTTACAAGTTTGATACAGAAATGATCCTCATTTACAGGAGGATCCTATATTTATAAACTGTTATTATGTCAACCTTACTAAGTGCAATTCTAAGCTATTCTCAATGATTATTTTTATGAATTGACTAAAATGTCTTATTCATGTAGAACTATCATCAATTTAAACAATAACCTATTATTTTATAACAAATACTCATTATAATTAATATTATAAAGAGTACCTTTATAGGATGCAACACTCGTCCCCCTTTTAGTTGAAATATTAAGGTTAATTTCTATTAATTTTTCAATTGAATAGTTTCCAATAGAATTCTAATATCTGTAATATTGTCATTTTTTTCATTATAATTTTGCATAAAAGACACAAGATTATTACAATTCAGACTAAAAATAAAATAATTGTCCATACACTTATGTTATTATGGTGCACTTTCACTGGTTTGATTTATTGAATTTGCCTTTTATTACTGTCCATTTGTCGAACGAATGGATCTAATTCGTCTAATTCGATGTTTTTCAACTGAAGCGGTATTTCAGTTGGTCGGTTCTTTTTTTCAATTATTTCTACCTTTATATTTGATACTTCAATGAAGGTTTTTTCCATTCCTGGATTTTGAATGATTCTTATTGTTTATTCTTTTATCCGTAAACTTCTTGTAGTTACAACATTGCTACCTTTTAATATGTTATTATATTCATTTCTTCTGAATTCTGTTCCTCAGTATTTATTGGTTTTGGATGACATTTGTTATAATTTTGGGAAAAAGTTAATAGTTGAGTTTCGCATAGACTGTTATTTGTCATGACCTTGGTATTTCTTGATTTACGTAGGTACTTAGTTTCCTTGATTTCTTGACATTCATCATTGATCTTGACAAATCTGTTTTTATTCAGAATAAGGTATTTGGTTTGTGGTATTATTGATTGGAAATGCAAATAGATGATAGTAGTTGTAAAATTCTGATTTTACTAATGGCATCTGAAGAAACTACGAATTCTTTATTTTTTATATATATATATTTTTTCAAATAACAATATTGTTCAGATTGTGAGTTCATATGGCAATTTGCTTTAAAGGTTTTATGCTGATTAGTTCCCTTAATAATTGTCTCGATTCAATCAACGATGTATGAAATATATTCAACTTGGAAAACACTACAACATTTTCTAAGGTGTCTAAGAATTTACCTGTTGTCTCAAATGCTAAATTTATTTGCGTAAACGCATTGATGGACATTATAGAGGTCTGATTCTATATGATTGAATAAATTATTTAATTCATCAATTTTTATTTTCAATTTTTTTTGTTTGTACGATAGTTTGTTGATTGTTTCATTTAATCATTCTGTTGTTTCCATAAAGCCTGTTTTATCTGTTGCTGATTTCCGTTTAATTGACTTATTGCATTCTCCTATTTTTCAGCATCATCTTGATCTGAATTTCCCGTTATCGCTTTGATTATATTCCCCAATCCATTTATTAAACCTCTTTTGTTTCTGATTTCAGTTTGGGGTATTAATCGATTGATGTGATTATCGATTTTTGAAATTACGTGTTCAACTATATAGTAATAATTTTGTAATTCATGAATGTGACACTTTTCTTGTTGTATCTAAAGTTTTTTAAATTCGTATAATTTTCTTTTAAATTTTCATACGTCTAATTGGTATAATACTAGGATCGTCAGTAATTTCTTTAATTTCTACATCTTTTGTGTCTCCTTTTCCTGATTTAATGGAGATTGCTGCGAAGTAGATGCAGATTGTCCATCTGAAACAATAACATCTCTCAAATTTTTTAAATGTTCGTATTTCTTTACTTTATCATTCTCGATTAATACTACATTTTTATTACTTATTTTCTTTATTTCATATGGTCCTACATTCCTTACAGCTGTTCATCAGTTTCACGCGAATGGATTGTGTCATCACCTTCTTCCAATATTGTATCTAAATCGTTTTGTTCAATTTGGGGTAAACCAGGTGTTATTAGTGATTGAAGCGCATTTTCAATGTCATTTTCACCAACATTAGCAATTTCAGATTCACTTTCAAGTGCGTTTATTTGAATTCTTGATAATACATCAGCATTTTTATTATATTTGCTTTTTTCATATTCTGTCTCATGGTCGTATTCCTCTAAACGAAGTTTCCACCGTTGTAATTTTGAATTTGGATCTTTTTGTTTGAATAGGCAAGTTAATAGTCTTTGATCAGTATATATAATACATTTTCTTTGTTGCCCATACTATCTAAAGAAGTCTTTTTCAAAAGTACTATATGTTTGTTCTGTTTCATTATGAGTTCTAGAGGCGTAACATATTGGTTGACTTCTCCAATAGTTCGTTGTGACAATATAGCTCCTAAAGCTACATCCGAAGCGTATGTGGTTAAGATGAAGGGTTTTGAAAATCAGGATATTGAAGTATTGGGTGATTTACTAATACATTTTTGCAGGTTTCAAATGATTTTATGAATTTTTGGTCATGAGACATTTTTTTACCTTTTTTCAAGCATTTAGTCATAAGTTTGCAAAGTCTTCAATAAATTTCCTATAACCGACTAATCCTAGAAATTCTTTTAATACTTTTGTTGTGTCTGGTATCGGATATTTGATTACATACTGCTTCAATCTTTTTTGATTTTGGTAACACTTCTTTAGGTGTCACGACATGACCTGAAAGTGCTACTTCTTTACTTAAAAATTCTTCTATTAATTAGGATTTTATAATTTGCTTTTCTCAATCTTTCATATACATTTCTCAATTTTTCTATATGCTCTTGTAAAGATATCGAAAATATCATTATATCGTCCATATATACTATACATTTTTCATTTTGAATTCCTCTTAGCACATTGTCCATTACACGTTAAATGTACTTGGTGCGTATTTCAATCCGATAGGCATTCTTTTCTACTCGTAATGCCCTCTTGGTGTACTGAATGCGGTTTTACATACGAATATATCGATTACAATTCATTTCCATTTGATGGAATCCAGATGCCAAGTCTAGAGTTGTAAATTATTGTGATTTACCTAGTTCATCTCAAATTTCAGTTATATTAGGTAACGGATGTTTGTCGTCAATGCTTTTTTCATTTAATTTTGAATAATCAACTACCATTCTAAATTTTTTCTTTCCCCTTTTTTGGTAAAACTATTATCGGTCTATTCCAAGCGCTCGTTGAATTTCTAGTTATGCCTTGTTCTAACAATTGTTTGACTTGTTTTTCAACACCATTTTGATTTCCGTAAGGTAAACGATATGGTTTCTTAAATATTGGGATTTCTTCTGTTGTTCCATTACAATTTTTGATTTAATTTGTGAAGGATAAAAGTAAATTTTCGCAATGAAAAATGTCTATATTCGAAACATAATTTTATGATTGCTTCTTCTCTCCTAAATTTAGATGATTAAATCTGTTTTAATTAGTTATCGTGTTGGTTAATGATTACATTGTTACTTATCTCTATTGGCTCATAATTATTTAATTCTGTCACTATAAGCGGTTTGTCAAGTCTTATCTCTACTGGATTTTGAATTTGTTCCTGAGACAATAGCATGATCGTTGTTAATTATTACTACAGATGAAGGTAGTTCAATTCCTGGTTCTAATAAAGTGTACTCTATTATTCTTTGACTTGCATTTGAATTTACTGGAATTTTAATTACTTGCTTTGTACGAGGTTCAATCATTCTATTATAAGTTATTTGATTGGTATTTTGTTTTTCAAAGTATATGGGTGTATCAGCGAATTTTGTTCTTAATACTCCGTTTTCTATGTCATTATTGGCATCTAATTTTTTTAGTAAGTCTATATCTATCAAACCGTCATATGTTATTGAAATTAAATATACAAAATAATGAATGTATTTGGTAATGGTATTTTCGCGACGTATTTATGTAAAGTGCGTATAAGCGCGTATCTTATTTTAAATTGTTCATTCCAAACATAATTTTTATAATGTTTATCTACTGTTTTCGGATTTATCAATGTTTTCGATGAACCTGTATCGATTAAGAATTTTGATGTATTACATTAATATCAATATTATTTAGTTCTATCACGTCGTCTCTGTTTGTGTTTGGTCTAAGTGAAAATTTTGCTCATCGTACTTTTGTAATTTTCATCAAATTTTTCATTTTGAAAATCATACTCTGTCATTATATTCTGGATTATCCGAATATTATGGTTCGGTTTCATCCATTTCATGATGGAATAGCTTGTTTTCCATTGTAGCAGGGAACAGCGTCAATAAATATTATTTAAAGAATTACTCTCATCAATAAATTCTGAAACTTCTTCGTTATTTATTCTTAAGTTACTTACTTTACTGATTATATTATTTAAAATAGCATCTACTTCATTTGACATATGATGGATATTATGGGATAAACATATTTTCTTACTTGATTGATGTCTTCTGGTATATGACTATGGTTATGCTGTCCAGGCCACTTGAGTATCTCGACGATTTTGTTTGGGATATGTTTAATTTTCTTCAATTCCAATTTTAAGCATAAAAATGCACGAACATTAGAACTCGATTTTGTAGTAAAAATACTTTCTTGGAATCCTTCCGACTACGCCAGTTTTATTTATGTAATTTCTTAAGCGCCATATGAGTAGAAATCACATTCGACTGGGCCATTCCAAATTTTTCCTTGTGAAATTCTCTTCATTTTATTATTATTGACACACCTTCATTCCTGCGTCCGAGCATGTTGTGAATCCATCTGCACAGCAGACCCTCCATGCCTCGCTCTCGCGTTGCTCGGGCAATTGATTCAAAGTAGGTGTTATCAAAAGGTCCCTCTAAGTCCAGAAAGCTCGCTTGCGCCCATTTCTTCAGTCCAGCGATTTATCTGCTCTCTGTATTAGCTCGTATACCGCCATTTCGCAGGATTTCCCGGTTTGGTAGGCATACTGGTTACGATGTAGGGGATTTCTCATAACGAGTTCCATCCCTGACATGCCTGTCGACCAGTTTTTAGGAGAAACGATGTTAGACTGATCGGATGGAAACATTTTGGCACGGCGTAAGACTCTCGCTCAAGCCAAGCCAAGCTGGCTCTCAGCATTTCACACAGGATGGGGGCCAGTATATCGATTGCCTGCTGCAGTAAAGCTGGCAGTATCCCATCGGTTCCTGGCGACTTATATAGTTGAAATGAATGTATTGCCCATTCGATTTTTGATTTGTTGATAGTCAGAGCCAGAACCGTTTTTCTTTGGCGCTCTTTTCTGAGCTACAAGGTCTCTCGCTTCTGTCATACTGCGGTCGTTTACACAACGTGATCCAGGGAAGTGAGTCTGGAGCAGCAGCCCCAGTATTTCTTCTTCTGTTTTGGTATATCCTTGCGATTTTACACAGGAGCGCACTTTCTGTCGCGGTCCGGTTGCTAGTATCTTGTTTACAACTACATTTTGTTCTAATACAGTTAATTTTGCTTAGTGTGTTGTAACTATATTTAATTTATATTTTTAAAAGCAGATGCTCTATGGAACAAATGAAGAAAGATTATATGAAAAACGCCAGGCTTTAACTTCGTTGTTTACCTACAAACCTGGAAGAGTGGGCAGTATAAGAGTGCCTAATACAGGTGGTACTAGCACAGGTACTTATCCAAGCAGTACATTTCAAATGAGACCTAACGCACCGGTCTCAATTTATCAAGATAACGGTGAGGAAGATAGAGGAGCTGCGGCTGCACCTCTTAGTATACTCACCGTTGCCAAGAAGCACGAAGCACCCAAAGAAAATACTCTGAAAGCCGGACCATGGCCTACAGTTCCGGTAAAGAAAAAAATGGTTTCTCATCATAATCCTACATTCACAGGTAAATCATTAAAATTATTATTATAAACTAAACAATACATCTTATAAATTATTAAACAACAAATTTTTCATTCTGAATTTTGGTTTCAAATTACATCCACTGATTTTACAATGACCAAACTCCCTAACAGTAACAGTAACATTTACAAAAATAACAAATAAATGATTTTGATTGTAATGAGGTATTTGATATGTTAATCTCTTAAACATTTGTACTATAAATGTGAATATTCTTTATCAAATTCTTGATGTTCCAGAATCGTAATTATTTTATCTTATTTATAATAAAATCAAATGTGGAATACTACCGCTAGCACTTACAGTTGCTTCGCTCACAGATTATTGATAAGTTATAAAGACTTAAATATGAATAATTATCAGAATCTTGAGTTTGAATTTTTACTATAACAATACTTTTTCTCTGTACTACTGTTGATTAGTATACGGGAAAGTAAAAGGTCAACGTCTTGTCAGAGAGAGTAGTTATTCATAGGAATGGGAACGTTTATTCTATTCTATTGTCTATAAATAGTTTTTTTACCAAGACACTCGGTATATTGATTTTGCGAATTATGCAATTAATTAAGATCTTATAGGTTAATTTTTAAATTGCAGTTCACGAAGATGATAATTGTATGGTCGATCAAAGCTTACATATGCCGGTTAATTTTCCTACTAGAACGAGAGAAACATATGTAGGTTGGTGTGTGAATCTCACAATACCAGAGCCTGCTGATAATCGAATGATTCCCATGTATCCAAAATCTAGAGTTTATGCTGATCCAACAACAGAATATAGTATTGAGGAGTTGAGAGGCATTCGTTATAACAGTAAGGTGAGTAATTAGTTAGATGGCTGTCTATTATTAGAACATATGTATTCCTGATTCAGTTCTTTTGAATTTGTATTTTTTATGTTTACAATTATAGGATACAAGTTTGTTTTTATTGCCATAATAAGTAAAATTTATTTATCCATTTAAATAGAGTACACAGCCAGTTGCACAAAACAAAGAGATATATAATCCATTTTGCCTAGCTTCATTTGCTCATTTTTAAATAAATAATTTAGTATACTTTAAACAAACATAAGGAACAAAATATCCTTATAATAATTCCTCATATTGGCTAGATATTTATTGAAAAATATAACGTTACTTTTTTATCTATATACCCGGTGATTCAATGTGGCCCTTTATCTTCTGTATTTTTACAGAAAAATATTACAAACTATATATTTTTATGGGACAAAAATCTCGATAATATTACGGCCACAAATTGACATTTCGCTGATTAAAATTTTGAATGTCAACTTTTTTTCAAATGGAATTGTATGTATTTTTTATTATTTTCGGAAGATGATGTTTCAAAACTTTATCCAATCATGCATAAAAAATGCATATACATTATAAAAAACTGCTCGAAATAACTGAACGGTGATTTTTTTATCATGTTTTGTAAAAACATGATCTATGTAGCCTTGGAAACAATTTAGATTTAGCTGTCAATTCGGCGCTACTTGCAATTATTCTATTATATCGTTGTATCGGTCTGCAATTGAAGATACAATTAAATTGGAAAAAAGGAAATTTATACAAATGAGTGTAGATCCCCGTATTTAAATTCCACATAACGTCTGAAACGGATATTTCAAGGCTTACTTCCTGGTGACAACGAACGACGTCTTAATTTTGTGGCATGGCTAGTTCTAAATATGACGTATTTTACACTATATCATGTGGTTCGATGGATCTAGGAAAATCACTAGGTAGGGAAACTAATTTTCAAAATATTTGGGGAGTGAATGTATGGTGCTGGATTATTAATGGAACAATTATAGGTCCACGGTTTTATGAAGGCACACTGACAGGGAGATTGTATTTGAACTTTTTAAGTAAATAACTGATGCACTACCTGGAAGATGTACAAAAGAAATAATATGATATTACAGCACAATGCTGGTGTAGTAACAAATTATTCAAATACAAAGTATCCGGGCCGGTGGATTAGATATCGTATCAATATAAGTAAGTCCCAAACTGACATCCTTGGAGTTCTTCCTTCGCCCCTATTAAAAAGAACTTGTTTTACTTTACACCACTTAATGCTATTGATCTTGAAAACAGAATTAGAAATGAATGCCATAGATTAAGTGAAGAACCTCCCAGACATATGTGCATCCAAGGTCTAATGAACAGAGCACAGTTGTGATTCGTTATTACTTTTTTGATAATTAAATGAAATAAACTAATAAAATTTTTGCTCAATAATATCTTCTTAACAAAGCGCGCATTGGTTACAGTCGCATGCTCTAACATAAGAAAAAGAATGTTTACTTCTGAAATGTTAACATGATAATGAAAATGTCAGGATACATTTTATGCACTCATTTATACTTGTCTAAATTGAATTGTTTTCAAGGCTACCTAGATAGTTATGCAAAACATGATAATACTGTATTTTATCACCATTTCGTTATGTTGAGCCATTATTTCATGACTGAATTAAGAATAAAAAAATCTTCTGAAATGTCAATTTGTGGCCACTATCTTGTTTTTTGTGCCATTTACAAATATATAGGGTTTGTTGTACTTTTCTGTAGAAATACAAAAGATAAAGGGCTGTAAATACGAAACTGAATCACCCGGTATATGATTCAGAAATAAAATTATATTCATTTTAATAACAAAAGACATACGAAAATATTCAAAAACTGATCCTAATGATGGCATATCATATTTTGTATCAATTTTCTAGTAATCATGATAAACCTATTTATAAGTGAACCATCGCAGAAAGCAATTTTTCCAGGGAATGAGTTCTGAAAGTTTTTCGAAGCAATACAATACATTTTTATTTAGCAGTTGTACAGCAGAAAAGTAAGTTTACTAACAAAATTGATCCCCAGATCTTTAATTTAATTTAGTCTTTTCAATACCTTCCCACTCAATGTGTAACCAAATTTTACAGGTGTTTAGTCATACAATTATCTATAATTATAGAGGTTGTTGATAAATTAGAACTATCGAACGTCCCTTAATAAAACCATACTGATATACTGGAACATGCTCATCAATTATTATTATTTAATGTAATTTTAGCTATTTAGACTATCAACAGTCTTTGATACAGAACATAGTTTGCTGATTCAGTTGTATCTGGCTTCAGATTATTCCTCTTTGCTGAATTTACCATCGCAGCCTCCAAAAATATTTGCTCACTAAAGGTTCTGCTTGCTGGGCCACTCAAATAAATAACAGCTTGCTAATTTAACAGAGGCCCAACTTCCTGTTTTTCATTTCACCATAAAATTGGATTATTATACCATGAAACTATATAGAGGTGACCTGTTTAATTGGTTTACTTCCAATTTCAACCGTCCACTGACCTCAAAGATGATTCACTTCACACTCATTAACTTGCTTGTTCCTTCCCCAAAGAATTCTTCATATGTTTCCCAAAATAGATTCATCTTCGCTATCGGTACTGGCATCATATACCTCTATTTCATTTTGATTATCATATAATTCCGAGAGCCGATTAGGTTGTTTAATCCGATATCTTCAAGTACAGATTTATTGTTTTCAAAATTAGGATCGAAAAAAGTTACAAAATAGATTTCAGTTTGTTTTAGATGGTTCCCACTCTAGCAAAATTGCAGTTTTCTTTTTCAAGTAGGCATTAATTGTCAAAATAAATGGTATTTCTTCTGATACGCATCAATCGGAAGGACTTCCTATTTTCGTAATTACAACAAATGGTTTAAGTAAGTTTAAAATACAGGTACTACTAACTAATTCCCATTCTGCATAATTTAAATCTGTAAGGGTTGGATGCGCAATAATATATAAATTGATTGCTCTTTTTTGTTCCCATAGACGGGAAAGTGTATAGAATTTTGAATTCCATCTTGTCTGTATATCATGAATGAGCTTATGCTTTGGAATTTTCAACTGTTCTTGTAATATACTTAGTTTGTCTCAAACTGATTGTGAATTATTGAAATGAGAAATAATTCTTGATTTTTTTGATACATGACGAACGACAAGGTGGGAAAGAAACAGGCTTCAAAATTCAAATTTGCCTGCTGAAAGCCACTTCTCATATTTGCAGCATTATCGGCTACTAGGTACTAGGTGCACGTGGTCTTTTGGCATTTCCCGCTCAGTTGAATTAAATGCTTTTCATTTACCAGTGTCATCCTGGAAAATGCTCATTTCACCAGTCAAGTAAGGAAATTCTCTGGCTTCATATTTATTATTAAGCATGCCTTTAGAAGAATCAACAATTGCCGATTGCCTAAGCTTAAGGACGTGGGACTGCGACACTGAGGCTTTGCTTGTTCTACAAAACAAAATAAGCGGTGAAACTTATAACATAATAATGTCAACAGAGCAGAGCACAAAAGTGAAAACGGGTTCAGCAAAACTTTAAATTTGAGATTAAATTAAAACTTTTGAATAAATACCACCCTTCCCAATCTTCTATCACGAAATTTAATGTGATGATCAAGTTCATCACCTACAACAATTACACGAAACAAGATATCGATCGATATTTTTGATTTAACCCTCTTCCATCTCTTTTTTGCACCCTCAGTTCATCAAGTTAGACAAACGAGAGGAAATTATTGAAGAAGAATCGAATTCCTCACCTCCAGATAACTAGGAAACGATATATCATTTGACATTGTTGTCGATATCATATTCTACAACCCTTTTATGCTCATCCCCCTCTGCCATGTGTTTTATATATGCTAAATAATACTTACAATTAAGTCCATACATACAAAATCATAAAAAAACTTAAGTAAGAAAAGCCTAGAAAGTCGAAAAAACATCACTTCAAACTTCAACCCCCTCCCCTCTTTTCAGTTTATTCACCCATTTTTCCTGAACTTATTTCTTCGACCCTAAATTTGTACATAGCCATTCTGCACTACTCTTTAGAAACAACACTATGACAGTGGCCACTGGAAGTATAATATAATCCAAATCTGCTTTCTGCGGGACGGTAATTCATAGCGAGACGCGATGAAGGTCTATTCGGGGACCCACGTCGCTAGCATCGCATTGAGTCGGGTATTTACCGAGGTCGTTATCATCTACCGTTGCCACAATTATTAAGGTAGTTCACCAGCTACAATCCAGGTCAAAAATTAAAGGGAGTGGAACATACTCTGCATGCTACTCTCCAAGGAAATATTTTTAGTGAATGTACTCCTCGCGCCGTGGGTCACATACCGTTATATGACGTATGTGGTCGTAGTTCGTAGCGGTATGAACCGAAAATTGTCAACGTCGCGCTTTATTGTAAGACTACAGTAAATTTCGCAACGACATGGCTGTGATTGGTAGTTTTGAATAATGTTGCGTGTTTGGCGCCATTCGTATTCATCTAAAAATTAAATTGCATGTTCTAATCGGATCCCACAATCCCTAATATGATGGTTTAACTATATATATAAAGTCCTTCATATCCATGCTCGGTGTCACCAATCACACACGATCATGCGAGGTTCATTGCGAAAACAGCTTGACAAATGATATATTATATGGTTTGTATAATGTAATACAAACTAGTACTTTTATATTCATTGATTTAATGTGGAGGATTTCTTCATTAAATATACGTTTGGGAAACAACCATAGACCTATTATCCTAAGGAGACAGAATTGTTTACATTTAAACATGATCAGACATTGCCAAGATTTCGGGCCACTCAGACCGCTGTATATTACAAGTATGGCCGTATGGAATGTGCTGTTGCCGGATTAGTTGTTCTGTGTACCGAATTGAGATTTGTAATTATTATAAAAACGTCCATAGCATTATTTATTGGTTATATTAGAAGCAATACTGTTGAAATGTCATTTTCTCTGAAAAATATTCCATAATTTATGGTAACCTGAATATACAATCGAATTATAGAATATTAAAATTTTTAAATATATAACTATTCCATTCCATTGCATCATTTGTTCAGATTGCGACAACGCGGCGCACCTTTTATGAATGGGGACTTTATTCTGTACTACGCAATTTGACAGCTTCCGTAGCTATTTCGAAGCGGTGTTGCCTTACAAGTGATACCAAGTTTTCAATCATAGTTACAGCGTTGCCAATAAGGAGTAATTATGACTCGACGTCCGTTGGTTTTCTTCTAATACTGTTAAAAAGATGACCGCCATCACTAACCACAATTTCTCGTATGCCAAATTGGGAAAATTATAATCATAATTTGTGTATTGTCAGAAACTGTGAAAAAAATTCAACATATTTAGAATAATAATCAATTATCAAAAGATATGTTCGCTTGCCTAAATAGCATATGTCTATACTAACTTTTTCCCAAAGTAATGTTCCTATATAATCAGGAATACATAGTAATTTTTATTATCAGTTTGATATTTTTGACAAATAGAACATTTTGCTACTAATATTTTAATGTCTAAATCATATTTGTGGATCCAGCACGTTGAAGACATCTTTCTATACCACATGTCTTTCATGTGTAACATTAAAAATTTATTTTCTTAAATTTTTCGAAACAATTACAAGATTATTTTCTTTTAATAATAATCCATTTTTGTAAGAAATTACGTCTTTAAACTTGAAAATTGTTGTACATCTTGATCCATTTCATTACTATTTTTTGGCCATTTACAAGTCACAAATTCTTTTACTTTCTGTACATTATCATCTTTTGTTATTTCAGTTTTAATTTATTCAAGTCCACTATCACGTACTGCAACGGTACTGACAATTAATTGAATGTGTGACTCCAATTCTTCATAGACATGTCTGAATTCTTTATCTTCGCTTTCAGCAGATCTAGAGAATGTATCCGCTATATACATAATGTTTACCAGGAACATATTTGAAAGTAATCATATACTTTTGTGATTTATTCATAATTCCTATAAGGGATTTATGGCAAGTTTCTACTGTAACTTGATCACATCCGAAAATATATTGGTCAAATTTAGAACAGCCATATGTTATAGTTAGTAACTCGTTTTTCAATTTGAGCATATCAAATTTGACTTGAATTTAACGTTGTAGATACATATATTATTGGATGACCATCCTGGAGGAGGACAGCTCCCATGGCTTCTTTAGATGAATCCGTTGACACCGTTACTGGTCTATTTACATTATATGTTAATACTGAACAGGTTGTAATTATTTGTTTTACATCTCTAAATTCATTTTCATGATGATTTTCTCATTTAAATATAACATGTTTTTAGCAAGTTTCTTAAATTTTCGTTATATAGGGATAATTTTTTTACAAATGGTGAAAAATAATTTATTACACCTAAAAATCTTTGTAATTCCTTAATAGTAAAAGGTGATTTCATATCTTTAATGACTTTTATACAATCTGGATCAGGTTGTACACGCTTATCCGAAAACATATGTCCCAAAAATTTTAAGCTCAACGTAGAAAATTCACATTTCTTACTATTAAATTTTAAATGAACTCTTTTAACTCGATGAGGTTTTCTATATCCAAAGAGTTCCATAATAATTTTTGATTGAAATATTTAACTAACACAGCTAAAACCATAAGGTAGTCTTCTAAAACAATATCTCGAAAATGGTGTATTGAATTACATAATAAAGAACTTTTCTTATTCAATGATATGAACCAAATGGACAGTTAGCAACTTCATTTAATTTAATTTTTATAGTCTGTAAATCAGGTAAAGGAAATATCGGCCTCTTTAAGCACAATTAAAATTTATCAGATCGAAACACAAACATAATGGGGTTGGCTCTATTACTTTATTTTTCAGTCTTGCTAACTCTTCCTTTAGACTATCATGTATTTTAAAAGGTATCCTACGAATTGGATCTACAACAGGTTTAATATTTTTATCTATATCTATATCAGCTTCAACCGGTAAACATCCAATTCCTTTAAAAATATCCACAAATCTATACAGTGTATTTGTTAAATTATTAATATTCTTAAATTCAATAAGATTCAATTTTAGACAAGTACCAATACCAAAAACTGTTATAGAATCTATATTTACCATTTGGAACATTATAATATGATTTGAAGTGCAATTTAAATTTACAAATCCTATTACTGGCAATGCCTCCAAACTATAAGTTTTTAATTTTATTAATGACTGTTGAATCATTTTTTCATTTAGATTTAAGGATTTAATACATCTGTTTGTGCACCTGAATCTAACATTGCATTTATTTCTATATTATTTTACAAATGTTAATACATATTGGCTTATTTAAATCACATTGTGTATTGTTAATACTTCATAGCAGTCTTGTTCTATATTTTCTTCAACATCTTCTAAATCCTCTTGTAGTGTATGAATACCACTCGCAGCTCTGTTTTGGTTTTTATTTCGACACATTTTTTCATAATGATTTTGTCCGTTACATATTTTACAAGTAACACCAAAAGCAGGAGGGCAGTTTATATAGTCATGGTTTGACGCACATTTACCACATGCAGGATTTCTCCTATATAGCTATAGCTTTAGAATTTTGTCGGTATGTTTGATTGACAATTTTAGATGTTTTTCCATCATAGTTTTTTGTATATTTAGTTTATCATACACTTTTATTATTATTTTACCCTTCATTTTTATTATAACCAATTACTGCTAAAATTGTAGAAGAAGAGGACTATTATAATTTGCTCCTTTTAAAGCTTCTGCTCCTTGAAATTGAACTATGGATTATTCAGCCAACTCTAATGCTTCGTCGAGTATATTTATCCTCTTATAGTCTAGCATCATTATATTCATTATTTAGCCCAACTATAAACATATATTTTTTTAATTCACCAAATTCACAAGAAATACTGAGATTTTTTAAAACTACTGTATTCTTCCAATGATTCCGCTTTCTGGTAAAAAATTTAACTCTTTCCAAAGTAAAACTTTGGGAGTACAACAACTTTCAAATTTTTTCAGTAAGGCCGCATGTACCAACTCCAAATGCTTAATATATTCAGACCTTCATTTCTAGATATATCCTTGAATGTAGGAGTAAGCTCCATATCAAAAATGAAATCATTTGTTAATTTTCACTGAGAACCGCTGTCGCCATGTTATGTTATATGGTTTGTATAATATAATACAAACTAGTAATTTTATATTTATTGATTTAATGAACGTTTGGGAAACACCTTACTTTTTTTCATCGAGACATACGAGAGAGCTCACATCAGTGTTGCCAACTATAACAACATGATATCTCAACAACGAACAATTGGTTTTCTATTTCTTGCCAAGAGTTACCTCATATCTAGAAAGCACAGAGTACTGCTCCCAAACAAAAGCTGAAGTTCTTAGATTCTATTCAGAAAATAGCTATTAACTTATAAAAGTTATGGTAATGAAACCAGTAATTTACACTAAATATACAATTATGATTATGATATTACGATGATACTGTGTGTTGAAACATTGTAACCTCCTTCCTCTTGAATGGTTAATTACAAGTGGGGGAGGTTGTCACTTACTGTCTTCTTATGACAGTAACTGACCTGCTCGGGTTTCTTTGGGGGTCCAGGTTCCCTTTTTATATAGGTTTTAAAATTGCTATTTCTCTTTCGTGTGGATTGCCAAATAAAACAGATGTTTCTTGTTCAACTAAGTTTATTAATTATCCCTATTTACATTTGGTATATTTACACTAGCTATGTACAATATATTTACAAAATTTTGCTCAGAACAGGCCGTTTCATGCGTTCGTTTTCGGTGCATAAAATAACTCGCTAATTAGATGTTTTCTTATCATCGGGTAGCGCCTGGAGTCTCCACCATCTGCGTGAGATGATAGACAAGTTTTTGTCCCTAGGTCTAGAAATGAAACGCGACAATCTAAATATTTAGTACACCTTTAACTTCGACGGAGCGTGGATCGTATGTTCACTCTGTCCTGTATTTCAGACATTTCGGACCAGGTTGATTTGTCAGTGATCTTCGGCTATGACTGAATTAGTAATTTCACACGTCGGTCTCGGAAAGTATCACAGCGCAACCCCTGAAATATATTCGCAGGAGCTGAATCGCAATCGTCCAAGCTACCAGGATTGATTTTCAGGCTGTTCCGGCTGTGAATTTATTCACAATTCTTCAAATCGGTCTCGGGAAATATCCTAACTTAGCCTCTAGAAAACAATTCGCAGGAGCTAAATCGCAATCGTCCAAGCTACCAGGTTTGATTGTTCAGGCTGTTACGGCTGTGAATTTATTCACAATTCTACAAATCGGTCTCGGGCAATATCCTAACTTAGTCTCTAGAAAACAATTCGCAGGAGCTGAATCGCAATCGTCCAAGCTACCAGGATTGATTTTTCAGGCTGTTCCGGCTGTGAATTTATTCACAATTCTACAAATCGGTCTCGAGAAATATCCTAACTTAGCCTCTAGATATAAATTCGCAGGAGCTGAATCGCAATCGCCCAAGCTACCAGGATTGATTGTTCAGGCTGTTCCGGCTGTGAATTTATTCACAATTCTACAAATCGGTCTCGGGCAATATCCTAACTTAGCCTCTAGAAAACAATTCGCAGGAGCTGAATCGCAATCGTCCAAGCTACCAGGATTGTTTTGTAGACTATTGAATTTATTAACAAAGTTCGAATTTGGAATCGGACTTATATACTGGAATGTTAATTCAATAACTTGAATGGATTTTATACGGCAATTAATACCCACTTTCTATCTCTTGGATTTGCAATACGGCAACGGCTTCGGGTTGTTTCGGAGAATAAATTACTGCAGGTCAATCTCGATGCTGGTCTGGCACGCAAGTCCCTTCTAGCTATGAAATGGGCTGGCTTTTATACAGATCGCGGCGTGTGACGTAACGTGAACAGGTGACCGGCTTGCGAATTCTGTTCACCAGTTTTTATACATAGATGTGCACGAAGTTTGATCTCTTAACTTTGCCTATGTAATTCGACTCTACTGAAATATTCAAATTGATTTGTAAGTAATGGAGAATGCTTCATTACAACATATGTAAGTAATAGTGGATGATAAAAACATTCATTGTTTATTTAGTGTAAATTAGTGGTTTTATTTCCATAACTTTCTAAGTTAAAAATGAATTTACACATTCTTAATGCCTAAACTATTCAATAAAATAGCTATTGGTCTAATTGGTGATGGCACCACACCTGCTTATTCATTGGCCTCTAGAACATCGTATCAAAGTGGACGATCTTTCCCTTTTATATAGATATTTCCAAGGCCATCAGAAATCTCTTCTATTATGCCACCCCGTGATTCCAGGTAGGCGGAGTAGACCAGCTCAAATTGGTCATCCCTTCATTGTCAATCTCGAGATCTGCCGAACTTCTTCCCACTATTATTCCCAGACTAGACGAACGAGGAAGTTGTTAGGCTTTCCAGATGCCTACAAACTAGAAAAATTCCAATGCCCGTCTCCTCTCCCAACATAACCTAGAATTGCCGCTTGGATAAAATATGTTCAGTTAATGCTATTGGAAATGGAGGAATAATAATTAATAGGAAACAATCTTCTCTCTCTTCTGCTTTCAGTTCTCTGACATTTTACCGGAGTCAGATACCGAACTTCGTCATATTGATTAGATATTCCTATTCGTTGTGGATATAAAATGCTCGCGTCTGCGCAGTTTTGCTTTTCAGCTCGATTGGATAACATACAGCATTTCGAACATGAAAAAACCATAGAAAAATCATTTGGCAGCAGAACTTATCCGTAAAATACATTTTACATTTGTTATTTTATTTGGTTTGAATCGGAAAAAATTATAGATTTCACATATGTGTTTACATTTATTTCCAGAAAGTATCCGAATCCCCCTGCACAGATCAGAACATGTATATTTCGCCAGTTACCCGAGACAATTGCTTTCAACAAAGTAGTTCATTCTTACCTCAACATTCTTTTATCTCAAACCAAGTCAACTTAAGTAACTCCAAAGAACAAACACCTACAATGAAAAATACCTTCCAACAAGACCCCATGTCTTTTGGTAGGCCCCAACATTTTGACTCTTTCCCAAATAACTGCGAGCAAATCAGGAATAGCAATGCGGAAAATCGAACTATGCAACAGCAGAATATGAGTCCGACCGTAGAGTGTGGCGTCTTATGGAATTCTCCGGAAAATCCGACAGCAGCTAAACAAACTGGCCCCACATTCACTATTTATGAACAATCTCATCTTCAGGATCAGTTACAAGCCAGAGGTCAGTATAGTAATTAATAAGAAAAATAAAACATACGCGATTTTTTAAATTATAATGTTTCAATAAAAATCTGGGTCATGTAAACATTAGGCGGTATTGATAAAATTATGGAGATAATCAACACATCAGTATCAAACAGCAACTGAATTGGGACAATCAGCAGTAAATAGAGAGTAATAAAATATCGCTAACGTTCTGTATTTCTTAATCTATCTGTCGTGTCCAAATTTACAAAAAAAAATCAGTAATTCGCCGTACACTATATTACCTTCTCAGGATGTTTTAAACTGTGTGTTTTTGAAAAGACAGAACTTTTGCTTAAATTATGCATTGGATACATAGAATTCACATTATCCATATCACTGAACATATTCATTGTTCTATTTCAATACTCTTTGTATATACATTGAATATAGTTAGGATGATCCAGAAGTACTTATTAAACCTTCAGAAGGTGATTGTTGACATTATTTGAAGATGAAGCCTTGGCGGCTTCGTTACGGAGGGTGTTGAATGTTTTTTTTAATTATTAGTTTTGAATAGATCCTAAAAGCGTTGATCTGTATTAATTAAATAAGCAAGTAAAATAAATGAAATTGTTTTTAATGAATGGTTGGAAATGTCCACTATCAGCCAAGATGCAGACATCATCTTCTTCGCACGGAATTTCTTACGTGCGCTAAGATTGAGTCTGATTCTTATTGCTTTAAATCCATTGATTATTCGGTTTCTTGAATCTTCCTGGTTTTCCACTGGCGTTTTATAAATGACTGATCTCAAGTGTCGCCACAAATAAAAATCAAGGGGATTAAAATCTGGGGACCTTGGTAGCTACGGTTGATTTCCTTCTTCAACTCTCCTATCGATCCAGAGATTCCGATAAATTAGATTAAGGTAACCCCTGGGGATATTAGGCTGAAATGAGCGCGAGCTTCTAAATCGTGCAATAAAGGAGGAATTTCATTTTCCAAAAGTATCTGTAAGTTTCGCCATTAAGTCGAGGGAAACGGTCAGTTGTTCTCAAATAATCCTTAACTTACAAACAATATTAATAATAATCATTGAAAAATTACAAAACTAAAGAAATAAACCACATTAGCATTTAACATTCAGATAATGTTTGACTTTACTACTCAGATTCAAAGCCGCCTTGTCAAAATATGAACGAATCAATACGAATTGTACAAGTCAAAAAATAATCATTTCTACTCAAACTGTTGCTTCAAAAAAACAAAGGAGATCTTTTTTGTTGTAAATGAAGTAAGGGTTCATAAAAAATTGAAGTGAAATATGTTCATAAAACAAGCTCAACGCGTTTAGGAGTTATTTAAAAATAATTCCTGTATCAAAGCGGCCAACGACCATTGTATAAGAACTTTTCAACCAGACATAATGTCATCAATCGCCTACTTTATTCATGTTTCCAAAATGTGTATAAAGTTGGAAGGGCAGAGTCAACAGAATCATAAATTTACCTGTGGGGAATTGAAGAGTAAATGAGTGCCCTAATTAGGAATTAAGTGCGCTTCAAACAATAGAGATATATGGGAAATTTAAGTCTAATTAATTGTCCTAATTAGACATTAAACACTGAGCATTTTTCCAAAAAGAACTGTGCTAGCTTGAACTGTTTTATCCACATAAACATGAAATTGGATATTTTGCGTAAAGTAATTGAAAAATCAGATTTTCTATGAAGAAGTTCAATAATTGTCTAATTGTTGAAACATGCATATTATCTATGATAGATACAAAATCATATTTGTGAATATAAAATCCTAATTAGAGAACTAGGCAAACAAAAAAGGTATTCTTATTGTTTGAACAATTTTATCGCTCATGTGCTGCTCACTCAAATTCAAAGTAATTTTTGAAAATTGCTCAACATTTAATTATACAGGGTGTCCCAGGTTTTAGTAGCAGAATTTCAACAGTCGATAGAAAATTTGATTTTGAGAAAAAAGTTCCTATCAACATATATGCACAGACGCTTAGTTTTTGAGATACAGGGAAATTGAAAAAAAAAATTAGTTTTTTGCAAATATCTCTGGAACCGTTTATCGTATAGAAAACAACTTTTGCAAGCATTTTCTAATCATAGTAAGCTATGTTCTGTGCGATACAATTTTTTTTCATGATTGGTGAAGATTTTGAAGGGGTAGTGGGTGTTTTTTCCCCAACTTCTACGCCATTGGAAAAAGTACGGTTTTGAGACAACTATTTGAACCGCCAATGTTTTCTACACAAAAAAGGTACTCCTGGTTATAAGCTCTAAAGTTGACCGTTTTCGAGAAAAATCAACTTTTATGTTGAAAAACATGGTCAATTTTTTGGTTTTGTTATTTGTTCTAACGTTTGAATAAATTTTGTTTAATTAGTAAGAATTGACCATGTTTTTCAACGTAAAAGTTGGTTTTTCTCGAAAACGGTCAACTTTAGAGCTTATGACAAGGGTTACCTTTTTTGTGTAAAAAACATTGGCGGTTCAAATGGTTGTCTCAAAACCGTACTTTTTTCAGTGGCGTAGAAGTTGGGGAGAAAAACACCAACTACCTCTTCAAAATCTTCACCAATTATGAGTAAAAAAAATTTTTATCACACAGAACATAGCTTACTATGAGTAGAAAATGCTTGCAAAAGCTGTTTTCTGTACGATAAACGGTTCCGGAGATATTCGCAAAAAACTAAATTTTTTTATCAACTTCTCAAAAACTAAGCGTCTGTGCATATATGTTACTAGGAATTTTTTTCTCAAAATCAAATTTTCTATCGACTGTTGAAGTTCTCCGACTAAAACCTGGGACACCCTGTGTATTCATCCGGACATGAAATTCACATTATTAATTTGAAAGCAATCAATTATTAACTTCCTAGATCTCACACTTACAAATAACAATAAATCAATTTAAATTTTTTTATAAAAACCACGTTACCGATATTACTATCTGCACAGATTCAATAAAAAGAGAAATCAGACAACAAATTTGTATCTATGACATATCTTGGAGCAATTTCTGTAGCTCTTGAATCATTTCAATAACTTTATCATACATTTTTTTTTAATGATGAACTGGAACGGACGTACTTAAAAAATCAAGAGTTTATACTTTTTAAACCAACTTGTGAACAGAAAGATCGTTCAATGTATGATATAAAGAACATTTTAGTTCATTCAAACACCACAAATCAAACTCAAATTTAGCAAATCATTTTTTAGAAGGTCAACCATGAACAATTTTTGAATATATCCAACTAACAAATGTAGAAAATGCAATACAATCACCATCTTTTAAATCAATTCAACCTTAGTTCCATTGTTATTTTTATTGTTTGAACAATTTTACATATTCTTGGAACATTTAATTTTTAGGACACTTAATTGGCCTTCGATGGGCCTTTAATTACTTGAAGATCGAAAAAGCAATTTTCATTATTTGATCCCATTTTTCACTCATGTTTGCTCACTTAAGTTTAAGATAGCAGATAAGTCGTTTTTGGAAAAAAGCTCTAAAGCATAATTTTTAAATAGGGCACCTAATTTGCCTTTGATTCCCCATACGTCAGTTTCAATGTTTGACCAAATTTTACACTAATGTTCTGCTCACTACAGTTAAGGTAGCAATACAGTGATTTTTGGAAAAATGATTAGAACATTCAATTTCTGAATAGGCCACTTAAACTTTAAAGAGACTTTATTCCTGATAGGTCAGTTTATAGTTTGAAAACAGTCGTTTTCGAAAAATGCTCGAGAGCATTTACTTTCTAAGTAAGACATTTAATTAGTAAAATGATATTCACAAGAAATTTTAGTTTTCAATAAACACGACCGGTTTCGATTTTTATATCATTATCAAGTGAATATAGAAACAACAGGTAAATTTATTTATACATACAGTTCACAGATTCAGTATTGGGGAAGGATTAAGGTTCAATTGGCATTAAATTCCAAACTTTGCAACAGATTTATTGACTTCCCTTTATTGCAAGTATGAAGGAATTTAAGATTATCTATTGTTATTTTATGATTTAAAATATTAATATATTCGAAGATTGTTTATTTTCTATCTGAGGAAATATCTTCTTTGAAATGTGATTCGAAATTGCGACCCGTTTGCCAAACGTAGGCCATTCAATCCTGTAGATACCGGATTTTTTGTATTTGTCTGTTTTTTGTTTGGCATTAAATAGTAATTTGCTCAGATTCAAGCCGCTAGAAAAAGAAAATGTTATATTAAATTTTGAAAAATAGTTACTCATACTGTTTGATAATTCGTCAACATATTTCATTTTATTAAAATGGATTTCCATAAAATAAATAGTTCATCACTATCTCCGACACTTAATTAGCCTTTAATGTGCCTTTAATTCCCCAAATTTCATTTTATGATTCTGTTGATTTGGCTCTTCCAGCTGTATAGACGTGAATAACTAAATAAAACACAAATTTAAATTAACCAGAAACGGCGAAGTTTAATTCATGACAATGGGTTCATCACACAGTGACATTTTCAAAGTGGTTTATAAACTAAATTACAAATAGAAATGTAATCCTTGAATAGAACATTGTTCATTATCAAGTGAATATAGAAACAACAGGTAAATTTATTTATACATACAGTTCACAGATTCAGTATTGGGGAAGGATTAAGGTTCAATTGGCATTAAATTCCAAACTTTGCAACAGATTTATTGACTTCCCTTTATTGCAAGTATGAAGGATTTTAAGATTATCTATTGTTATTTTATGATTTAAAATATTAATATATTCGAAGATTGTTTATTTTCTATCTGAGGAAATATCTTCTTTGAAATGTGATTCGAAATTGCGACCCGTTTGCCAAACGTAGGCCATTCAATCCTGTAGATACCGGATTTTTTGTATTTGTCTGTTTTTTGTTTGGGCATTAAATAGTAATTTGCTCAGATTCAAGCCGCTAGAAAAAGAAAATGTTATATTAAATTTTGAAAAATAGTTACTCATACTGTTTGATAATTCGTCAACATATTTCATTTTATTAAAATGGATTTCCATAAAATAAATAGTTCATCACTATCTCCGACACTTAATTAGCCTTTAATGTGCCTTTAATTCCCCAAATTTCATTTTATGATTCTGTTGATTTGGCTCTTCCAGCTGTATAGACGTGAATAACTAAATAAAACACAAATTTAAATTAACCAGAAACGGCGAACTTTAATTCATGACAATGGGTTCATCACACAGTGACATTTTCAAAGTGGTTTATAAACTAAATTACAAATAGAAATGTAATCCTTGAATAGAACATTGTTACAATAGTATAATGTAATAAGGGCTGGACTAGAAGGGACGAGAGGGAGGTTATTTATAAAATTATAAATACCAAGCTGGTGATTTAATATTGAAACACTATTGTCTTAAATATGCTTTAAAATGTCTACTAAGTTTTTGACTTTTCTCCTGAATATGTAGAATGTCCGATTTGAGAGTAAAAGTATGATTGAATTCTAAATGAAGTTGTATTTTTTTTGAGACAGTAACCTCATAAATGCTCTTTGAAACGTATGCTGAAGACTCTCTCCACCGCCCTATGCTGCACTACGCACTACAATCATTTCAACTCATAAACTCCAGATTTTTTAAAATAACACTATGTAACACACTTTTCTGCCTAACCTTCTCGGTGTTTGCGTTCGATTCTGCATCTATTTCGAATAATTAAAAGCCACCTTAGAAGTTGAAAAGTTTGCTTTTGCGCTCAGGGCTGATTTTTTTCAAAAGTAAAGCTTCGTTGTGAATATCCTGGAATAACTTTTTATAAACTTGACTCAGCACCAGTCTACGATATATTAAATTATTCGCAATTGTGTGGAGAAGTGACCTAAACCGTTTAAAGTTGCATATGTAAGACTGTTTGGCTGCTATTTGCAGAAAAGTTGAAAAAAAACGCTAAATTTTCGTCAAATTTGACGTAAAAATCGCCAAATTAATAATCGTAGAACTAAATTCAGATCCAAATACCATTTTTTCGAAATTTTTATCTGTAGAGTGACTCATTACTAAGAGATTGATACCATTCCGAAGTACATATGGACTTTTATTAAAAAGTTATAGCGCGTTAACCGATTAAGTTTCGTGAAAATTCTCACATATTTAACCTTTCAACCACGCAGTTCATAGCATAAGTGGAAAGAAAATTACCCGTGTTTTTTAATTTTATGCCGAAATAATTGTTTTAACGGTAATTGTTTAAACAACTGAAAAAATCATCGGAATTCTTTCCATTTGTGGGTGCCGATCGACTTAGAAGATCAAATTACTATGAAATATGGACTTATCCTCGAATTTTGCACAATTGGTTATTGTTAAAATGCTAATAAACAATTCAGCTGTTAAAAAGTTCGTTAGATCCGTGCTCAGGAAAGTGCAAAAAAATGAAACTAACTACGCAGATTATAGAATCAATGAAAAAAAATTACCCGTGTCTTATTGTTTAGCCAAATTGATTGTTTAAACAACTATTGTTTATACAATTGTTATAAATCAACAAAATTTCGTCTATTCGAGGGTGCCAATAAACTCAGCGAACAAAATTACTATAACCTATGGACTTTTTGTCGCAAAACCAGCAATTGTATATTTTTAAAACGCTCATTAATACATGATTGTTTATTGTTCAAACAATCAATTTGGCTAAACAAAAAAAACTGGTATTTTTTTTCCACTTAAGCTATGAACTGCTTAGTTAGTTTTACTGTAAATAGGCTGCGTTTTGCCTGAGCCTTGATGGGTTAAATATGTGAGAATTTTCACGAAACTTAATAAAAGTCCATATGTACTTCGGAATGGTATCAATCTCTTCGTGAGTCACTCTACACAAACAAATTGCGAAAAAACGCTATTTGGATCTGAATTTGGCTCTACGATTTTTTATTTGGCGCTTTTTACGTCAAATTTGATGAAAATTGAGCGTTTTTTTTTACTTTCTGCAAATAGCAGCTAAACAGTATTACATATGCAACTTTAAACTGTTTATGTCACTTCTCCACACAATTGCGAATAATTTAATATATTCTAGACTGGCGCTGAGTTAAGTTTATAAAGAGTTATTCCAGGATATTTACAGCGAACTTTTACTTTTGGAAAAAAATTCGCCCTTAGTGCAAAAGCAAACTTTTTAACTTCTAAGGTGGCTTTTGATTGTTCGAAATAGATGTAGAATCGAACTCAAACATCGAAAAGGTTAGGAAGAACAAAAATTTGAATTTTGTAATTGTTCTCCTTGGATTTTGAGCTATTTATATAGGAAGGAATATAAGTTATTCCATATTATAAAATAATTATTGTACAACATTTACCAATTCAGCAGGTAGCGAAAATCCAGATTACAAAACCACCTTTTACATTATATATCACTGATATATTGAAATTCAGTAAATTTCGGTGACGTCAGCTCTACAATCTACATCTGCAATTAAGATTTGCTGTGTTTAGGCAGCTGTCATTTTGAAGAGATTATGCTCAAACATGGTGGTATCACTTTGAATAAAACGACCTAACAGATAATGTATCACATGACACCAGAGAATAGGAAGAAAACAAAACGGACCCATTCCATCGTTTTTGCTGATGTGTTTGTGTTGTCCTTATTTTCCCAGACGGTGTTTCGGAAAGTTCTTTATCTTTGTCTTAATCCGTTAACACATGAAGAGTATGATCAACTATAGCTGTTGCCACAGAACATACTCTCAATGTAGGCGTGAAATTTCCTAATAGTTGTGATAAGTAATGTTAGTCCAGTCTCTCTGTAATTTTTAGGGTTCAAATTTTTACGTTCCTCAACTTTGGTCAATCCCCATGTTTTTGGGTGCGCTGTTCACGAATATGGACATTAAAATTGTCTGGCCCTATGCTACTCGAGTTATTGGCCATTTTTTTAGTCCAAATTGCCCCGACTTTGGAGTTTTTTCAATTTTCAGAAATGTGAGTTCCACTCGATCATTTTATGACAGAAAAAGTTGTAAGAAATCAATAAGAGTGAAATGACGCCAATAGAATGTAAAGGGCCTAATATACGGCCCAAAAAGTGAGATTTTTTCAATTGTCAATTATAAGATGCCTGTTTGTTGTATCAACTAATGCTTAACATATATTGATAGTATTTTGTGTGTACTTAATATGAGTGTTTCATTTGTTTGATATTTGCAAAGATGGCGCTTCAATCGCTCTTTTCGTGAAAAACGTAATTTTGCGATTGCGGGGCAAAAAATTTACCTGTTGACTCTAAGCAAAATTCAAACGAAGGATATTGATGGCTTTCACCTATGAACCAAAATCCAACTACTTTGGTTCATATGGGCTGATTAGAGACCATTTTGAAAAAAGGAACCGCGAAAAATGTTTAGGTCAGAAAGTTTGGATCAGGAAAATAAATTCATAGTTAAATTGCTCAAACATTTACGCAATTTTTGATACCATGCTCGATCTTCTAGATTGTGTTAATCCCGAAAAAAACTTACGCTAAGCCTTTTGGGCCCTACTGGACCCAATTTCGGTTGCTTCGTTAAAAACTTTGATTCAGACTATAGATGCCTCTTGTGGCTATCTCAGTATACTATTTTCCCCACTTCAGCGTTTGACAGTCACACAAAAAAAATTACTAAAAATTCCAATTATCAAAAATGATGTAAACTACCGTTAACCCGGGTTCGATCCCACCCGGTAGCCTTTTTTTCTTGACTTTATTTACTTTTTTTATAATTATGATACAAAATCATAATAATATCAATAATCATAATAATAATAATAATAATAATAAACCGTTTCGATAGATCACGAAAATGTTTGTGCGTATCTTTTACTCTGTCGCACTCATCAGTGTTCACGCGCATCGTCTTTGTATGTATTATATGTGTGTGTGGGAACAGCCTCCACTTTTTTTGATAAAGAAACATCTGCTTCCTCTCCTCTGATAAAATATTTAATATAGAATTTCTGGCAAGTCAGAGATGAAGACCACGTTTTTTTTCAAACAAAATTTCATTATTTAGAGTATTTCAGTATTTGAAACCTGCCTCGAAACCTGCATTTTATTTGTTAATTTTTTTCTTGATTAATTAATTTTAATATTAATGTATTAATTAATAACTAATAATAATAATGATTATTATTATTATTATCATTATTATTATTATTATATTGTATATATACCGTATGCACATCATCTTTGCTAACTAAGAATTGAAATTTTTAGTTGATTTTTTATTTTTGTGTGACTGTTAAACGCTGAAGCGGGGAAAATGCTACGTTGACATAGCCACAGGAGGTACCTATAGTCTGAACCAAAGTTTATAACGAAGGACCCAAAAGGCTTAGCACGAGTTCTCTCGGGATTGACGCAACCTAGAAGATCGTGCTTAATACCCAAATTTGCGTAAATGTTTCAGCTATTTAACTATGAATTTATTTTCCTGATCCGAATTTTCGGACTTGAAAATTTGTCTCATTTTTCGCGGTTCCTTTTTTTCAAAATGGTCTCAAATCATCCCATATAAACCAAAGTTGTTGAATTTTGGTTCAAAGGTGGAAGCCATCAATATATTTCGTCTAAATTTTGTTTTGAGTCAAAAGGTTAATTTTTTGGCCCGCAATCGTAAAATTACGTTTTCTACGGTAAAAGCGATTGCAGCGCCCCCTTTGCAAATATCAAACAAATGAAAAACTCATATTGAAGTACACACAAAATACTATCAATGCATTTTAAGCATTAGTTGATACGGCAAACAGTCATAATAATTGACAATTGAACAAACGTTTGATTTTGCCCAAAAATCACACTTTTTGGGCCCTATATTAGGCCCCTTACATTCTAATAACTTCTAATTAGCGTCATTTCACTCTTTTTGATCTCTTACAGCTTTTCCTGTCATAAAATGATCTAGTGGAACTCAAAGTTTTTCTAAAAATTGAAAAAACACCAAAGTCGGGGCTATTTGGAACCAAAAAATCACCAATAACTCGAGTAGCATAGGGCCCAGACATTTTTTAATGTCCATATTCGTGATTAGCGCACCCGAAAGCTTGAAGGTTGACCAAACTCAAGGAACGTAAAAATTTTAATCCAAAACGTGAAATAAAATTACAGAGGGACTGGACTATGTAATTTAATTCAATTTGTGACACATTTCTGTCACAAATTTAATTAAACGACCGATTCCCGAAAAGACAAGTGATTGCCTCACAAACATTCAAACGTAAATGTATTATTTCATTATTCTTGATATTTCAGGGAGTGCCATGAAAACTCCTTTCAAGGTACTAAATGCCGATGACCTAGCTGAAACGGGTTCTAGGGGTAGTAACGACGTTGCAGCCGCAGCACAACCTATCGATAGTGCCAGCATCAAACCTAATTTCGATGATTCATGTAATACTCAAATATTCAATTTTAATCTGAATGAAATGAAAGTTAGCACTCCACAACCCAACAGATATGTGAATTGTATTGGGAATTCGATAGATAATGGGAAAATCGCTAAAAAGCAGCTATTCGATGATGTAACCATGAAAGGTGAAGAAAAAGGTGATGCTCTCTCAACTATCTATGAAGAAACTAAAAGTTATGGGTAAGTAAAAAGATGTTCTACTTACCCATACGTTACCCCCTAGCGTGATCTTCGGACTAATTATTCTCCAGCACCAAATTTTTGAGAGACTTTAATGCTCACAATCTATCAACTTTACAAGAGCCGGCTTCTAGAAAAAAATGAGTCTTACCGTTTTGGCACCGTTACGTTTCGACGCGGCCAAATGCAAAATTAAAATTATGCTCGTTTTGTCAGCACTTCTAATTGGTGTCGATTAATTGATTATCAATTGTATTGTCAGAAAACTATGACCCATTTAATATTATTAGCGATTATTACCACAAAGAAGCGATTTATGTCTCATTTTAAACTCTTACTTCAGTAGATATTGAATTTGTTTGTTGAACTTTATTTAACAATCCAGTGTTAAAAATTTTGACTTTCGATATGTGATTACAGACCCAAAAAAAAACCGATTAACTATTATCGTCAGATTTTAAAGCTTATTTCAGTAGATATGCATTTTGTTTAGATTATATTATATTAATAATAACTCTTTTCATAAGAGTTTCATAACTTTCCAAAATAATCTGTTTGAAGAAAAACTATAACTTCATTCCACTTCTTTTAATCTTCATGCAGCACCCGCGAAGTGATTGATGCTGCATGGGCCAACAAGTCCGAATTAAGGGCGATAATTAGCGAATCAGCTTCTTCGAAGCTGAAGTGCAAAATACAAGCTTTATCTAACTCCTAGAACCATCCCCGTTTATATTATGGTATATTTTTTACCATAATTTTTTATATGGGCACAGTCGATTTTTTAAATCTCGCATTTGTTAATCGAGAACTTTTTCAAACGTGTTGCTCAAACGGTTTTTTAACTTGTTTTTACATCTGCAACAGGTTGCATTGCAAATTTAAGGTAATTTAAAAGGGATGGAAATGTATAAACAAAAAATCAATTTATTAAATTCCGGTTTATCTCCCCTGTTTGCATTATTAACCCCAAATAGCACATTTCGATTCTAATTTAGGTTACTCTGATGATGGCTACCCGGTAGCTGAAAGGTCCTCAGTACTTAAACAGTATTTTTAGTGGATAAGGGTGATTATTTCTATTTATTGGAGGGTCATTTGAAAAGTTTCCGGCCTTCTAAAAAAAACACATAATTCAAGCCAAACAAAAATTTATTTCTCGGCGTAGTCTCCACGCAAGTCAATACATTTGGTCAAACGGTTTTTCCAACCCTTCAGGCCATCAGAAAAAAATTCTTTAGGTAAACCTGAAAAATACAGGTTTACTGCCTCTTCAACCTCGGTATTTGACCCATATTTTTTCCCACCCAGAAATTTTTTCAAGTTGGTGAATAAAAAAAAGTCACTCGGAGCTAGATCTGGTGAGTAGGGTGGGTGTTGAAGCAATTCGAACTTCAATTCGTCCAATTTCGCCATTGCGACCATGCACGTGTGGACTCGCGCGTTGTTCTGATGAAACAGCACCTTCTTCCTCGCCAAGTGTGGTCGTTTCTTCTTGAGTTCCGTCTTCAATTGGTCCAGCAACGCAGCGTAATAGGGTCTGTTAATGGTTTTACCTTTTTGAAGGTAATCAACCATAATTACTCCAGGGCTGTCCCATAAAACTGTCGCCATCACTTTTCCGGCAGAAAGAACGACCTTCGCCTTCTTCGGAGCTGGTTCCCCCACCTCAATCTACTGCATTGACTGTTGTTTTGTCTCCGGAGTATGGTGATGGATCCAGGTTTCGTCGACTTGAAATTTTTATGGCATACATATGTAAAGGCCATCTATTGGTTGGCAAGAGAACTTGAATGCACCATGACTTTTTGCCGGTAAGGCCGGAAACTTTTCAAATGACCCTCGTAGTAAAACTGTCTTCTGCAGAAGCGAAACATTGTTCTCGACCTAAAGCAGAATGAAAACATTTTTACGAAACACCATGTCTCAGGATATATAGAAAGCATTAGCCATAGCCGACTTTAATATAAGTCAGGAAGTAAAAAAGGCAACACCGCATATTTCCTAATGCCGTGTGAACTGTCGCCGTTCAAATACACGCAACGCGTATTCAAGATTGTATTAATATGTTTCAATATATACATCGCATTATTTACAATTCATAGTTTTCATTTGAACATGTTCCATAGCATCCATAGCAAACTATAAGATATCCTGCTTGGTCAATCTAATAATCTAAAATGATGTGGGATTAATAATCATTGAATGTTAGCTTGTTCACAGCACTCTTTATATTTAAATTTGGCTGTGGATATACACTATTATAATCCAATTCATAACCCTTGTACGCTATCTCACGATCTTTTTCTTTGTCATAAACATCTCAATATGTTTGAATTTAGCGTAGTTGGTTTCATTGAAATCAAGATAAACAAAAGTATGATCTAGGGTTTTGAAATTTTTGTTGGAATTTGAAGGATTAGAAATGAAACAACATTCTTTTTGTGAGTCGGATTCTGTTATTATCTGTTATTGGACAAAGAACTTCGAAACCACTACTTTGTACTATATTAATCACAGATTCTATTTCCCGTTACATTTAACACTGGAAAAAACTTGCCAAATTCACAAAAATTTCCAAATGCAGAACAAACAAATCCATGATATCTGAAACCGTTTTTGCAAATACTACATTTTCCTTGTTTGAAGCTGTCCCATCTATGCTTTCTGCAAGATAATCTAATCATGAATTGATTTGAACAGTTATTTTCATCTTTATTTGGAAAAACATCCAAACCAGATGAAAGGTTTCAAAGATATCTCTTAATAGACATATCTGATCAGCTTAAGGCGATTAAATTTTTGTCATAAACGCGCCATGACAATTAGATGAGGAATATTTCCTCCTTGACTCAGTCATTTGTATTATTTGATCGATAATAAAATGATGTAGAATAGAATCCATCTTCTAACAAATTTTGCAACTGGGACCACCTGTTGATTTTCATACCGAAACTCAAAATCCATTCCAATTCTTCAGAATGTAGCTCAATGTCCTTTACAAATCTTCTAATGTTACGGTCATTATCTACACAACGTTGATTTTCAATAGTGTTACAATCACTGTCGGAATATAAAGTCTAAATTATTCTAATGTTCCAGGAATCGGGTATTGTCAACTTTTCAGAATAATGGTTCACTAAATCATCATAACTAACAATAATATCAGATCTTTTGAAATTTTGCACTAATAATTAATTTTTATAAAATAGAGTTTGTTCTGTTCGAAATGAACCCTGACTGCAGAAAATTGGATCAGTTTCAAGTGTTCTAGGTACGGCCCTTAGATATTTTCTTTTCAATTTATTTTCTTCAGGAAAGGCAAAAGTTTTGTAATTTCTCTTTCACTGAGGTACATAGATATTTGGACTTTTATTCTGGAACACAACAATGTCTAGTCATAGCTTCTCCTCAGCTACTTATCTCTACAAAGCTTAAATTAGACCGATCTTGCAGTATTGTTCTCACATATGGTGCACTGTAACCCCTGCAACTCAATTATTCAATTTTACTATCACTGCTCGTAATCAAGAATTTCACAATTTTTTGCAAATAGGAAAATTACTTTTCACAAAACGTCAATTAGATTATATTGCGCGTATCAGCATGTATTCAATATGGTTAAATTAAGAGCTTACTACAGATTTTAAAACTATTCTCCATATACTTGAATTGAGCGGTTGGTTTGTTTGTTAATACCTGTTTTTAAGCTTTTACATATGAATAAAACGCTCAATTTAAATATTTTGATAAATACGTACTATACACATTCATTATTATGTTCAAGCAAAAGAGTAAAACAAATTAGAAAAATATGCAAAAATCAATTAGCTAATTTTTAATCATTCATATTAGTAAAGTTATGATTATAAGCTATATAGCTATAATTTAATTTGATAATCTTGGTTTCGTTAAACCTATAATCAATTTTCATCATTAGTTAATTATAAACTATAATTCGCAAAAACTTGAATTTCAATCGACATGCCTATGTATTATTGAATTGAATAGCAGATGGATTTCATGTATGATCGTGCTAATGGAAATGCCAAAGAAGATCGCACTAAAGATTGCGTGCAGAAGAGAGAGAGAGAGAGAGAGAGAGAGAGAGAGAGAGAGAGAGAGAGAGAGAGGCAGAAGGGACAATTTCAATTTAGCACTGGTAGGCTAATTTGTGAAGAATATCGGCCCATGTGGGAATTAGTTCCCTCTTGTTTGGAGAATGCTTCACGAGCCGCAGCTTGTGTGTACTGTACGGTTCAAGAAAGAAGAGCGTTTTATAATTAATGTGAAGCATGACACATGCGGCCGTAATTGCTAAATAGCGTATACTAATTTTACTTGTATGTTTATAAAATCAAATTACCCTAAACCTTTAATTCAAGCTCTCAATTTACTCAAATCAAATCCTGATATGGCTATTTTGAAAGCTGATAGAGGAAACTCCACTGTTGTCATGAATCGTTCAGATTATGATGACAAAATCCTGCAACATCTGCAAACTAATTCCTATAAGCTCCTACCAAAAGATCCCACCCCCTCTATAGAACGTTCAATTTCACAAATTATCCGTCACTCTTCCCTTCCTGATCCAGATAAGAAATTTCTTATCCCCCATTGTTCAAAATGTCCCCTTTTATATGGTTTGCCTAAAATTCATAAGCCCTCAGTTCCCTGAGACCAATTGTCAGCACTATCCTTTCACTTCAAACGCTAAAAGTTGACCCAGGCGATTTGCTCGTCAGCTTCGACGTCGAATCACTCTTTACCAATGTTCCCATTCCAGACACCCTTTCCATAATTTCTTAATTGTTACCTGCCAAAAACATTTCAATGGACTTGCTACCGTTAATTGATTTTTGTCTATCCTCCACATATTTTCTGTACGATGGCAAGTTTTACAGTCCTCGGGAGCTGCCATGGGTTCCCCACTTTCTCCGATCATAGCTAATATCTTCATGGAAACTTTTGAACAAGATGCTATTGACTCATCTGTTCTCAAGCCGAAATGTTGGTTTAGATATGTCGACTTTTGTTATTTGGCAACATGGTCGCGAAAAGCTTGTTCCCTTCCTCAATCATTTAAATCCATTACATCCCAATATACTTTTCAACATGGAAGTCGAATCGCAAGGTTCACTCCCGTTCCTAGATGTATTGGATAGTCGACAGACTGACGGTACTTTAGGACATTCTGTGTATCGAAAACCCACTCACACCGCTAGATACCTCAATGGTCTTTCCCACCACCACCCTGCTCAAAAGCAATCTGTCATGAACTCCTTGGTCCATAGAGCTGTCAACTTATCTCAATCTCAATCCTTAAAATCAGAATTATCTGTCTTATTATCAAAGAATTTCTCCCAATACAACATTAAAAAGGCCTTCTTCGCCTAAAACTTCAAATCGACCTGAACCACAACCCCCCCCCCCTCTTGCTTTATCCACTGCCTATCTTCCATATATTGAAAATATAACTGATCGAATTTCCAAAATCCTTAAAAAACATAATATTTCTACTCGGTTTTCCACACTTCCAAAACTATCTCAGTTTTACGAACCTATCAAAGATCCCGCTCCTCCTCTTCACTTAGCATTCCACTTTGCACATGATCACACAACGGCAGGGTCAGGTGCCGGAACGGAGTCAACCAGCGGAATAAAGGCAGTGAACTGTGTAGCGTGAAGGATTTTTCCTACAATAAATAAGGCTACAGAAACCAGTAGAACCAGTTTCAGTTCAAGCCTCAAGCCTGCCCTGAAGATGCCACCTGTAATGGTTGGCGAAACGTCGGCATCAAGTCGAGCTATTGTGATATCTGCGGAAGTCTACTATTCAAGATGTTGTATGTTTATATATTTCATTTTCTTACCGCATATTCGTTACAACGTAGAAGAGTACACCAACCGGAAGTTTACTTTTACGACGCGACGTTACAATTAATGTACTGCACTATATATTCTTTCTGACGGTGGTATGTCACCAACAAAGGGAAACACACTTAGTCATTGGCGTGGAGTTTGAACAATTTGGTTTAATGATTAAAACAAATTATAATTGGAACGGGCATTCCAATGATTACCAACGAACAACCCCTCCCATAAAGTTTCATGAAATTCATATAAGCTAATATGAATATTTCAGGAAACAGGTTTGAAGCCAAAAGGGTAGGAAACGAAAGAATTCCTAAATGGTTTAATAATTTAAAATATGTTGACCTTAGTTCTAGGTCTGTTGCATCAAATTACGTTGAATTTCTATTTATTGTAGTGTCATTTTCAGATCGAGTTCCAGTTCCAGCTCTGGAACAACTAAATCAACCATATTGGGCAATACGAAACCATCAAACATGGCGACAATATCAGAAGAACACAACAGTTATTTGGCACAGAATCTCATGGCGAACGAAGCCTTGCGTCGCAGTCTCGGCGATCTTTACCCTTCTCATAACCCCCCTGTTACCCAAATGGATAGTAGTAGCATTCACGAAATGAGCACTTCTCCTATCCCTGCAATGTCGACTATCTGTACACCAGCTGTCGTGGTGCCTTTAGACAAAGCACCATCAGATCCCTTCAAGATTACTGTAATTGACAAACTGTTAGAAGTAGTTGCATTTCCAGGACCACATACTCAGGAATTCTTCAATGTCCCGAATATCCCTCGGCTTGTCATCAAAAAAGAACCTTTCTATATAGGATTTGAAAAATTTATACTGGAGAAGAATATAGGGAAAGGTACCTTTGGGGTGGTATTCAAAGCCGTTAATCTAAGGAATAACAAAATAGTTGCGTTGAAATACCAAAAGCCCGCAAATAAGTGGGAATTTTATATTTGTCGTGAACTACAGGCAAGACTTAGTAAAAGTATTCTCAGAAACAGATTTATGGAAGTTACGAGCGGTTATTTCAGTAAGTACTTACAAACATGTATTCATCATTTTGACAACCTACACTTTGGTTTTGAAGACCCACAAGCTCTGAAAAAATAATAATTTATTTATATTTACTTTTCAAACAAATTGACCTAAAATCACAGAATTATTTTGCAAAAATTTCCAATAAAATTTTAATATTTGAGTGATGCAAGTCAGAATATCAATTCGGATGATAATTACATAGTTTCTGCGTTGACTACTTTAAAATTCATTAAAGTGAAAAATTCAGTTCAAGTGAAACTCAAATTTACATTTTAATAACTATATTATTAACAATTGTGTTGTTTCACCTGTAACAACAAGACCTCTGGTTTACTTGGTTTTCTAAAGGTTATCAATTTACTTATTTTATCAAATTTATTCATATATATCATTTGGCTTGATTAATTAATATCAATATAACTTGCAGTATGTGTACCGATAACCAGGAAGTGACCCGATATCACGGGTTTCTCATTAGCTCACTCTATTTTGGTTGAGACACTAACACATTAATTATGCGCTGTGTGATCGAGGGTAATTGATAAATTATGCTAAGTAGAAAAACTCAATCAAAACAAATATACAATATTTAATAATTATAAAAAAACAAACAATTATAAAAATGAATTAAAAGTTGAAAGATTAAGTACAACTAAAGTATTAATTAAGAAATTATGTTAAACTTGGAAAACAATTAAATAATCCTTAATTTTATGTTAAACTTATTAGAAGCTCGATAAGTGGAAAACTGATCTAAATCAGCCCGGATGTACCAGGGTAAAGACTTAAACAAAACTATTATGATTTAATTATGCAAGGCATTTATGTATTCTGCATATGTCTTGATTCTAAATGAACTTTGCAAAAATTCTACCATAAACACCACAACGCAAGCAAATTCTACCATAAACACAACGCAAGCGTAACTAGAAAGTTTTCTAAAATATGATTTAAGTGATTCGTGAACTAGTCAAAGCAAGATTTAACTCAAAAAGATAGGACACTTTTGAGTGGTGAGCTTGATTTTTTATAATCTTGGATAACCACTCCTTGACCAATATGTTTGGGAGCAGCAACTTTTACCCAATAAGATAGAGACTTGCCCCAGTCTAGTAAGCTGGATACAAAAGAACTATTCCATTTTTGTTGACAGGAACCTTAATTTTATGACCTTATTTAGACTTCCTTGAATTTAAGTATGAATGAAAATTATATGAAGTTAATATTCTAATTACATGTCATTTTGTCAACATTGTTGATTCCAGAGTGTATGTTTACTCCCGTTCAAATTGAATTCCAAGTGATTTAATCCATGAATCAAAATTTAAATTTTATAACAACCTATAGTCGTCGAGTTTCTGGACAAAATGTGATGAACGAATTGTGTAGTTTTCTCGCGGTAACCGCGTAATTGCGCGTAATTTGGGACATTACCGAAAGCCAATTTATCATGAACTCGTTATCAGTGAATAAAAACCTAATCGTTTGCGAATGAATCTATAGCGACAGGTGTTTTCATTTCACATAAGCTAACAACACAGGTCCGGACTCGAAATATAGTGAATTAATTCATAGTAAAATAATGAACAAATAAGTGGTAAAAATAGGATTATTAATTAAATACGCCGTTTATATAATAACAACGATATAAAAACATCACCAATTAATTTACATAAAACAGCTATTGCATTTTATAACTTTAACAAAAAGTGCTTGCATATGTGATATCAAGGAATTGCTGGTAGGACCAGTGGCATCTCACATAAAAAGATTTGTCAACGCTGTAAAACAGAAGGTGAAACTAAATCACATTTTAAATGTGACTATTGTTGTCAAATTCTCTGTAATCAATGCAGCCAGCTTAGCCCAACTGAACTGAGATGTATTCCATTAAAAGAAAAAAAGTTGATTTTCTTCTGTCCAAGTTGTTTAGAAGGCGATGTTAAGCAAAGGATTGACTATTTCCAATGTGCTACTTCAAAAGACATAAGTCTGCACGGTTATAAAACAATGTCATCATTCAACAGATGTCGAAAGAAATCCATGTTGTTGTTCAAGAATAATATCATGCAAAAGAAGGAATTGAGTGAGTTCTCTTACAACGATGCGTTTCAAAATCTCTATGGCCACAGCATGGTATGATTCCACATTCAATTTGTTGCCCTATTTGTAAATGGGTATTGAACACTTCCTCAAAAGCGAGAGTGTTGCCGATATAAATAAACAACTTAGTATAGGAGCCTACAAAATCGACAAATTGTCATTGATATCCAGTGGCGTAGGAAATAACACGTTTAGCTATGAAGGATGGGCAAAAATATTGCACATAACTCTGACGAAAAAAGTGTCATAACTTAGTATTTTTGTTCACATCCTTTAATGATCCAAGCCTTATGATAAGTCAGTATATCTACAGGTGTACAGGTGAAGTATTTAAATAATCTTACTTGGATATCCTTATGCATCGCTAGCATGAGAAAGACAAACGCCGAACTGCCTGCGGTTGTGTCAGATCCCTGAAAGTTGAATGAACTTTAGAAGAGTTATAAATGAAAGAATATTATAACGAACGGATATCTCAATTATACAGAATGTTCCGCAAGTAGAGGTCCAAAATTAAAAAAAAAATTATCTCTCAAATTCGAGAGAAAATACGGATTCTTATGTGATTTTTCAAATGATATAAAAAAAATGGTAGTAAATAATAGAAAAATCAAAAATGAAAATGAAAAATTAAAAGAAATTATAAGAACAAATACAAAAGTAAAAGAAGTAGAGGAGCTAACAAAAGATAAGTCAGAACTGCAAGAAACAATTAAGGTAATGAATAAACAAATTATAAATCTTAATGAAACAATTGACCAGTTCCAGCAAAAGAATAAAACTAGAATACAAGGAAATGCAGAAATAACTTCAGTTGATGATTTATACAAAAAACTGAATTATGAATTCAATTCAAAATTCGAAGTAATTAAAAATGAAATACTACAGAAAATAGATTTGGTCAATGAAAATAGTCCAACAAATACCTCAAATGCAGGGAGAGACATGGATGCTATACAACTAAATAAACAAATGCTCATTCAATATGAAACGTCTAGTAGGAAAAGAGCAAATAGTAGCTCAAATTCAAAACGTTCATATCGTGATGTTTGTAATACACAAAATTCAGAATTTGATGCTCAACGAGATAAAACACCTGGAAAACATTCATATGCAGAAGTGGGGAATCAGCAATCACCACATATTAAGAATAACAGAATGAATAATCAGGTCATTAAAGGTACCGGCAAATCAAATCTAGCTGTTATAGAGAGGAAAATGTGGTTCTTTGTCTCACGACTGGAGAAAAATGTAACTTCTACAGATATTACTAATTATCTCAAGCAAATGAAAGACTGTAATTACATAGTAGATTACATGGAACCTAGAGGTCCAACACATACGTACAATTCTTTTAAAGTTGGCATACCAGTAAGTATGAAAACACAAGTGTCCGAGGCAGATTTCTGGCCAGAGGGATGTATAGTTAATAAATTCTATTTTTCGAAGAAAAACAACTCTAACACCAATGAAGGGTCAAAAAACTAAATAGTGTAACCAGTATTTCTAGTGATGTGAATAAAAATGAAGTCATGAACGATCTAGGTATGTCACAAACAATCAAGTCTGATAGGAATATTGCCAATGACCAGGTTACATTTACCAAACCTAAAAGAGTGAAGGAAAATTTTATAATTCTCCATCAAAATATACAAAGTATTAAACACAAAACATTAGACATTGACATATATCTAAATACATTAAAATCGCTACCACACATATTATGCTTTACTGAACACTGGTGTTCCGAAAATGAGGTTGAATCTGTTTATGTTGATAAATATGCTTTAGCTTCTTCATCATGTCGTAAAGCGAAATCACATGGTGGTTCCTCTATATATGTAAAAAACAGTCTACACTTTGAGGAAATCCAAGATATAAAAAACAAATCAGTGGAATCCCATATAGAAAGTTCTTCGATATCTATTGCTATAATAAAAGTAGTTGTTATATGTATATATCGACCACCCTCTGGTAATCCAAATATTTTTTTCAGCAAGGTAAGTGAGATATTAGATCATTGTGCAAACAAATTCAGGAATTATCAAATATTTCTCTGGAGATTTTAATTTCAACTTACTGCAGAACACAGTTAATGCCAAAATATTCTCTGACCTACTCATTTCATATAACCTTCTGCAAACTATATTTGATGCCACTCATGTTACTGCAACTGTTCAGACTCTACTAGACAACATATTCATTAAAGTAACTGATAATACAACCTGGAAAGCCGATGTAAAACTTACTGCTCTCTCTGATCATTATGGACAACTTCTTTCTAGTCAAATTTCCAATAATATTGAAAGATCAGAAAAGCTACGCAAAAGAGTTTACAGTCCCTCAAAATTAGATAGTTTCAATGAATTATTAGCAAATACAAATTGGAATAATCTATACACAATTGAAAACCCAAATGAGGCATACAATTTTTTCTATAACGTATTTAACCAATATTTCCAATTAATATTTAAAGAAAAAACTATAAAAAATAAGACCTGTAGAAGACACAAGGGATACGAATATCAAGTAAAAGAAAAAGAGATCTGTATAAAAAAAAAATTAGAAAAAAAATAACACCAGAATATTATCAGACATATTGCAAAATTTTGCGAAATACAATAAATAAGTCTAAATCGATTTATAATACTAATTACATCTCTAATAGCCATAACAAAGGCAAAGCGATATGGACAGTAGTAAAAAATTATACATCACACAACCATAAACCTAAAACTACTTTAATTGATCAAGATAATCTTTTAACAAATGGTAATGAAATCCTTAACAAAGCGAATGAATATTTCAGAAATCGATTTATTTGACCCCATCAACGGAAAGTGAAATTTATAACATAATACATTCCTTAAAAAAATCTCAATCAGTAGGAGATGACGGTATCCCTATTGTAGTAATAAAACATGCTGCGTTACAATTAAGCGCACCCTTATGTCACATTATGAATATAATGTTAAAAAATGGCATTTATCCGGAAAACTTAAAAATAACACAGATCAGACCAATATTTAAAAAAGGTGATAAAAATGATGTTGGAAATTACCGTCCAATAGAATTGTTATCAAACATTAGTAAATGTTTCGAAAAAGTCATTTACAACAGGTATATAAAATATTTAGAAAAATTTGATATATTAACAGAAAGTCAAGATGGATTCCGTAGAGGAAGAACTACTATCAGAGCTACATATCTGACGTTACTTAAGATAATCAATTCGCTGAATTCAAATAAGAACACAATATTAATGTGTCTGGACTTAACAAAAGCATTCGATCATGTAAATCACAGTATACTACTGCAAAAACTGGAAACATATGGCATTAGAGGTGTAGCTTTGTCACTTATATCATCTTATCTTACAAATCGCCAGCAATATGTAGCGGAAAATTCAAATACAAGTGAACAATACAGATCAAATAAACTTACAATTACGCAAGGCGTCCCACAAGGCTCTATTTTAGGTCCCCTGCTATATATATTATAAACAAATGACCTTCCAGCAGCAATTGAAGAGGATATTTGTCAATTTGCAGATGACACATCACAAGTTCTAGCGGACGAGGAATTGATAGGCCTCATAGATAAAGTCAAAAAATCTTTAGATGACTTAAATTCCTGGTTCGAATCAAATGATCTGATGTTAAATGTAAATAAAACACAAATAATTAAATTTAGCTTTCTAAAAGAATATACAGAGAAAGTGAATATTGATGGAGAAACCCAAAATATAGAATCTCAAGATTCAGTGTCATTCCTAGGGATAAATATCGATTCGCGATTAGATTGGACCACTCATATTGATAAATTATCAAAAACCATTGCCCAATATACATATGCACTAAAAGTAATATCTATACATATTAATAAAGCAGCAGCTCTAACTGCCTATCATGCATTTGTGCAGAGCCGGGTAAGGTATGGCTTATCATTTTGGGGAGGCTCTTCAGAAGCTATAAGAATTTTTATCTTGCAAAAAAAATGCATTAGATTCATATTCAACTTGCCTTATTTGCAGAGTTGTAAGAACTTATTCCGATCGGAGAATATACACACATTATATGGTTTATACATTATAGAATCCATCCTCTTTGTTATGAATAATAAAGATATAATAGATAGAGTCGAGCAGTTGCATGAATATGATACAAGACAGAGAGACAATTACTTACCTGTCAGATTCAAATGGTCATATTTACAAAAGAATGTGACTTATATGGTGATCAAAATCTTTAATAAAATCCCGGTAATCTACCATAATCTACCAATAAAATTATTTAAAAAGAAATTAAGCTCATATTTGTTGAAAAAAGCATATTACAGTATGGAGGAGTATTTTATAGATGAAATTATACTCTGAAAGCATCAATTAAATTTTGGAACACCACTCAGTAGACTTAGTCATTAATTCAATTAATCATAATTTTGACGTGTTCTACACCCATTGGGTCAATATTACTTTGTAATCTAGGAACAAATAAAAATCTATCTATCTATCTAATAAGAAACGATCGCGTCCTGCACGTCTTATGTTATGGTTACATGAATAGATTGTAGCTTCAAAGGAAAATACAGGGTAAAAAAACCTTTCTTTAAACCTTAGCAAGTGATCAACCTGCCGTTTCGAATTAGATCATAAAAATATGTCTCACTTGTTTTATTTAGAACCTCTTCTACTTTGTTATATTTTACAAATTACAATGACCCTTCCTTGATAAGAATTCAGATACATTTCGTTTCCGTCCAACAGATACAAAGAACAAACTATTAATTTATGACTGGACGGTCGTACTAAGAAATGAACTCATACACTTGACTTGTCCGTAATAAAATGGAACAAAGAATATCCTATTTCTATTTACGTTCATGGGTATTCTCAGAACGAACTTGAATTTTAGCAACTTGTTGGATATCTGAATGAAAACATTTAGAAGCATAAACTGTAACTCGTCGAAGATGAGCTATGTAGAGCGTGATGGAACTAGATTGTAATAAACTAGATACCAGCCAATTTTCGACCACTTTTTCAGCATGGTCGCCTGATTTCACCAATAACACGCACAATAAAAGACTCCAAATGGTTCAACGTCAGTATACACCAAAGACTTGACGTATCCCCACAGAAATTAATCCTGGAGGCAGAGGCATCAAGTCACGGGAACGTGTTGGTCAATTGACAGGTCCATTTTTCTAACTAACTTGATCGTCGAATGTTTTCCCAATAAATCCATTGCTTCACACGCTGTATAGCATACGGCGACCTACATATAGTATATGTATATGGTATAACCACATTCATTCCACCCAAATGGGACACAAAATAGTTTCTTATCATGTAATGGTTTCTGAAGAATTGTTTCTGGATTATTATCATTCCAAATGCGGTAATTTTGCTTTTTGATATAGCCATTGAACCAAAAATGTGCCTCTTCTCTAAACAACATTTAATGATGAAACAATGGGCCAACTTGCTTTTCATTTTTAACCCATTTGCCAAACACGACGCAAACGATGGTCAATCGGCTTCAATTCTTCTACGAGCTAGATTTGTAAGGGGTTAAATTAAGATCTTCACGTAAATTGTCCCATGAAGTGGATGCACAGAGGTCCAAGTGTTATAGTGTATCGACTGTGTGAACTCTTATAGTTTATTAGAAAATCTATAGCTTAGTTATTGAAATTTTCCTCTATGATTGACTATTTTTTTTATACTTTCACTACACGAGAGGGAAACCTATAGTGTTCGAAGAACATCGTTCGAGCCAGCGGTGGAATGCTGGAAGAGGAGATAGGCATTCGAATTTTTCTTGAAGGTTTGGAGGTTATAGGCATAGGGAAATAGCTCACTAGGTAAAGAGTCCTACAAATTTGATGTTCGATAGAAAAATTAAGTCTGGTAGGAAGAAGTTCGGCAGGTCTCGTGTAGTCCGCCTATCTGGAATATCGTGGTGAAACATGAGACGAGATTTCTAATGAACACCGACCATGGAAATATCTATAGAAAAGGGAGAGATCACCCACCTTTCTACGGTGTTCTAGAGAGGTTCATGAACTCGTAAGTGTGACATCATCAATCAGACGAATAGCTCTCTTCTGGATAGAATCCAAGAGTTTCAGCGATGCTTGGGAGCCTCACATGATCGTCCCATGAAAGGGTGTTGTTGGTGGTGATCCTGAGCATGGATATGGCGGACTTCATAGAAATAGTTGTACCTGATATCATCACTGTGTGACTGTGGGATCCGCCTTCCTGGAGAAGATGCAAGCTTGAGTTTTGGTTGCATTAAAGTCTACTAGATTATCAGATCCCCATTTCAAAATCTTTGCCAGATCTCCATTAATTGCGTCAACCTGTCTACCTCGCTCATCTGGCTTCATTAGATGGTATAATGAAGTGTATACAAAGCTGTGGACGGGACAGGTGGTCACTTCCAGCAGATCGTTTATAAGCAGCAGAAACAAAGTGGGTATCAAGATATCCCTGTGGAATACCAGCATTGATAGCCATAGTATCGGAGGATACTCCGTCAACCACTACATGGTATGATCTAAGAGAAAACTCGATAGTATGCGACAAAGTTGTGGCGGCATGCCATATGACGGAAGTTTCCCAAGAAGGCGTTGGTGCCAGATTCGGTCAAATGCTTTGGAGATATCCAATGCAACAGCTACAGATTCCCCATGTTTTAAAATCGATTTCTACTAAACAAGTGTTACGTAGGCAAGCAGGTCTCCCGTTGATCTCTGCTGACGAAAGCCATATTGCCGGTCATTCACGATGTTTGAGCTCTCTGGGTAAAGAATGAGCTCGTTGTTGATTGCTGTCTCCATCACTTTAGAGCTCACTGATGATAGTGCAATGGGTCTATAATTATTATGAAGCGTCTTCTTTCCTTTCTTTGGAATTGGTTGGGCACTAGCTGTCTTCCTGCTGGAAGGAAACACCAAGTTTGTTTGAAATGGTAAACAACCTGCAGAAAACTGCTGTTAATTCAGGCGCACATTCCTTGAGAACGACAGGAGGTTCCATCTAGCCCCGTAGACTTTTTGGTATTGAGATCAAGCAGAATGCGCCTAATTGTGCTCTGGTGAAAGACAATTTCATGCATATGGTTATCGATGGTAGCGATATTAGGAGGATCCTTCCCTTGTGGATCCAAAGTAGAATTTGCTGCAAACATTTCAGCAAAAAGGTTTGTTTTTTCTTGTGGTGTAGTAGCCCGTGTGCCATCATCTTTGGTTAGGGGAGGGAATGAACTGGAGGTGAAATTTCTATTTGCTTTGGCGAAAGACCAAAACGAACGGGAGCTACTCGAACATAAGATTTGATATTATTTTGGCATTATGTGCCTCTTAAGAAGCGTTTATTGTTTCATTGCACATATTTCTGGCTTCAACATATTTGGTTCTGGTCTCCAGACATGGGTTACCGCACCAACGAGGGTATGCTGTTTGCTGTGAAGCGACTACCGTAACATCTTTGACTTCTACTGATATTCATCCTTCACTTCATAGCATCATTAAAATATATGATAACTAATTGAATATTTTTATTTTCAGGTGATCAAGCCTCACTTTTAGTATACGACTTCATGCCATATGGAACCTTGTTAGACTTGAATAATCAAGTTAAACTCAAAAATGGAAAACCTATGCAGGAATGTTTGTGCTTTTATTTCTGCATAGAAATGTTACGCATTGTCGAAGCAATGCATCAGGTCCAAATTATCCATGCCGACATCAAACCTGACAATTTTCTAATTCAGTTAACCCCCGATAACAGTATCGAACTTCAACTGATAGATTTCGGTTGCAGTATAGACATGACGTTGTATCCTCCTAACACAAGTTTCACGCGTAAAGTTACCACGGAAAACTTTATTTGCTGTGAAATGCAAGATGGCCGTCCATGGAATTATCATACGGACTTATTCTGCATAGCAGCTACTACTCACGTAATTTTGTTTGATAAATATTTAGAATTGCAGAAGGAGTATGATGTTTGGACCATTAAGGGCAAAATGCCCAGGTATATGAGTTCTAACTTATGGAGTAAGTTCTTCAATACTCTGTTAAACCAACAGTCTGATGTAAGTCGATTGCAAGTTGACTTGAATGAAGCTTTAAGTGGTAAATTTGATAAATTTACTAATGGAATGCGAGATTTGGTTAATTTAGTTAAGAACCGATAGCATTTTAAGAAGAGCGGTACTCGTTTCTAGAGCTCTTACTGTATTATTAGATCCTTTATTTAGTTTTATTATAATATGATATAAATATTATTTTTTTTAATAAAATCATTTATAGGCTGTTCTGAGTTTTATGATAGAAGAAATTAATTGTTTAAAATGGTATTATATTAATGTAATTTGCTAGTTCAATCTGTGAAATTGCTTGTGAAAATTCATATATTAAATGCATACTATCTAGACTTTTTTTCATTCTTCTCTACACCTTGGACACAGATTATACAGGGTGTTTCAGTTTTTCCGTTCATAACTTCGGCAAACGATAGAACTTCTAAAATTAATAGGTGTCTTTCATAAAAAAAATTTCTCTAAATCACTTCGTTCCCGAGATAGAGGATGTTGTAGTTTTGAAAAATTATTTTCTTCATAATCTTCTGAACAAATGAAAATTATTTTCAGTTCAAACTCCATACACTTCAGTTTTACTGGATGAAACATTTTTTTGAGACAAATACAGTGACGTAGTTATGGGGTTTTGTACCCATTTAAACCCCTTAAACTTCTACGCCAATGATTCGAAATTATTATTGTATACAAATTTAAAAACTTTGATTTATTTTCTATAAAAAAGTATTCTTGAAAAATTTCACTTAGAGGCTTCCTGTTCGAGCTATTTTGATTTTTCTAATCAGGGTTATGTTATGGAATTTCTTTTGAAAGGCTATTTAAAGTGTAAGAAAATATTTAAATACCTATTTATTGGTAACGATGAAAAATAATTCATAATAAATGCTCAAAATGAAAATTCAACGCAACGCCGACATAGATTTCTCAACGACCTTCTTGTTCGAATTAACATTTTATTATTAATTTCACCACAACCTCTTCGAATACGATTAAGTCGATCTTATCTATTATGAATCGGCGTGGCATAATTTTATTTTTCAAAACATCCCCCAGCAAAAAAGTTCAGAGGATTGAGGTCAGGTGGTTGGAGAGACCATGCAACTGGACCACCTCTACCAATTAATGTTTCACCGTACTTTTTATTTAGCTATTCTCGTACTTGTCTGCAAAAATGGAAGGACAGCCATCCAATTGTATCCATGCATTTGTTCCCTCATTGGGTGGTGTCTTCGTGATTAGTTTCCAAAAATGCAGCGACCGTTAGTCTGTCTGGTGAAACGTATGGGCCAAAAATATAGTTTTTGTAAATGCCAAGCCAGCCATTGTCGCTGAATTTTTCTTGGAAATTCCTAGATCTAGTGTCATGAGTGTTTTCATTTGTCCATAAACGTAAATTGTCAAAATTAATAAATCCACGTCCGTGTAAAATGTGCTTCCACAATATTTGCTGGAGAAAGTTTTCTTTGTTGTTCAGTTTCTTATGGGCAAACGAAAACCCATCATGGTACAAGATCTAGGAATTTTTAAGAAGAATTCAATGTCAATGTCTGGCTTGACATTTACAAAAGCAATATTTTTGGTCCATACGTTTTTTTTTGCTTGGGATCATTAGAAAGATAAAATTATGCCCCGCCAGGTCATAATGGAGAAGATCTACTTAATCGTATTCGAAGAGCTTGTGGTGAAATTAATAATAAAATATTAATTCGAACAAGAAGGTCGTTGAGAAATCTATGTCGGCGTTGCGTTGAAGCAAATGGATCATTTTTAGCATTTATTATGAATTATTTTTCATCGTTACCAATAAATAGGTATTTAAATATTTTCTTACGTTTTAAATAGCCTTTCAAAAGAAATTCCATAAGATTAGAAAAATCAAAATAGCTCTACAATACTTTTTTATAGAAAATAAATCAAAGTTCCTAAATGTGTATACAATAATAAGTAAAACCAAAGTTTACCAAGTTTGAATTAAAAATCTTAATTTTTTTAGAAGATAATGGAGAAAATGTTGTAAGTTTTCAAAACTTCTCGGAAACGAAGTGATTCAGAGAAAAATTTTATATGAAAGACTCCTATTATTTTTAGAAGTTCTATCGTTTGCCGAAGTTATGAACTGAAACACCCTGTATATAACCCTACTAAGGTATTAGAAAGGGGTATTATACTCCACTGCAATCTTAGCTTCAGTTACTGGAGAAATTTGAGCGACGTGTTTTTTTAAGTGCGACTAGAGACTTCTTGTTTTGCCAAACTTTAACGACTTGCATGTTAAAAACGCCCTAGAAACGTTTTTTGAGTTTGCTATTGGTCGCAGTTAGTTGGACGATAGATCCGTTTGCAGGACATGTTAATATTTGACTAATTGCTCAATAAATTTATATCGTAGATTGAATGCAGTTTAAAATACCTACTACTTCAGATTCATTATATCTTTAACAGATTTGATTGTTTATGTTTTCATACAGCAATGTATTATTTAGAAATAATGTGTTAAGCTTTATAACCAACAAAATTCTACATACTATAAAAAAATATTTGAATTTATAACTCGCCCCATCAGCTTTGAAAAATATTCGCATAACCGTTTCTAGTGCCATTTTAACATTTAAGGCGGTAAAATTTGAGGAGAAAAGAGTTATGAACTACTAGGAGACTATTATTCTTCGACTGCAGACAAGATAGTATTCGAGTGAACTCTTTAGGTGTTCTTTGGGTTTGGTATACTCTCCTTTCTAGAGTATATTTAAAATGTATACGACGTAAACAGTACCTACATGAAACGGCATAGTAAACTACACACACATTTCGTGTTGAAGTCATTAGACATTTCGTTCACCAGGTTGAACAGTGACAACCACGATTTTTAGGTTCAGAGATCTATTTCGCTCTTCTCATGAGCTCGTCAGTGGAACGAGGCAGACTTGAAGTCACTGATCAACCATCTACGAAAGTGTTTGGCAACCCTAGATACTCCAACACCATCAGCCAATACGATTCACAATGCTACGCATTGTGAAATACAGTTCTCCCGATCAAAGAATCAAAGGGGAAACAGTTAAAAATATTGCCTCCAGGTGAATTAGAAACACATTTCGTGTAGGTAGTTCGTTCAACAGAATAAGAATGAGATAATAAAGTCATCGTACTCGCACATTAAGTAAGCTCTTCCTCACAAATACTACTTTGGAGATGTGGTGCGAATAAGTAAAGCTAAACATATATTTGGAAAAGGATATACGCCCAATTGGTCGACGGAATTGTTTAAAATTATAACAGTTCCTGTTACGTATATTTTGCAAGATATGTTGGCAAAAACGATAAGTGGAAGATTCTACGTGGCGGAATTACAGGAAACGAAACAACCCGATGTGTATTTAATCGATGAGATATTACGAAAGAAGAGGGGTCAACAATATGTCAAGTGGTTGGGTGTAAATAATAATCACAATAGTTGGATCGAAAATTCAGATCTCGTTCAATAAACCCACACCAATGACGATTTGAAACATTGTCTACTCGAAGACTTGAATATTATAATAGAACAAAATTCTACGACTAGAACGAATCATGAGTTAAGATTATAATATTTGAATGTATTGTTAAGTTCATACTAACGTCTTTAGTATTGAGAAAATTTTGAAAATAGTAGAAATAATATTTTTGAGATCTTTCCTCCATCTTTAAATAACGATGCAATTTCGAATTTTCATCAATCTGTGTAGAAGCATACATAGGAGGTGTTGTCAATACCCTTATAAACAAGCTTCCGTTTGAACTCCATATTCCCGGTTATCAATACTGTAGTCCCGGTAGAAAATTAGAAGAACGGTTGAAAAAAGGAGATCCTGGTATCAATCCACTCGATAAACCTTGTAGCCTTCACGATATTTCATATTTGCGAAACGCTAGTTTGGAAGGACATCACGAGACGAATAAAATATTAGAGAACGCTGCTTGGCAACGTGTTAAATCTAAAAACGCAAAATTTGGAGACGATTGCCGCTTTCGGCATGAATGAAATTATGAAGGCAAAGAGGAATGGGGATGGGAATGAGAAAGAAGGTTGGGTTGGGTAGTGCAATTGTCGATGGAGTAAGAAAAATTATGAAAAATAAGATAGGCGCATCCAATGTAAAGAAAACATCTCAAATAGCCTTGAAAGTTGCACGAAAACCATTCAACACATCAATCGGTAAAAAAACAGAATATAGTTCTGAAATCAGTCATTGGCGCCCCATCAATATCATGAAAAATAAATAAAATTCATTAGTTTGTTTCAGTTTTTTTTTAAATTACTCATGATAGCGATCTTGTGCACGACATTTTCTTCAACACGTCAATCGGTTGAAAAACAATATAGTTCTGAATATGATGAAAAATAAGTAAAATCCATTATTTCTTCAGCTCAGGAACACTTTCGGAGATGGTTGATCACTTCTGCCTCATACCACTGACGAGCTCATGAGAAAAGCAAAACAGCTGTCTGCGACTAAAATACGTGTTCACACTGTACAACCTGGTAAACCAAAAATATGTCTATTGACTTCTAGCACGGAATGTGTTTAGTTTACTACCCATTTTTGCGGGGCCTTTACCTGTCGGTAGTATTTCCAACTGAGTTACCCGTCGATCCTTCCAATCGCTAGAACTGTATTTATCAATGCGTAGCATTGTGAGTTGCATTCTCGGTGGGTTATCTGCTGTCCGACAGATGGTGTTGGCACATCTAGATTTGCCAAACATTTTCGAAGGTTTTAATTATATCACTTTCGGAGGTGGTTGATCAGTGTTTTCACGTTCTGCCTCATTCCACTAACGAGCTCATGAGAAGAGGGAAACAGCTGTGACTAAAAGTACATGGGAGGTTAAAATCCGAAAAGTGTTCCATCGAGTGTGAACCTGGGTCGTCCCTAGTTGAGAGCGAATTAACAGTTGATATAACAAATTTCAATGTTGAACCTGCATCGGCGATTCTTTTTTTTTTCGTAGAGGGGAAATCTTGCATAGACGCCTCGGATGCCCTTGCCCCTGGGTATGCCGGATTCCTACCAACTAAAACCCCTCCTCCGTGAGGTTGGTTCTCCATCCTAAGGGGAGCCCCACAGCACTGCGGCGATTCTTACCCAGGCGGTAAGACCCCGAACTCGCATTCTTTTGCTTCGATTAGCGTAGTTCGAAACTGCAAACGTCAATGCTATGGCATTTTGGTTTACTTAAATTTCATCCATTTTTGGGAATACTGTGTTAGTTGGTTATTTAAAATCGTGAATAGTAGACTTCCACGGATAGCTAATCTTGAAAATTCTAGGCTTCCGGATGGATTACGCGTCACAATAGCACGACTTGATGCCGACCTTTCGTCAATCATTACAGATGGTATCTTTAGGGAAGGCTTGATGCTTGAACTGAAACTGATTCTTCTGGTTTCTGTAGCGGTATTTATTGTGGGAAAAAACCTTCACGCTACACAGTTCTCTGCCTTATTCCGTTCTGGCACTCGACCCTGCCGTTGTGCAATCATGTGCGAAGTGGTATTCTCGAGGATTTCCAAATATTAGGAAGGTAGATTATTTAAATGTTTTAGGATTTCTATCGCTTCAAGAATTTTTCACTGATAGAAGCTTGCGCTCGGGCTAGGATTTTAGTATTTCCGAAAACAATTTGATGATTAGTGTCAAATGTGTGTTCTGCAAGTGAATACTTTCCGAAATTTAATGTTTCGTATCGTGACAATACGAACATGTGCATGTGTCGTAATCATAGAGGTTGATATATTACCTCTATGGGCATGATTTCCAATTGTAGCAGTGCTGTTGATAACCGTCCATAAACTTCTCATCGCGCAAAATATATGTATTCAGCACCAATTGAAATAAGTTAATCGTCGCATCTTTTTTTTAGAACTGTACTCTTATTATTATTCAGTACTTTAATAATTATTGTGTGTGTATTAGACAGAACTAGGACTCGGAATTGTATTCGAATTATTCAAATATTCAATTATTTGAATATCCATAATTCAAATACTTTGGAAAAAATAAAATTTGATATTCAAATATTCAGATATCCAAATATCCAAATATTCAAATATCTAAATATTCAAATATTCAAATATCTGAATATTCGAATATCCAAATATCTGGATCATCAAAAATGTAAGAATATGTGGTTTTGATATTCGGGACAAGGATGAACATCGAAACGAATCCATCAATAGTTACCAAATAACCAAACCATCTATCGTAGAACATCAATGGAAAATGTTGAAATTATCGAATATCGACATAAACCATCAGTGTTTCACAACCATTGTTGTCGATGCCCATCCACATCAGTTCCGTCTGAGAGAGCATTTTCGAGAGCTGGTAATTTAGTTTCGGCTGAACGATCTTGCTTAAAGCCAGATAACGTGAGAAAAAATTGTTTTTTGAGTGAACATTTATGAACTTTGATTTTGAAAAAAATATATACTGCAATATTTTTACTTTATTATATTTATTTTACAATTTTACTAATACCTATTGATCGTTGGCATCTATAAAAATATGAATATCCGGATATCTAAATAGTTACACATATTTTCAATCAATCAAATATTAGAATATATGAGTATTCGCATATCCAGATATCTGAATATCCAAATATTTGAATATTCAGATATTCAAATATTTGGATATTTGGTTATTTGAAAATATCCAAATATTGGATAATTTGAATATTCAACTAGGATACTAATATTCAGTCTAGGGGTCGGAATGTTTCGTTTCCAAATACTTCGAAACGAAACATTCCGACCCCTAGACTGAACTCATGTGATCCCCAATGCGGCCCTGCCGTATTTCACAAAGAGCTTTGCATATAATTATGGATGGTGGAATTATTTGTCAGTTGAATGGTCAGTTCCACAGTTTAAACAAGCTCTCTGTCGTTAATCAAATCTTCTATGAGTTGACAACACAAGTAGAAAACATGACAGAGGACTGACAGTTATAGAATAGAGTTATAGACAAATCACAACACAAACCGAAGTTTTCGTATTGAATAGCAAATTGCCTTATTGGATTAACTATTAACTGGATTCCTGTATTATTTAATGAATTATCAGTGTAGAATACCAACTTTTGTATAGAGAAAGGTCATCAAACTTTTTCCTTATAATGGAGTAAGTTCCAATTTAATGGGCATAATTTAATATAACATTTATATTTCAATATATTGAAATTTCAGTAAGTTAATGGAATCAAGAGGTGAAACATCCGAATTGCAACAGTTAGTATCAAGTGATGCAGATGGTGAAAATGAAGACAGCATTATACAAGAGGACCCTTTGAATGTGGGAAAAATTACATCACCAGTTCGAAGCAATAAGGTTCGTTATAAACAAAAGATTGTAACATAAAAGTTTAGTACCTAACTTTGTTTTGTAGATTTCTTCATCAGGTAACACAAGTCATAGTTCAATTACACATTCAACAGGTAGGCAGTTGGGTGGTTCAAAGATATTGTATATTAATGAAAAGAAAACTAATCGAGAAGCCAATAAGAATAGCATGGTTCGACCTAGGAATACACATAAAGGTAAGTATTTGAGCAAGCAGCATCAGGTAAATTTTTAATGATTTCGCATGATATTTGTATACTTTATACAGGTAGAATTTATTATTATTTTTCATTCTGCACATATTTACTATAATGCAATATTTGGGAGAATCAAAATTACCCTTTTGCCTTGTACACAATAAGTTATATTATATATAGAGATTTATCCATAATCATATGTTTGTAATGTACCTAGTAGTTTTCTACTAAATTTCAAGAGTTGATGGTTAAATAAGATATGTTTAGTATTGGCTGTAACTTCGAATGTTGATAATAAATTTCAATGTACTCATCTATGTTCGATTTATAGACTAATAATAATATTAATTCTTTATTGCCATGAATTTATATGAAATATCAGCATTGTCAAAAACAAAGTAAGATAGATATTAACAATCATGGTACAATATTAAAACAAATAACAAAATTAAAAAAGTTTTATAGAAAAACAGATTAATACCAGAACAAGATACCATAGGATAAAATTGATTGCACATATGAAAAGTAAAAGATTCTAATTATTGTTGTAATTGATCAATGATTTCCCAAATATTTTATTAGGAAACAGGTCGATTCAGTTTTGATCATATTTTAATAAGCTGTTGCTGCCAGCTAAAGTTGAAGTCAAGAGTGAAACCTAAAATCTGTAGGTATGTCATTTGCCTTTGGAATTGATTTTCCTTGAGTGAGATGTAAAGCAATTCCTCACTTTTGTTTTGCTGCTGTTAAGTTAAAAACAATTACTCTTGCACCAATTGATTATTTTGCTTATGATATATATTACTGAGATACCCCACATCTCACGGTCGACCACTATTCAGACAAGCCATCAGCAAACTGAGAAAGCATACATTATGTAAATGTGATTGTAGATCATTAACATACAGTAAGAATAATAGTGGGCCTAAGATGGGGCTGAGGTACCCCTTACTTGATTTTCAGAGACGGTGAAAAAATGTATGTGTACCTTATTGTAAGCAAGTAATTTGACTGCATCCTGAAAGGTATGATGAAATGAAATTCAAGCCTACTCACACCATAAGATTCCATTTCATTTAACAGTACCTGATGATATTCTCCAGCTGTACTATTTTCTCATCCAACATCTGAAATATGTAATTGAGAAAATATTTGGCTAGCTCCAAAGAATTCTTTGATGTGATACCAAATTGCTTAGGAACTAAGATATTGTTCTTTGCAAGAAAACAGGATACTCCATTATATATCACTTTAGAGTTGTTTATATCACATGTTTTGCCCTTCTTAAGATATGGAATAATAATCTTGAGTTTACTGAAACAGATTGCATAATCTCTTGTCAGCATCAAATGAAGATAGCCTGGCAGAACATCAATATTTAGAAGTTAAATACATATTTTGGAAACTGAATCTTATACAAAATTTGTTTTTATTAAACTGTAGTCAAAAGCTTTATAATTTACAGAAAATGTTATAATAATATAGAACTATAGTTGAGTCTATACATAAATACTAAAATAAGAGCAAGACATGAGTGATAAGGACCTCAAACATTTGTAACATTCTATTATTCAAATTTGAATATGTTGATAATTCGCAAATGTAATTGCTTGGGATAATAAAACTTCAAAGAAGAATGATCTCTGTACTGTTGACTTGACACTTCACAAGTTAGTTTTAGGAAGGTGCATGAAAAAATAAAGCTTCTGATAACTCTGAGTTCATTCTTCGAAAAATACTGCTGAAGTTTATAATAAAGCCTCGAACTCCCTTGCTGATTCCTGATTCTGTTCTTAAATTTTTGGCATTTAGGTACTGATTTCAAATTTGATTTGATAAATTTCTATCTCTAATATTCAATATTTAATGAAATCTGCAAAAATCTCCTGGTATTATCATAGAGGTATATAAATAGAGTAAGCATTCCATAAGCAGATTTGAATCAGTTCTCTGAAGAACAGAAGATAATAGATAATTCTCCCTTCCTCTCTGTTGCTCTTCTAATGAATGGAGGATACGAGAGGCTTTTGTGGGCCCCATTATTACATTATTATCTTCTGTCCTTCAGAGAACTTCTTCAAATCTGCTCACAAGCTGCTTCTTACTCTATGGGTTTTATAATGGTCAATTTGTTAATTTTTATAACCATCACTAAAGTTGTGTAAATGTTACAAAAAATTAGAATCTCATTGAATTGACCCTAATTTGCAGAATTCGAAGAAAAATAAAATAGATGTTCTATAAAAGCTAAATTGATGGTTATAATTCCACATTTTTTTAATTTATTTTTATTTTCCTTTGTTTTGCACGTAACTGTAGAAAACAATAGTTCAAGTGTGAAACACCATTGTTTTATATCCGAAGTGCCAGATGTGCGGCATATGGAAAGAGCTCTCTTAGGATTATTAGCAGATTTCAATTCTGGAAAGCTGAAAGCATTTGGTAGTGGCTGCACAATGGATCAAATGACAAATATACGAGAACAGCAAGAAAAATTAGCTAAGCTACACTTTGATTTGGAAGGAGCTCCTGATCCCTCATTGAGTAACACTAGCCTAAGGCGGTCACAGAATACAATGAGTGAATTGATACAAAGACTAGAACAATTAAGTGTTTCAATAGAAGGACTCCATAGCAAAACAAATGATTAGTAACTAAATAAGGTAAAGATGTCCAAATAAATATTTTATAGATCAGCTATTATTAAAATAAAGCTTTATACTGTTCTTTGTGTTTACTTTAATAGTAACTATTTTCAATGTAGTCCTTCTGGTTCAGCATGACTGTATTGACTGCTTCATTTGGGATTATGTATTTTTACTCTAGTCCAAACAAAAGACTAGATTGTATCAAAGTTATGCTTACGAACTTCAATGGATTTTGCAAACACGAAGACGATTCGCTTGCTCATAGTACATAAAATACGAATATGTGCATGTCTAATAAAAATTGTATGACACTCCTTGTCCTACATTAACGCGGGGATACAATGTGTATGATGCGTGTAGGTTCACGTACACGATAAACACCGAGGAACGAGTGGAGATATCCAATAGAACAATTTTATTTTTATCACAGTTGTGCAATTGTGGCAATGAAATTGTTAATTTCTGAAGCGTAATAAATGAATTATTTTATGGAATAAAAGAGATATAGTCGTTACAAGGATATAATTATTGTTGACAATTGGGTTATGAGGCTTAAAGTAAAGGAATTGTCAAATATGCTTTAAATTTGATTGTTCAACAAAAGATATTCTGCACATCTTCTGATTCCTTCAGCGGACGATTATTAGGTTGTGACTTCCTGTAGCAAGATATCAAACATGTTGCTAAGATTCAAGCTGGGTTTTAAGAACACCCATTAACGTAAATAGGAATAGGATATTCCTTGTTGCCTTTTATTACGGACAAGACAAGTATATGAGTTCATTTCTTAGTACGACCGTCCCATCATAAAATAATACAGTTTGTATCTGTGAGACGGAAACGAAATATATAGTTGCCGAATCCTTGTGAAGGAAGGGTCATCGTAATTTGTAAAATACCGACAAAGTCGAAAAGGACCCTCACACTTCCAAGAGGAAATTATAAATCACAAAGTTAACAGAAATGGTTCTAAAGAAAACAAGTGCTTTACAGTATATTGGTAGTTAAGATATATATGATCAAATTCGAAAAAGCAGGTTGATCCCCTGCTATGTTTCCAACATAGGTTTTTTACCCTGTCTTTTCCTTTGAAGCTACAATCTATTCACGTAATCATAATATAAGACGTGCAGGACGCAGTCGTTTCTTATTAAATATGTAATTAGATTATTAAGTTGATATAATTTTCATTAATACCTTAATTCAAGGAAGTCTAAATAATGTCATAAAATCAAGGTCCTTGTCAACAAAAATAGAATAGTTCTTTTATATTCAGCTCACTAGACTGGGACAAGTCTCTCTCTTATTGGGTAAAAGTTACTACCCCCAAACCTATTACTAAAATAGGAGTGGTTATCCAAGATTATAAAAAACCAAACTCACCACACTAAAGTCAGTTATATTTTAACTTCTTGAGTTGAATCTTACTTTGCCTATTTCACGATTCACTTAAATCATATTTTAGAAAACTTTCTTTGTGTTAGTGTCTCAACCAAAGAAGTGAGTATTATATATATCTATTGACCATAGTGTTGTCTGATTTGCCTAGCTAATGAGAAATGAGGTCACTTCCTGGTTATCGGTACACGTACTGCAAGTTATGTTGATATTAGTTAATCAAGGCAAATGACATATATGAATGAATTTCATAAAATAAGTAAATTGATAACCTTTAGTAAATAAAGTAAAACCAAGGAAGGGCTCGTTATTACATTCCATGTCTCATATTATGTTGTGCCCGGACATATATACAAGACAATTTCAAAAATAGTGTCGTACATTTGATGCAAACACTGACTATTATGTAGTTTTCGCCGCCTTGTGCATTAAATGTAGGACACTATTTTCGCCGCCATGTTGTATCAAATGTAGGACACTATTTTCGCCATCCAATAAAAAAAACGTGATACGACATCGAAACAAAAAAGACAATGGTTTTTGTTTTTGGATGTCACTGTCACGGGGTTTTCGCCGCCATGTTGCATCAATTGTAATTGTCACCACTGTCATGTATACAGTCATTGTAAGTTTTCCTCAACTACGTCCATATAACTATAGTGGTATTGACATCAAAGAGACGAGGCGGAATCATCACTACATTTGTATAGTGAAGAGTCTGGTTTTGGTCTTTATGATGGGTGTATATTGATAAGCAACCAGTGTTGAAAATTAAAAGTAGGACAATCTGATTCAAATGAAACAAAAATTGAATTATATATTTATTGTTATTGTTGTAGAAAAGTAATTCGTGTTCACCATAATTAAACTATTTTTTCAACTTTGCCTTCTCCCTGGAATGTTTATTTTCGTTCTAAAAAAAATTATAAGGTAAATAGATATGCTTAAACAATTACATGCATTGATTGTGAATTGTATTCATTTGCATCTACAGTGAATATAAAATTCTACATATTCTTTTATTCATCATATTGAACTATACATACTTATTTTATTTTCAGCAGCATCAGAAGCAGTCATAAATGTGCGTTGTAATTTTGTCTTTTTAATCTCTCGGTATTTCTTTGCAACATCTTTTGATAATTCTGATATTCTGATCATAAGAGGTGCAGGATATCTGGAACCAAAATTTAAATTAGTGCTAAACTTTATTTGGTAATGTGGTTTTCCTAGAACATATTTAAGTTACATTACCTAATACGATAATAAATTTCATTGTTACAGTTTATATATTTTTTTAGGAAAAATAAATATAATTATCTATCGGAAAATGTGGTACCTTGTTAATGTTATGTTAACATAATAATTTGACAAATTTTGGTAGGGAATGTTCTGGTTAAGGGAGGGAAAAGATAAATCTAATTGGTGAATAACACATATGATCTTATAGAGGACAGATGATGAGTAGTTGCAAGAGGGCTAAGATAGAAAGGGTTTTACTAAGCTGAGAAGAAATATATTTTTGGAAATTCTTTGGAAACGAGGCCATCATTAAAGCTATTAGTAGTTGTAAATTTTAATTTATTTTAGTTATTTTCTAACATGTTTGATTCAAAATGTTTCTAAATTTCAAAAAGACCTGCAAACAACAACAATTGAATATGTAGGTAATTTCCAATATTTTTTGAGTTGCCTTTTATGGAAAATGATAATCTAGGTTAAAATTTCAAAATTAACTACAATTCAAGGATAGAGCGATACATAACTGATTCATCATCACCACAAAATTATACTTACACACAACCCATGAATTCCACGTTGGTGAAAGTTTTAGCTAAAGCTACTAAATAGTCTTCTGAAAATTTGCCTTTATGTACCTCCATAAATTCTCTTCTGAGAAGCCAATGTTCTTCTGGTTCGTTGTCATCCTTATAGTCATCGACGTCCCAATCTACTGAGTAAGCTACTGACATTTTGTAACGTAAATATTGATAATAACTAAAAGAAGAAGTTAATGTTTTCAATCCTACAAAACAGTTTCGTTAAGAAAATTAAGTTGGGTTAATTAATTGCACAGAACAAATATCACTGAACAATTATACAAATATAAAGTCCGAGTCACGGTCGTATACACACTATACGACTCATATATAATATCTAATCTCCTATATATAATATCTAATCTATGATGCGACTGTGGTCCGAGTCAAACACCCATGCTCATAGATTTTTATTTTGATTGCTTACGCATATAGTCAATTCTATGTGAATCAAGTACACTAATTAATCTGTGTCCACCAAATATGATCTTCTATTGCTGATTGTCAAATGGTAGATAACCTAATATCTTCAATCCAAGTTTCACTTTCCTGCTTATGTGCTTAGCCACATAGTACACAGATAGCTACTACATATGTTTCTCATTACCGATTATAACTAATTAAAGCCGAAGTAAGAGGCATTCGATTATATCTTAAATAAACTAAAACTTTCACATACTTTAATTTTTAGAAAGTAATTATGGAAAACGGAAATTCTGATACAACAGTTGAACAGAAATACCAACTAATAGCAAGAAACTTGCAAGAAGTCTTGGGTGAAGATAAGATAAAGTCTATTTTGAAAGAACGTGACTTGAAAATCTATTGGGGTACTGCAACCACTGGAAAACCACATGTAGCTTATTTTGTGCCTATGTCTAAGATAGCTGATTTTCTAAGAGCTGGAGCAGAAGTCACTATATTGTTTGCTGATTTACATGCCTATTTAGATAATATGAAGGCTCCTTGGGAATTGTTGGCTCTGAGAGTGCAATATTATGAATATTCTATTAAAGCAATGCTAAGGTCTATTGGTGTATCAATAGAGAAATTGAAATTTGAGAAGGGTACTAATTATCAACTTTCGAAAGAATATACCCTCGATGTGTACAGACTATCATCAGTTATCACTCAACATGATGCAAAGAAAGCTGGAGCTGAAGTGGTCAAACAAGTGGATCATCCTTTAGTTAGTGGTCTATTATATCCAGGTATACATTATTTCTAGTGGCACTTTTCAACAGAGGTCAAGTTCAGTCTCAAATTTTTGAAATTTCCTTTTATAGTTATATAACTGTTTTGCCATGTATGACTAATCCCTCACATTTCAAATGTTTGGAATTAGTAATTGCATACCATTTAACTTACCGATTAGCAATATTAAACAGACCTATTAGTACTACAAAATAAAAAATTTTGGCACAAATGAACATCACATTGAACAATATACTAGAAAAATTCCTAAATAAATTTTTTTCTTGAAAGTAAAAGAAAATGACATGTTTCGCCACACAGTTACTTCTTCAGGTGAACAGTGACAAGTATCATTGTCGTCACTGTGTGTTGTATCTTTATAAAAAAAGTTTTTCAGGAATTTTTCTACAGTGTAGAGTTCACTTGTAATATAATGGATTTAAAACAAGTAAAGACCAGTTCAATCTAAAACAATTTTGTCTATGAGAAACATGATGAAGGGTCTAAAATGCATGGCAAAATATATTAAATTTTTTTTGAATATCTTTTGCTACCATCATACATTTGTTAGAATATGTAATGGATAATTAATAAAGATTCTCGACCCAGGGATGAATTATATATAAATTCTCGGGAAATAGGTTACATCAACACTTATGCTCTCGTCGAGACGAGAAAATATAAAGCATAAGTGTTAATGTGACCTATTTCCCAAGAATTTATATATAAATAATGGATAAATGAAGGATGCATTAATTTCGGCTTGTCTCAAGTAAGTGCTGTAGATTCATTAAATTGTCTTGACAGGGCATATATTTGTTGTGAATCTGAATTTAAATGAAATTATACTTTGAAAGTACAGAAATAATTCTTCCCAGGACTGCAATTCTATGTTCTACGTACATTTTAGTCATGTGCTGTGTAAATAGCGAAACATGATTTTTTAAAACTGAAAAGGGAATATGTAAATATGTCTATTTGTTTATCCCAACTGTTTTTTAATTACTGAATACTGCATGCAATTTAAAATTATTTTATTTATTAATATGCTCTTTCTCATAAGTTTTTAATATAATATACTTGCTTATGGCCAATTTGTTAAATTTTCCCAGTTCAAAAGTTGTTGATGTAGGAGAATTTCAGCTTTCGGTAGTATAATTCATGTCAAAACAGCTCAACAGTTTATTATTTAGTTGAAATAAATTCTTTTTAAGATTCTTCAACTAGTTTATCTAGGTATTGAATTAAAAAATATTTCACGTTTCCAACTCGCGTTCATTTTTCCGACATCCGCTTATGTTGTTGATTGAGCTTGATTTGCTCAAATAAGATTGTTTTTAATTAAAAATATGATTGCTTCTTGAATTTAATAGTTGGAAAAACCAAATATAGAAGTTATATTATATATACAAATTAGACACAAGAGGTGACAGAATTATCTTGAATTGAATTTAATATAATTAATTAGAAATTATATATCCTAATTGCTTAATTAATATACCATATTAATAGAAATAGAATTTCCTTTTAAAATTGTGAAGTCAGTCTGAATTCAGGCAACTATATATTGGCGTTGATGCTGTTAGTTAATCGAACTAAAATTTAAGGTTGCTTAGTAAACAAACAGATGCATCAAAAAATTTTAGGCTCACTTTCGGGCACACAAATAAAAGATGTATGTAAACTGCTGCAATTATAATTGGTATTCGCAAAAAATCACGGAACTAATAGATGGCGCTAATTAAACGTAAAATTTCAAACTGAGGGTGAACAACAACCATTGAATACCCTGTACAAATTGTATATTTTGAAATCCGCGTTCCGTATATAAAATAATGTTTTTAATGGACGTTTTAGAGCGAAATTTATTAAACAACGTTTTTAGAAGGTGAAAAAGGCATTTTACACGAGTTTTATTGATTCTTAGAGCTTTCACAAGATGATTTTCAACCACTACCAGATCAAAGTGGTATATTATGTTTATGACATTATACTATTTTAGCATATATTCGAAAATGGCTGAAATTGTCTCGAATATCATTGACTATATTGACTATAAAATGAGGGCATTGAAACATGGAGGTGTGTATAAGTCTGGACATACCATACTGTGTGAAAAAAACATTTCCAGCTCTTAGACACAAAATAAACTCAAAAACTATTCGGCTTAAACGATGTCAAGTCATATGCTGCCAATGCTAAAATGGTTTATTGTTAACCCTCGCAAGACTTGTCAAATTCTACACCATTGCTCACGTGGTTCATGTTGCATAATATAATATTCAACATTAAGCTGTTTAAATCCAATCTTCTTATTTCTGCATCATTTTGTACAATTGAAAATTTTTAATAAATTATTATATGTAACAATTGATTCTAGGCTTGCAAGCACTTGATGAAGAGTATTTGAAAATAGATGCTCAATTTGGTGGTGTTGATCAAAGGAAGATATTTACTTTTGCAGAAAAATATCTACCTCAGTTGGGCTATGCAAAGAGGGCTCATCTTATGAATCCCATGGGTATTATTTTGCTCATATGTCATATATTTAACTTACTGGTTTGATTGTAGTTCCTGGATTAACTGGTGGGAAAATGTCATCTTCTGAAGATGATAGTAAAATTGATTTGTTAGATTCTCCTGCAAATGTCAAGAAAAAGCTAAAAAGAGCGTTCTGCGAACCTGGAAATATAGATAATAATGGAGTTTTATCATTTGTCAAGCATGTTATCTATCCATTGTTTTCAAATGATGAACAATTTATTGTACCAAGAAGTGAGGCTAATGGGGGTGATTTAAAAATGGACTCATATGATTCTCTAGAGCAAGCATTTTCGAAAGAAGAAATTCATCCAGCAGACCTTAAAGCTGCAGTTGAAGTATATATGAATAAATTATTGGATCCCATAAGGAAAACTTTTGAAGAACCTAAATTGAGAGAATTAGCAAACAAAGCTTATCCTGCACCAGGGAAACAAAGTATGTTGTATGTGATTCAAAACAATAGTGTTAAATTCTGAATTCACTAAAACAATTGTTTTGTGTTTTGACGTTGTCAAACCAATGTGATATGGGGAAAATGAATATTATTAAGAGCTTTTACTGTTACTCTGTGTAAGACGTACCCTGTCACTTCTGAAGGATAAGCTCTATAGAGTTAAACTCGCGGGGTTATGGAACCAAGCGCAACACTGTTTCATCACGCACTGGGCCCTAGATAGAAAAAGTAACTATTCGTTACTCGAAGATACCCGAAGTAACGAATACCGATTTGAAAAGTAGATGATTACTTTCTTTGATTACTTGCATACTTGATTTGTCTATGCTTGCTCATTCCTCCTTGCCAATACCAAATACTATTGACCGGGAGCGTATACCGATACCGACGAGTGAAGAGAGTACCTACTACCTATAGTATGATAGAATTAGCAATAAATGTCGTTAATTTTAGCATAATTCTGAGTTCGAAGAAAAAAATTGCTTTAAGTAGATAATTATGATACAAATTGAAGGAACTAAAATCGAACACTTTTTAATCGTCGCAACAGGTCCAAAAAAAATGGTAAAAATGGCCCAAACCGGTTTTTCGCGTCGGACATCGTTGGATTGAGTTAAAAAGAAAAAAGCCTTTAATAAGCTTAAGCGCCGTAAAAAGACGGAAAAAATGAGCTGCGGATGAACCCGATTGGACCAGCGGTGACCCCACAAATTGCAAAAAACCATCGATTTTGCGCGAAATTTCAAATATTCATAAATCTTGTTCTTTCAAAGATTAAGAGCTGAAATTGCAATAAGTTGTAGCTTTTATGTCCACCAAGTACCACACAAAATTTAAGCAAGATCGGATGTACACTTTTTGCAAACCGCAGCTGAATGCAAAAAAAAGCACTTTTGTAAAATGGCCCTACAAAAGTTGTGGTGCGGTGACGCGCTATTTTTTTACGGGATCATCTTCTTCAATAGTTATTGAACAACTTACCAAATTTCCAACCTCTTATCTTTCGTAAAAGTTGCTAAAACAATTATTTTAAATAATGGTATTTCGTGCGCTTGGCTGTGTGGCGCGCGTGGAAGGCAGAGCTGCCGGGCTAGGCCACGCACACTCTACCGCAGCTCGGTTATCCGGCGATTTCGAGCGTGTGGGTTCAAAATGCAAACACTCGTAAAAAACAACAATATTTCGGGAACCCTTTCTCGAAAATCTATGTTTTTTTTAATCCATACTACCATTCAATAATATTAAGATTGCGCGTATTTTCAAACTTCTAGTAATGTCGGAAGTACTCTAAAAAATACATTGCGCTATTCGATCTATTCATTATTCTATTTATTCGCTATTTTCGAATGTGTAACATATTTTTTATTGTAATATATCAAATGACTATAAAAAGTAATACAAAAAATTTGAAAAGTTACATTGATAAACTATTTAGTACATATTGTACTAAAAAATTGAATGTAAGTAGTAATATACGAAATTGCTCTTACTTATAGCATGTAAAACATTACAAAATATTTTGTTATTTACTTCAGTTCCCGAGATATTGTTGAACCCATACGCTCGAAAACGCCGGTGGGCACAAAAGCTACAACCTATTAAAATTTCAGCTCTTAATCTTTAAAAGAACAAGAGTTATGAATATTTGAAATTTCTAGCCAAATGGATGGTTTTTTGCAATTTGCGCTGGTCCAATCAGGTTCATTCGCAGCTCATTTTTTCCGTTTTTTTACGGCGCATAAGCTTTTCTTTTTAACTCAATCCGACGAGAAAAACCGGTTTTGGCCATTTTTACCATTTTTTTTTGGACCTATTGCGACGATTAAAAAGTGTTCGATTTTACTTCCTTCAATTTGTATCATAATTATCTACTTAAAGCAATTTTTTTCTCCGAATTCAGAATTAAAAACTCCAAAAAGCTATTTCTATCACACTACTAGTCTAACGACACCGATACCGTAACGAGTTGTACTTTTGGAAGCTATCGTCGTGCGGCGTTGTCGGCGCAAAGGATCGACGTTGCTTTTCTTACCGAGATGTACGAAAGTAACGAAACCTATAAATAAGATTAAAGGAATTTACTTGAAGCGCGATACCACAAGAATAATAAATAATTTACTATTCTTCTGGTACTACCAACTTACGATTTAGATTATATTCCGCGGAAAATTTACTTATTTAGGTAACAATTACAATTATTCTCTCTTCTGAACGTGCATATTTATGTAATACAGAGTCAGCATTTTTTTATAGGAAATTAAAAAACATGCTTCATGAGTACATGTTCCTTTGCGTTTGATTGAAAAAAGTTGTATCTGAACCAAGTTGAGGTTCAATTCAATTAATATATTGAATAGTATTTATAGGTTATAGTAGTATATTTAATTAATAGTGCCTAATAATCATTTCTAAGCTATTGGAACCGAGTAGCTACTCATATAAAGCTCATTTACTGAATTAAATTAGTTTTCAGTGCATTTGTATCTATCATAAATAATCAAAGTAACAATAATATAAATGATTACATTATATGGGAGTAACGAATAGTAACGGATATTCGAAAGTAACGAAAATCAACATCTCTACTGGGCCCATTTCATTAACCGCGTACTTCACATGTACTTCACATGTTGACTTTGTGTTCACACGCAATATTCAATAAGCCAACTTTAAGCAGTGTGTTTTCAAATGAACTATTCTTCGAAGTCAACCAGTCCATTATTTTCCCTGTACGCCACGCCGAGGTTGGCAAATATGCCAAACCACGGCTGTAATAGGGTGCATTATTCATTACTAAACCTGGCTCAAGCTTAGAAAGTATGAACTCGAACCACATTTCAAAGACTACTACCATGTGTCATGGTAATAAGTTTTTCGCGACTCGCAGCTTGTCCTCCAAAAATGTATCACTGCTTATGTTCTGTCATCAGCTACAATTTTTATTTCTGCCTCTTGCCTCTTCTTTTAATGGAGGATTCCTTTTTCTTCAACGCTGAACACTTGCAAGCGACAGTTTAGTATATCGCTGCAAAAATCTACCACCGTGATTACCCAAAATAAGTCAAACATGTTTAAATACATTACGTTTTTCAAGAGTCAAATGAAGACGTTTGCCTTGTTTTTAAAAACTCCACTTGAATTACCACGGTAAGAATCGAGTGCATGCTACATTGCTCAAGAAACTTCAGAAACTAACTGACCACTGTCGCAGCGCTACTGAGAACAAGTATAACTTGTTCTAGGTGGCGGTGTCATAGAGACCATTGCCAGCAGCACACGGTAATTATCGTTGAAGAAGGTCGAAAATATTACATCTAACAATGCTGCGCCAGAATAACTACTACTTTTATCAGTATTCTTATATTATACACTACCTAATATGTATTATTTCCGGGACAGAATAGATATATATTTTTCAGTATTTTTTTTCTCTTGTCACTCTTTCTACATGACACAATTTTCCGACAGTGCCATTGGACATTCCATCCCCAACTTCTATGTTATTAGTTATCATGTATGGTCGGTTCAGAACTAAAATTAACTCGTATGGTAATCCACCCGTATCATCGGTTTTCATTTTTTGCTACTTCTGCCTACGAAATTTTGTTGCTCAGTATTATGACAACCAACGAAGACGTCCGATTCCATAGATACTATTGTCTACGGAGTTTAATATGGAGTTGTTAAACTCGTTGTAGCATTCGAAATTACAATTTTATTGCTTTTAAATGAAAATTAATATAATTAGTTTTTCTTTAGTTTTCACAACTGTCAGCATTTCAATCAACAATTATATACATTTTTATATTCAATAATAAAAAAACGTATAATGGGCGGTACAATCCCTGTAAAGAGTATGAATGTAACCCGATAGTCATTATAGTAAATACACATATTATTTTCAAAACATATTATTTATTGATATTTACACCAATGTAAATGAAAGTAATGTTAAACAGCATTGGTCCGAATTGAAGATGTATACGGATGGTGGTAAAAGAAAACATCTTCAATTTGGACCAATGAACAAATTATCTAATAAGAAACGCAAAATGTAAACATAAACATTTCCGTCAAATGTCAGTTTGATCGTAAATTACACCACAAATAATTATTTGAAATGAAATTTTGTACTTTGGAGTAGTATTAAAAAAAACATCAAGACGATACTTACTATTATATTTAATGCTGTGATCCAACATTCGAACAATGAAAATAATAAACTAGATATAACACAACGTCATCAATGTGTAGTACACATGCAAAAGTTCTCACACATCACTAATGTTATATTCTTATGACAAGAATTATATTCACAATATTTAAAACCTTGCGCGAAGATACGATACTCAGTACACAATGTACAATTAATAAATTCAATAAAAATATAACTTTCGTCTGCACGAGGACCGAGGATTGAGTAAATGAATAACGTCGAGTATCCGACTCAGATATGCACACGTGTGTAAGCCCGACGCATGACCCAAGTAGTTGCGCAGGCCGCAGTATACATAATACCTAATATATATAGCTACAGCGTGACTGCACCTAACGAACTCATGGTCTAACCCCCCATCTCAAATAGCTCAACTCGCCTAAAGAAGTTTTCACTTCAAAAACTTTTTCAGTCTCGTATTTCTCGACATTTTAGAACTCTAAAGGTCGTAGATTGAGCAAAACATATTGATTAATGCGATTTTTATACTAGAGTTAGACATATATTTATAATGCTCAATAACAATATTTTGTTATAGAGGGTGGACCGCAGCAAAATCAAACCACTGATGAAATTCTTCCTCACCGTTTGGATATAAGAGTAGGAAAAATTGTGGAAGTATCAAAGCATCCTGATGCAGAATCATTATATGTTGAGAAAATTGATGTGGGAGAAGAAAAACCCCGGACCATTGTAAGTGGACTTGTTAACTACATACCAATAACAGAAATGGAAAATCGTATGGTGATCGTACTATGTAATTTGAAACCTGCCAAAATGAGAGGTGTGGAATCCCAAGGAATGGTTCTATGTGCATCTGTGTAAGTACAATGGCATGGGCAATTGGGGTTTACGTATCTTTAGAGAGAAAAGAATGTTTAATACAATCGCCAATAACAATTCTGCCAAATCATGATTCCATTTGTTAGTGGTTGTAAATGTACACATATCTTCATTTCACTAGGTAGAAATGTATCAAATCACGAAAGGATGTGAGCAAAGCTGCTAAGAGTTGACAGCTGTTCCAACATGCTGGGACAATATCCAGCTGTTTTAACCTGTTATGTGTTTAAAACTAACAATTCTTGATAGGTTATCAAATAGAAAACAAATCATACTGATGTAGAAGAAAAATCGACTATAAATTTCCAGATTGGTAACATCATTAGAATTCAAAATATTTCTAATGTACGTTTTAGACTGAACATTCTGTATAACATGTTTTGGCCTCACAGTGGCTAGATTCAACTTAATATCACATATTTCATCTTTCATATAGAGAGGATTCATCATCACACAATCTGCAATATGTCTTGTTCTACAACTAGTCTATGCAGATGTTCCTTCAGTGGACAGTGTCCTGTGAACACCCTCACGATCCGCCTTACTTGGTTTCTTATTAGCTTCAGTAATTCATGAGTTTTCCTTTTGTATAGTTTCCCTTTGAGTACTATGGATTCGTTGCGTTGTCGGTTGCTTGGTCGAATTGTTTCACTACGGTACTTTAGAAAATCTTCCCGATATACAGGTTGAATCAGAACGATCGGGGTGTAGAGATAATCTTGTGAGAGTGTAAGCGAGTCAGACTCTTGTATTGATTAACTAGATAGATAAGAACAATTATTGCGATAAGGAAAGGGAAGTTAAACTAGCCGCGAGTCGTGTCTTGTGTCATCACACCAAAGAGGTCTATGTATAGAGTAGACAAGTAGTGTGTTAAGCATAGGGAAGCGCTGGTAACTAGTCGGACATTCTGTCTCACTCGCACGGTCTCCCCTTCTACACCGCATTTTTAACTTTCAGGAAGGTGTTAAAATCAAATAGGCGCGCTTTTTAAAGTTGTGGAGCAGAAGAGGTAATATAGGGATCCGAAATGATGCTTAGGTATCTGCTTTACCATTCCAGTATGGCGGACGAGTTGTCAGATTATTTGTTTACGTACATATAAACCAATGAGTATATCTTGATTTTGTTTCTAATGTAAGTGGTGATCTGTGAGGAGAGTAGATTTAATTATGATTTCTGGAAAAGTCATAGGAAATATCGTATAACAGGTTTCAGAGTTTACGAAATATAAACTTTTGCCTCTAATAAAAATGCCAGTTGGAAACGAAAAAGTAATACGTACCTACTTCAATCCCCAAGAGTGATAATTATGTTGAGTTATAAAACATAATATAATTTTATTATGTTAAATAAATATATTGAAAATGTTTATAAGTGTTGTAACACAATAAAAGAAGTTGTCAGGTTAATAGAGATAAAACTTGTTATTCCTTTGTACAGGAAAATGTTATCAAACAGGTTTCATTTATTGTTTATTATTAAGTATATTATTCTTACAAGGTACTGGAATGTACAATAAATTTTCAAATTTTACTTATCTTATTAAGTTGAATACCACTCATCGTAGTAACATCACTTACATTAAGTTGGGTATTATTAATCGAAGTAACATCAGTCATATTACTTAGCAAAGCAACAGGTACAATCTCATTTGTATTGAAATCAAGTCTAAAACAAGATATATAATAATAAATTATAATAACATAGCTTACAAAATTGATTCGATTACATAAATCACAATTTTACCTTTCATTACTCCTTATAGACTTAACACCATCAGTCATATTATCAATTGAAGTATCAGGCACAGTCTTATTTGTACTAAAATTTAGTCTAAAACAAGAAATATAATAATAAATAATAGTAACATTGCTTGCAAACTGATTCAGTAGATATATCAGTACCTCTTTACAGCTTTATTAATAGTGGGCTTAGCATCTGACGGTAATACATATCTATTACCAGTATTGGTTATATATTTATCTTCAAAATGATCACTACAAACTGTAGAAGACTTTGATAATTGACTTTCTTGCAAATCAAAAAATTCACACCATTTTTTTTTTAATCTACAAAAAAAAAGTAAGCAAACACGGGTTATGTATAGATTCTATTACATTATATGTATTTTATTATAAAAAAAAAACTTACTTAAAAAACTCCTATATGGACTTAGCGGGTTTTTATTTTTCTTACAATATTTGCAAATGCCAACCATTTTTATTAATATCACAAAGAGTATAAGAATATAACAGAACTTTGAAATATAATATAACGCGCGCACACCGCCATAGTTAGAGGCGGTGAAGTTTAATAAGCGAAATCGTGCGAGTGAGAGCGCAGTACATGTGTGCGAGAAGGACAGAATGTTCGTTAAAATACCAGTGAAAGGTTTAGTTGTCTACTCTATGTTTAGACCTCTTTGCATCACACAGGTCAGTCAGTAAATCGCGGGAGACGCCAGGGTGTACTTCGATTGGGGAATTCTAGACTTCGCGAATTGTTAGCAGATGTAATAATCTAAGATATCGGGAGTATTCGGAACATACTGATCTCTGTCGGGAGTTAAGGGACAAAACGGGTACTCACATGTGCATTATAGATCACGTGTCACGCCCATTCTGTTCCATTTAGGGGATAATCCTATCTTCATCTGTCCCGATTCATTATTGCACTTATTAGCTTTCAATACCCTTGTCGATTTGATTCAAGCTGTATGTTTGTTGGCTCCTTTTTTTGCCAGCAAGTCTGCTATTTCGTTCCCTTTTATGCTCTTATGGATTGGCACCCACACAAGTTTTATCTTGTTATTAGTGAATAGAACGGCCAGTGTATGTCAGCTCTCTAAGAATGTTATGTACCTGTAACCAATGTAGAATGAGGACTTATGAATATGAAATTATGTTTGTAGTGATGATCCGAAGCAAGTAGAAACTTTGATTCCGCCAGAGGGAGCTGTGCCTGGCGAACGAATATACGTAGAAAACTACGAAAGTGGTAATCCCGATGAAGTGTTAAATCCAAAAAAGAAAATCTGGGAAAAATTGCAAAGCGATTTAAAAACCAATTCTGGTTGTTTTGCACAATGGCAAGGAAATAATTTATTAACCAAGTCAGGAAGTAAGATAAGAAGTAAAACAATGACGGCAGCACCGATCAAGTAGTCATCGAAACTTAATTTTATTACCTTGTACTTTTTGTAACAATATGCTATAAGGCAAATAAATTATTGAATTTTGTTGAGCTATATTTTATAGATTGTGAATAAATGTTATGCAGTATCTTGAATAGTAGACTATCGCGGACAGCTAACTAATCTTGGCTTCCTGATGGATTCCGGATGACAATAGCACGACTAAATGTTAACCTTCCGCCAACAACAGGATTGATATTAAACATTTTCAGTTCAAAATTAATGTGATAAATCTATAACCAATAATACAATACAAATAATTACCATATTGGTGGTAACCTGAACAATATTGCCACCATCGGATAGCCCGACCTCAAGTTGGTGAATTTACACTCCCTTTTCGACGTATTCTCGTTAGTGTAAGACTGTGAACCACCAAGTAACGGCTATAACCACAAAATGTGTTTAGGATCTAGAATCCCACACCAGGTAGACCCCCCAATCAAATGTTCTACACATATCAAAAAAGTGACTTATTTATTATATAAAAACAAATAACAGAATACGTTTTTATGTGGACATAGTCACGTACAGTTCGGGACATCACAGATCGCCTTGCAGAAGAATGTGAGTCGAGTTCATTATATCTTCATTTCTGTCGAGCGGCAACAACTATGTTTGCTAAAATTATGATTAAATACGACCGCTACAATTTATCCTGATACTCAACTATTACTCAGTGCTTGACGTTGGGATGTTATATTCGTCCATAAACCAACAAAGCCAGCGATGAATACTGTTATTAATTACGACGGAAGGAAAATCTCAAATTGGTTTTAATACAAACTTTCCGTCGAATCACCCCAACTAGAACTCCTCCCACTCAAGGCATAAACGGAAGTGATATGTCACTCTAGACTTCCAGAGAGCGTTGTAGAAAAAATACGTTGATGGTACGCCCTGCACCGTATATCTAATAAGACTATATAGGTAATGTCCTATTCCTTCGTACAAACGGAATTGTCCGGACGAAAGAAAGATATTTCAATTGTGGAGTTTTCGGTGTAATACACATCTCCGCTAAACAGTTTGCTACTCAAATTTGTAGTATTTCAAAGAAGCAAATGAAAGAAATGTATTGATAAGACAATCGAACAAATTTTCATCCATAATTTCAAAATACAACAGTAATATTCAATGTTAGTAATTATTGATTGGAATAATATAAACAATATAAAATAAATATTTTAGATGGAAAAATAATACTTTCAAGCCTTAGTAGAAATTATCATTTTACTTTTCTAATATGAAGAGAAGCTTGTAAATCAAGTATTCTGGATAAGCTATATACATTTAATCATTTCTGGAATAGTTTTTAAAACTGCATCTCAGCGGACACAATAAAATACTACATCAGCCATAGTCTTATTGATAATATAGTTCCTCTCATGTAGTCAAAGTACAGACAAAAATTTGTTACAGTTTTTATTAGATAAGAACGAATAACTAGAACATGTTTAATGTTCTTTCTTCCCAACAAATAAAAAAGAATAAATTGATAATTGTGAACAAGGTCCGCATCCTCAGTCGACTGTCTTATATGAATGTGGTCACAGTCACGTATACACTCCTCTACGCTCGGTTGTTTCCGCTCTCGCTCAGCGCTGATATAGGAGAAGGAGGCGCCTATTGGTCTCGACCAATCAGAGCTGTTACGAATTCCATCAATTAGGTCCTCCGTAAAAACATATTTTATGTTAAAATTGACCTTTTTAAGGTAATAATATATTGAAATCCTTGCGAATCCTGCTGTAGATTTCATATCTTTACACTTTCTCACACTAGACAAAATAATATAATCTGATCGTGTTTTATTTACTGACGTATGAAATGTAATTCCAGAGGATTTCATTTTATCAACGTTTTGCCGACTGCAACAACTACGCACTGCACATGAAGACATGTTGAAGTGAGAAATCTTGAATAGTAGACTTCCGCGGATAGCTAATTTTGAAAAATCTTGGCTTCCGGATGAATTCCGCGTCACAATAGCTCAACTTGATGCCGACGTTTCGCCAACCATTACAGGTGGCATCTTCAGGGCAGGCTTGAGACTTGAACTGGAGTGTGAAATATTTGAAATAAATCACAAAAATAGTCTTTGGTACTGTCGTTGTATACTGTAGTAAGTATCCTTATTCTAACTACACTACTTGTGAGAGATATGATATCCCGAAGAGATTCATCCTAAATTAGATAACTCACAATATTCTATTTCCTTATATCATATGTATGTTTATATTGTATGTTTATAGAATATAAACATACAACATATTCGTTATTGTATTATATATAGCATAATAAATAATGAGTCGACAAGGTTCTGACCGTGGTGTGCATAACGTGAATGTCAATGCCGGCACGTTGGTCAACCTTCGCCGAACTAGGAACTAGGAGAGGAGCAAGGCTTCTCCCTTGAGAATATATATTTAAAAGGATTAGATGATAGTAGGAAGTTGAAGTTGATCAAGTTGATGAAGTTCATTCAGTGCATTAAGTTCAGTCAGTTCGATAGTCTAAGTTGCTATTAGAAATAACCATGTAGTGAATATTAAACCCATACATCACATTTCGTATCCAGTGTTGTGATTCCAACTATCTGCCCCTATGCGTGGGGGCAATGATAATTCTACCATAACGCAGCACCGAACCTGTTAACTGATAATACATGGCGTTCCTAGCAAACCAAAGAAGGAACCCCTGTTCAGACATTATAGGGCGACACTACCAGCCCTTTCATGTTATTATACAGATATAAGAATTGATAAAGCAATCTTGCTACGTAGGTACCCACCAATGTGTTGACCATTGATATCCTTCTCGAATTTGAGGTTGTATTTCTCAGGGTTTTCAGTATTATTGGAAAAATCATCAAATCTGAATTTACGTTACAAAAAGCAAGTATCCCCTCATTGTTTCATTACCAAATTTTTGTTCAGCGAAGAGGCTCATTGGCAAAAATATATTTGGAGTGAAGATAATTCAGAAGCGATTGTCCAAAAGTAATTACAATCATAGTTTAGATATTATATATGGGAGAATTACAATCAGAAACCACTGTTTGGTATGTTCTACGGCTGGAAGAGACATCGGATCGTACTTCTTCTGATGCTGGCCAGCGGTTTAGTGTCAATCATAGATAATACGGTCTTCTACTGAGTGGCCTACGATATAGAGCCACGATGAGATAGTTTCGTTCTTCAATTGGGTGGCACGTTTTTTTTCTATACTTTCGACTATACGAGAGGGGAAGTTATAATGTTCGACGAACATCGTGTGGGCCAGCAGTGGAATGTAGGGAGGAGATAGGCATTCGTATTTTTCTTGAAGGTTTGGTGGTTACAGGCATAGGGAGAGTTCCAAAACTTCGCGGTTCGATAAGAAAATGAAGTCTGGTAGGAAGACGTTCGGCAGGTCTCGAGTTTGACAGTGAAGTGGTAACTAGCTTGAGCTCAATAAGCTGGGAACTTTCTAATAAAAAAGCAGGGCGTCGTATCGGAAAAATTGATGTTCTGTGGTCGACGTGGATCATTCGTAAGGGTTGAGCACGGTCGTACATACAGGTCTGGGAACTCTATATGTTTGACATAAGTCTCTTAAATGTCGCCAAACTCGTAGTCCCTCGCTCAGCCACCAGCTAGCGCTTGGATCGAAGTATGGCAACAATCACATTATTAAGTAAAATAATTTTTCTTGTAACGCAATATTTACTATTCTGATTTAAGAGAAGAATAGAACTTTTACTCTTGTCAAAATGTTTTACTCACCTTAAAAATAACTTCCCCTTTTTCGTTATACATGCTCGCACACATGAAAGACCTCGTTAAAACGATTTCTATCCGGAATCGCAAGCATCCACTTTTTTCGCATTTCCGCATCTTTCGGCACTTTAAAAACAGAAGTTTCTTGCTTTACACTTTTGTATCCCGTTTTGCATTTCGGCACAATGCACGGTTTCGTAATCTTTTTCTAAAAACGTCGGTATTCCTTGTGTTTACAAGTCAACAATGACAGTTGCCACAGAACACGGTCGTATACGTGCCGGAGATCATTCCTCGACTCATGCGCCACCCTTTTGGTACTATGCAACAGTTGACGCTTAGCGGACTCACTTCTCACATAGGCCTTGAGTTCCCAGACCTGTATATACGACCGTGGGGTTGAGCTAAGTGGACAGAAACTCTTATTCACCCCTAAACGCTAAATTAACCCTATTTTCACACCCCTTTGTTAAGATAATTTTGAATTTTATAAAAAAAAAGGTTTTTTGGAGTCGCTGAACACGAATCAGAGGTCATTTTCCCGGAAAACTCATTGAATGGGCTGAAAATCAGGAAAATTTCGTAATTTTCGCATAAAATTGCTCATTTTTCACGTGATTATCGTTTTATACATAAAAGATGTTAGCAGTCTCGTATTTCGATCCAAAGTAGACCAAAACTAGGAAAATTTGAGGAAAACTGGAAAACCTGAAAAGAACATTTTTCTACGTCATTGAAATTTTCGTGTGATATGTCGGTATAGGGGTTTTTGTGGTCGCTGATTACGAATTTGATAATTAAAAAATATGATTTTCCCGAAAAACGAAGGAATTTTTTTATGAATTCATTTTTTTTTAATGTAGTTTCTTGTGTCATGTTGATAATGCATTTGTGTTTTGGATGTGCACGTTAAATTACAAAAATTAAAAGTAAAGTTAAAAAAACAATTGTTTGGAAATTCCGGAAAAATGAAAGAAAATTACAAGGAAAAATACTCTTAACGACATTGAAATTATCGTGTGATAAGTCGCTATAGGTGTTTTTTGGTCGATAATTGCGAATTTGACATCAGAAGCGATTGAAAATAACATCATGTGGAAAATGAACGAACATTAAAAAATACAAGCATCTTTGTTTTAATTTATACAGCTACAATATTGAAATTTGTAATTTTCTTTGATTTTTCCGTAATTTTCAAACAATTGTTTTTTTTTAATTACTTTCAATTCTTGTAATTTAACATGCATGAAAGATTTTCTTTTTAGGTTTTTCCAGTTCTCCGCAAATGTTCCTAGTTTTGGTCTACTTTGGATCGAAATAACCGACATCTTTTATGTATAACACGATAATCGCATGAAAAATGTTCATTTTGTATGAAAAGGACGAAATTTCCCTGATTTTCAGCTCATTGAATGAGTTTTACGGGAAAATGACCTTGGAATGGATTCGTGTTCAGCGATTCAAAAAACCTATTTTGTTATAAATTCAAAATTATCTTATAAAAGGGGGTGAAAATAGGGTTAATTTAGCGTTTAGGGAGATCCTGTTCACTTAGCTCAACCCTTACAAATGATCCACGTCCACGTTTACGCCTCCTACTTATTTTCTGTGGGAATATGTAAGTTTTTGATGTACGCAGATAGACCAATGTGTGGGTTATTGGTGAAATTAGGCGACCAATGCTTGTTTGTAAAAGTGGTCAAAAATTGGGCCTCCAGGATGCGCTATTTTAAAATAATGTTCAAACAATAAACGTCATAAGATTTGATCAAATTGTATGTGTTTTATTTCAATCTGAAGTTCTATAAAAAAACAGTTCTCAACATACAGCATACTCACATTTTCAAGTAGTCTAATGAAACATATTTCTCATTACAAAGTATTTAATGAATGAAAGGCAAAATACCGAAACTAGAATACAGTTACATGAAAGTGTACTTACATAAATATAAAAAATACTGAAAATATAAAATATAGATAAAACTACTAGTAAAGATAAGAAGTATAATGGATGATACACCTATTCATACATAATTATAGTATACTTATTTTATCAGGAATGCCATTGCATTTTCAGTTCAGTTAACTTATGGACTAAACTCCTCCAACAGCTTCAACTTCTCTTCAAATTCAGGAGTGTCATTCTTAGCAACTACCAAAGTGTGAGAAAGTCCCATCGTTAAACAGATAACTTTTAGTCCAGATAACTTTGTAACCTGAAATGATAAACATTATCGAAACCAGCTTTTGCACAATGATCATTACTATATTTTATTTATCTAATTTATGTAACAAGAACAGTCTATTGTTTATATTGAACTTATAGATTTACATCAGTTACACTTGTTAATGAGTAAATGAGACAAATAGAAAATACTTTGTGAAACAAGATGTTCCACATAAGAACTGACATAGACCAGGGGAACCCAAAATATGGTGACTTAATGTGACTTATCTCTATACTAAGTTGCACCCTTAGTCAGGTCAAATTGGCAAAAAAGGTCTTATTTTGAGCGAACACCACTTGTCGACTTGCGGTGTTTGCAAATCGTTCCTGAACGTATTTAGAAAAAAACAGAAAATCAAGTAATACGTGCTTTTCCATTTTTCAATTGCTATCATATTACAATACTATATGCAATTTTTTTCAGATGGTCGAATATAGACTAATAGCATCTACAGTTCTCGTCAAATAACTTGGCCTGTACGTCATCAATGGGCGTATCTGATTATGAAAAGTTCCTGATTCACACGTGTTATATTGTTAGGTTGGTACAGAAATTTCCGTAAGCCACACGCTGCAGAATCAACTTTATCGGTTGTATTCGTACCTAGTCGGTTAGCATTTTCAAGTTTCTTATAGTGTTCGTCATTCCTAGCTTATCATGTTTATACATAAATATTTGCAGTTGTTATAACCTACTACATTCGTTAGTTTACATTGTTTATTCAGATTATCTTTTTAGAGTGAATATTAGTTTCAATACTTTTAATGTATTGTCGTGTATTAGAACGGATTACACTTTTAACGGACGTGCCGCAGAAATTGTGTTACGTTCCCTGTGAATGAAGGAATCAGACAGCAACGGCATTTGAATACAATTGCATCAGGACATGACAGGCCTGCAACTTGACAAAAATAACGTGATTCAAATACGATAGGACGGGGATGTTTTGTCTCTTTCTAGATCATTACAATGCCATTGACGTATGTGGTTTTCTTAGAAATTATACGTTACAATGTTTCTTTATCTAAATCATGAGTATTAGAAGAAGGTACGACAATTTATAATGTGCCGATATTATTTCATACAGGTGCCAAGTTATTTGACGAGAACTGTAATGTCCTCATTGCAAATTTTTTCAATAACATTTGAAAGTTAATATTTTATCATATTTTTGCGAAAATATAGCCAATTTGTCGGTAACATACTCAAAAACAGAACCATTATCAGCAACCTCGAAAACTATAGTATATTTATATTCAATTTATTTAAAAATGGCAATCAACCATATCACTGCACTATAGTGAAATTAATAAATCTGACTGTAGAATCGTGACCAGCGACCTCGAAAACCCCCCGAGTGCGAATTTCTAGCCATTTTCGTTGAAATTTGCAATCTTCCAGTTTTTGGCCAATATCTGGCCAATAAAAGGACAAATGAAAAATCAGACTGCGGAATCGTGATCAGCGAAAACCCCCGAGTAGGAATTTCTAGCAAGATTTGGAAAATTTCTAATAATATGGCCATGAAATTGACCAATTTCTGGTATAACAAATGAAAAAGTACATATTACTTGATTTGAGGGTTTTTTCTAAATACGTTCAGGAACGATTTGCAAAAAACCGCAAGTCGATAAGTGGTGCTCGCTGAAAATAAGACCTTTGGTACTTTTTACGTCTAATTTGACCCGACTACCTGAGGAGTTACGTCTTTCAGAGTGAAATTCAAAATAACTGAAAATATAAAACACTTGGAACCAAATTTGTTTGGTGCATTGAGGGTATTACTTGATGGCGAGTGAAAATGTACTGAATCATTCAAATGGGTTCATTGTGGGTGATCTCTCTTAAAGTTGACCAATTTGAAAAATTACCGATTTGAAAAATTACAATCATCAAATTCTAAAACTTGTTCTACTCTATTCTTTTTTTAAAAAACTTTGTTGTGCCCAAGGAAAGCTGGAATAACGAAATTTTTTACAATTTTACTTAGAAAATAACCGAAAAGTTACCTATACATTTATACTTTAAATTTGACAATTAGCAATAGAAGTTACCGGGATATCAAAAATTATCTTGATCAAGGGTGGTTGTGGAATCTAAAACATATGTCTTACTTTACGTTATCAAAGCTTGTGTCAAATTAATTAATTTGAAGTTTCTAAATGTGAGAAATTTCGCAATTTTATACGAATGTTATAACACTCAGAAGTCTCTAGCGCTTTAGACTCCGGGATTTTCAGGTGGCCTATCGAAATTAGAAGGTTCGAATTGTATAAAAACACAATTGCATGAACGCCAGACGTCCTATGTAATTAGCTATGAACGTAATCATTTTGACATATGCCTCGAGGAGCTCGCTACGCGTCAGTTTATACTTTTTACTTCGATCTTGTTAATTCGGGGTCGTTTTATGCCCCGTGCGGCCGGCGCCAGTTGTAATAAAGTGTTTTCGACTATAGGCCGCTAGCATTTAACCGCTTTTGGGTATGTTTTAGTAGCTAGAAAATTCCCTTTGGTACGTCGCACGTTAGACGCGCGTAGCTGAGACCTGAGAGTACCTGTTTCTATTTTAATTAAATTTTCCTATTTAATCGACATTTTGGGGCCCGAGACTATGCTATTTAGTTGGCCCCGTTCATAAACTAACGACATGGAGCGAAAATTGCATGCGAAAAGTCCTCGTAAAGACGTTCTATGTTCCGAAGATTTGCACTTTTCTAACTCGCGAGCTACGCGCTCCTCACGTGAACGCCATTCGATTTATCGAAAATTAACCAATTTAAAAGTTAGTTTTCGACCCCGTTTGTGGCTATTGCGACCTTGTAAACGGTTCAAAGTTAACATTTCGTTTTACATTCCACAACCACCCTTGACCAAGATAATTTTTAATTTGTAGTTCATTATTGTTCTACAACTGAAATAAATAAATATGAAATTTGTAGGTTATTGACGATGTCAGTGTGACAGTGACATAATTATTTCAAACGTAAAGTAAGACACACGTTTTAGATTCCACAACCACCCTTGACCAAGATAATTTTTGATATCCCGGTAGTTTATTTCAGTAATTGTTTAGAGAATAGTTATAATTTTTAACAATTTTTACTTGCTATATGTAGTATACCGCGAAAAAAATTCCGGGTTTTCGCAGCACGTGTCACTATATAACAATGTTACTGAAAGTGTGAATAATTTCGAAAGTCAACCTGACAGCAGGTGCCAGTATGAAACATAGAGTTCTAGTCAATTTTAATGAAATTTCAATGCAACATACGAGTACAATTTAACGTACTTCATTAGTTCTTTCTAAATCATTTTCAAATATTTTTTGTTCCTACAATCATACATTTGACCCGATCACGTGTCAAAACTATATTGCAAATAAAAATAAGAAATCATCCATCGATCGATCACAGTTCATTCATTTTGAATAATCACAATACCAAATTCATACTTTTCCATATTTCATTTATTTTTATGTTCTTCCATTTGATTGTTCTTATTAATATTTACCAATATCAAATTTGAAGTATAAATTCAAGACCAACTATTAACTATTTGGCGATTTCCTTTAACATTGTTAAAAAATGTCAGTTATTTTTCTCTCAAAAATTGCAAGATTGTACTGGGTTCCCCATAATAGACTACTCATTTTATACCGGGATATCAAAAATTATATTGGTCAAGGGTGGTTGTGGAATCTAAAACGTGTGTCTTACTTTACGTTTGAAATAATTATTTCACTGTCACACTGACATCATCAATAACCTACAAATTTCATACCTATTTATTTCAGTTGTAAAACAATAATGAACTACAAATTATGAAATAATTATGTGAGCTTTGAACCTTTTCAGAGGTCGTGATAGCCACAATCCGGGTCAAAATCTGTTTTGAAATAGTTAATTTTCAGTAAATCGAATGACGTTCACGTGAGAAGCCCGTAGCACGCGAGTTACAAAAGTGCAAACTGGTTGTACCTAATACGGCTTTACGACGACTTTTCGCGTGCCGTTTTCGCTCCATGTAGTTAGATTTAATATCGGACCGTGCCCGACGGCCCTTCTTTTTTCGATAAATGTCCATTAAATAGGAAAATTTAATTAAAACACTTTGAGCTATTCTCAGATCTCAGCTACGCGCGTCTAACGTGCGACGTACCAAAGGGAATTTTCTCGCGACTAAAATATAGACGAAGCGGGTAAAAGCTAGCGGCCCATAGCCAAAAACACTTTATTACAACTGGCGCCGGTCGCACGGGGCAAGACACAGCCCCAAATTAACAAGACCGAGGTAAAATGTATAAACTCTAACTTACGCGCAGCGAGCTCCTCGAGGATATATGTCAAAATGATTTCGTTCGTAGCTAATTACATAGGACGTCTGGCGTTCATGCAATTATGTTTTTAGATAATTCGAATCTTCTAATTTCGATAGGCCACGTGAAAATTCCAAAGTCCAAAGCGCTAAAGACTTCTGAGTGTTACAATATTCGTATAAAATTGCGAAATTTCGGACTTTTGAAACTTCAAATTAATTATGACATAATTAATTCAAACGTAAAGTAAGACACACGTTTTAGATTCCACAACCACCCTTGACCAAGATAATTTTTGATATCCCGGTATTATCAATAAATTCCCTACGAGATAACTAAATAGGTTGTTCTCTGTGGGATTATCTTCTGTTGTCTTTGGGATTTAAGTAAATTATTAATCAAGTCACAAATAAATTTTAAATTAATAATTTCGTGGAACGCCATTTTTCTACGAGAAGTTTTCATGAATAATTATTAAATTTTTTTGCTTTGAGACATTATTTCAACATCCGTTTGAACTTTCATGGATTACTCGAGTCCAACAACGTGTGTTTTATGTAGAAACTTACATAAGAAGCAATTCGATAGAAGAAGTTAGGCGTGCATTCCGGCGTCAGTTTAATAACAACAATAGGGGTCACGCGCCAAATCGTAAAACTGTTAAGTTATGGGTTCGTCATTGGCGTGAAAATGGTTCTGTACAAAATTTGAAGAAGCCTGGACGTCGAAGAACAGTTCGTACACCAGAAAATATAGAACGAGTTAGAATTGCGTTTACGAGAAGTCCTAAAAGGTCTGCTAATCGACAAACCCTTATCCTAGGAATATCGAAGGAAAGCTTAGATTGAATTCTTCAAAGGGATTTAAAATTTCATCCCTATAAATACCAAATGGCACAGCACCTCAGCAATCAAGATGAAGAAGCAAGGTTAGCATTTTGTCAAGAATTTTTCGATTTACATCAAGGAGCAATTCACAGTCTCCTAATGACCGACGAAGCAAATTTTTATTTGAACGGCATGGTCAATAAACAGAATTTTAGATACTGGTCAAATGAAAATCCTCGTGAAATCTTTACACAGAACTTCCATAATCCAAAAGTTGTTGTGTGGTTTGGAGTAGGATCTTTTGGTATTATTGGCCCTTATTTTTTTGAGGATGAAAATAACCGCGCTAACAGTAACATCCGAGCGCTACGTTGATATGCTAGACATTTCTCATTCCAGAATTAAATAGACGAGGATTACTAAACAACACCTTACTGTTCCAACAAGATGGGGCAACAGCTCATACCGCCAGAAACTCAATGAGGGTCCTGCGAGAAATATTTAATGGCCGACTCATTTCTCGATTCGGAGATTCGTCTTGGCCTTCGAGGTCCCCCGACTTAACGGCACCCGATTTTTTTCTGTGGGGATATTTAAAAGCCAAAGTGTTTGCGAGTCGTCCAGGTACAATCGAGGAACTGAAAGTCAAAATTCGTGAAGAAGTTGAAGGAATAGACAAAGGTTTGCTACGCCGTGTAATGAACCACTTTTTATCTAATATTGAAAAATGTGTTGAAGTTGGTGGAGGTCATTTAGAAGACGTGATTTTTAAAAGTTAGAATTAAATTAGCCAAATATTTATAAGTTATCATAAATCCCAAAGAGTTAGCTGTAATTTAGTAAAATAAAAAGTTTGTTTTGTTAACTAAAAAATGTTTAATTCAAATATTAAAATGGGTAGTCTATTATGGGGAACCCAGTATAAGTTTTAGCATTAGATTCCCATGAAATAAAATCATACTTTTTGAAATCTGTCACGCAAAAATTCTGTAGAATGGTAAGGTTGAGAATGCTTCAGTTGATTTTCACTAATCATCCTTATTATCCTTAATGCACCCAAACAGAGTTGGTTCTTCTAAGTTAATGCTACAGTTAAAATAATTACATTCGTAGATAATAATCTAATTGCCTGGCCTAAAAGTCATACATGCTCGATAATATAAGAATTACCAAAACCTATGTCGCTTCAAAGAGTCAAATTAGGAATTATGATTTTGATTTATTTCTTCTACTGTTGCACAAAGAAGGCAAGAGGATATTCACTTGCGCACAACTGTACCGACGGTTGAATTCAAGTTACAAAAACGTTGGCCAAATATGAGCAAAATCCATAGACCAAACAAGTGGTTAGGAGAATAGATATTCGAGTTTGGGGACATACTTCAACTTTACTTATTTTACAACAATTATAATGTCTTATGTATTACTTACTTCTTTGGGCACCGTGCTAGATTTTGCTCCAAACTCTCCGTAACCCAGTTCGCCAAAAGTTGGCGAAGCACCCCACGATATAACTGACTCATCTGCTGCCACAATGATTGATGTGAAACCAGGTGCAATGTGATGTAATGCCCACCCGGCAAGATCTTGTATCGGTTTTGGATACATATTAGCCTCACCTGTACGTTTCGTTTGACCAAACATGAATAAGGCACCAATATCGGATACAGCTAAGCTGTATGTTGAACCACAATGTACAGAGCGAATGCCTCGTCCTTGAATATCGAAATATTTTATCAATCGAGGTACCTGTGGATGAAAGTAGATGATAATAATCTTCCTGTTGTAACATAAGCACTATTAACTTGTTCAACACTGACAATTTTTTACTTTAAGAAATACAAGTCAATTGTTTCAGTGGCAATAGTTTCCTTTTTATTACTAAGAGTATAAAAAGGCATCCAGTCAATTTTTTCAGCGTTCACCATGTCCACATTCATTCAAATTGAATAGTAAATGTTTCACCAGACAGCTACAGAATGAATTATTAACATTTTATCTTTTGACAACAGGAGAGGAGGTAGGTATTGGATTTTTTCTTCAAATTTAGAGCTTATAGGAATTAGAGATACCTCACTAGGGTAGTGTTCTGAAGGTCTTGAGCCTGACTTAGGGGGGGGGAGGGGGGGCTCAGATTTCAGTTGGAAATAAAAATAATCTAAATGACATACCTTATTGAGAAAAATTTTTTTTTTAGAAACTTCATCACTTAAAATATGTATTGTTTCTTCAACTTAAAGTGTCCTTTTTCTTTAGAAGAAGTTTTTGAGCCATTTTTCCAATAAATCAATGTTATAAGAACTTATTGATAATGACAGTTCTTCAATCAGTGGTAATATACGTTGTAAAAGTAAAAACAATGTTGTTTCATTTCGTTTATTAATATGATAAATTACCAAAAAACTTCAACTAACAATTAAATATCTGTCACTATATGTAGTACAGGAAAGAAATTGGCCTAAAAAAAATTACATATTTTCGCGGAAATATCCGTATGAGCTTTTCTGCAACCATCTTTTTTCTTTCCTCACTATACATAGTATAAGAGAAGTATTGTAATCGAGGCAAAACATTTCTAGGTGTTCGCGTATATCCGTTCTGAGCATGTGGACGTAAAAACAGTAGAGATACGATTGCACCGTTCCTATATGGAGCGTATTACGACAGCAGAAGTGCCACCTGAGTAAACATTTTAACAACTTATGGGTGACTGATTTACATTTGAATATCCTAGCCAATGAACTATGAATTTTTTTTTAAAGCTGAAATCTCGAATAAACAGTTGTGTGGTTAACTGCCAGAATAAGGAAGATTCATGAGTGTACAATTATCCAGTTCTATCCTTTTCCCAAACGTCCATGGGGAAGAGAAACTCGAGAGAAATGGTATGAAGCAATAAGAAGGCAAGTAATTAATTAGGAACATCTAAGATGAATGATTTTTGTGAGCTTTTACTATTATGAAAAGAATAAACATTGTTTTATATATAAATTCTCGGGAAATAGGTCACATTAACACTTATGCTTTATATTTTCTTGTTTTACGTACGTTTCGGTCTCACGACCATCATCAGAAGACTTATCATGTCTAAAACTTGATTACTTAAAACTAACTGTATTACACAAAGCGTCCCTATCGCACCAATCTCAATTAAAATGCCCACGTCGCCGAAACGAACAGAAACACAAATAAACGAAATTGTAAACCTCAATGCTATAGTATAATTATCAGAAATGCACTGCTAAGCAGAATTTTTGATAAATGCGTGCTCATGTCAACACAGTAAGAGATCGACTAGTGCTAGTCGATCACTTACTGTGTTGACATGAGCAACTAGTCGATCACTTACTGTGTTGACATGAGCACGCATTTATTTAAAATTCTGCTTAGCAGTGGATTTTTGATAATTGCTAATTAATACTATAGTATTGAGGTGTTACAATTTCGTTTATTCGTGTTTCTGTTTAATTAAGATTGGTGCGATAGGGACGCTTTGTGTAATACAATTAGTTTTAAGTAATCAAGTTTTAGACATGATAAGTCTTCTGATGATGGTCGTGAGACCGAAACGTACGTTAAGACAAGAAAATATAAAGCATAAGTGTTAATGTGACCTATTTCCCGAGAATTTATATATAATTCATACATGGGTCAAGAATCTTTATTAAAATAAACATTGTTGTAACCATCGAGGGTCATCCGCGTTTTGTTTTTTCAATATTCAAAAAAGAGCCATGAATACTGCAGTGGGGTCTAGAATATAGATGGATCTTTTAAAATCCATCAGACATGAGCATAAGGTCTAATCATTAGAACAAATATGTTTCTGCTTCTGTACAAGTGACCATGGGCTTCGATGACTGCCAGTTCACCTGGTACAGTTCTTCAGATCAAAATAATTTAACCACTCAATGTACCATCAATTTAGATTTTATCATAAGTAAACCTACCTCATCTGATAAATGTATTGGATTGTCGAAGAAATTTGATAGTACTTCTGAATCATCTTATCTACAATATCTCATGAGTGCATCATTTGAAAACTAATAAACTATAAAGAGTTCACACTGTGAATATATTATAACACTACTGATTACAAATAATCACCCTTATCCACTAAAAAAACTATTAAAGTACTGAGGACATCAGAGTAAACAAATTATAAATGAAAATGTGCCTGTTTAAATACTATTTGGGGATAATAATGTAAACAATGCCCTCTCATTAGGAGATAAATCGGAATTTAATAAATTGCTTTTTCGTTTATACATTTCCATCCCTTCTAAATTACCTAGATATTTGTCTGTACTGTTTTAAAAGTGTTAAACTTTCTTGGGAAATGGTGTGCCCTGTATTCAAAATATGTTCGACTACCGCCGATTTTTCACCATTTTTTTCTTTATATGGGCAAAATATAACGAGTTAAAATATTCCTTCTAGTTTGACTCACAATCGATTTTATAAATCCCGGATTTGTCGAAATCGGAAACTTTATCAAAGGTGTTCTTACATCTATAAACTGGTTGTATTGCAAATTTAGAAAACAAACTAGAATTTGTTAATTACTGAAGAATGTTAGGTGAAACTTTTGAATTTTATAGAAGTATTTGAAGGTAATGGCTCTAATTTGGTTAGTTGGCAACGTTCCAACTTCCTTTTTTGTTTAGAAATTAAAATATTAATCAAAGATTTATGGTAACGATTGTCCAACGCAATTTCCTGAAGTTTCTCAACTTCGTTGTTATAATTTGCTGGCTCAAAGGGACGTTCAATAATCTAAGATTTAGACTATTAAACGGAGCTATGTTATATAAAAATGGTGTAGCTCAATCCGCCAGGGTATGCCTATTTGTTTGAGTGGGTTTTTTATATATGTTGAAATCCAAGTGATCACCATCTTTTATAATGTTAATATCAAGGAAAGGAAACTGATTATCTGTTTCTATTTCGACAGTGGAACTCAGTGAATCAAATTGATTATTAAGCGTGTTCAAAAAGCCTTTGGTCAATAATTTAATTGCTAAACAAAAAAGGAAATTGGAACGTAGCCAACTAACCAATATACAGCCACTCCTTCAAATACTCCAATAAAATTTAAAAGTTTCACGTATCACTTCAGTAATTAATAAATTCCATAGCTTGTTTTCTAAGTTTGGAATACAACCAGTTTATAGAAAACACCGTTTAGGCAACACCTTTGATAAAGTTGCCAATTTTGACAACTCCGGGATTTAGAAAATCAAATGTGAGTCGTGTTCAAAATGCTTGGTGGGTCAATCTAGAAGGAACATTTTAACTGGTTATAGTACCCAAACATATTTTGAATACAGGTCAAAAAATTTCTAAAGAAAGTTTATCACTTTTAAAACACAAGACAAATATCTAGTTAATTTAGAAGGGATGGGAATGTATAAAAACGAGAAAGCAATTTATTAAATTCCTATTTATCTCCAGCTGAGGGTAATCCCTTTTTTGCATTATTATCTCCAAATAGTATTTAAACAGGCATATTTTGATTTATAATTTAGTTTACTCTGATGATGGCTACTTGGCAGCTGAAAGATCCTCAGTACTTTAATAGTATTTTTAGTGGATGAGGGTAATTATTTCTTAGCAATAGTAGGTATCATTCAAAAAGTTTGATTTGTTACTATTACTACTCCCAAACATGCCAATTTGGATTTTTAAATTTAGACTGAAAAATCATGTTCTCCGACCCCAAAAACTCCCATATAACAATTTTGAAAAAAATCGGACCAAGATCGGAAAACTCGTCCGCCATCTTGAATATCAAATTTGCCAGAGTAAAGACATAATATAAACGGTGACGTCACATCGATATCACATACACCCGCGCGCGTCAAAAATAATCTTGATCGATTCAGAAAAGTTCAAAACCGGGATAAATCCGCAAAAAATCCAGAAAAATGTTTAGGGCCGATTACAACACTTCCCTTACACTATATACTGACATATAGTGAGGGAAGTAATAAATAAGTTACTATAATCTGGATCATATTCTTTCAACTTCTTACAATATATGTATTGCCTTTTATTGTGTAAGTTGACAACATCTATCATTGGAAAATTCCATACTCAAAATAAAATTATTCATTGTAGGTAAAGAATGTACGTACCATTTCATCCTTCTGTTCGGCGTGCCCTAATCGTCCAAAACCACCAAAACCCCATGAGAATGCCCTCTTCCTACTGTCTATAGCAACTGTATGATTTTGACCACAACTGAAATCTACTATTTCTGAGACATCAACTGGAGATACATGTCCATCTTTTGTTTTTTCGATGTAGAGAACCACCCGTTTTGGGCTGGTCTCATAATTGAAACACAATTTGGTAGTAGTTTTAAAATATTTTCCGTCTGTATTATGTCCTAGTTGTCCATATTCCGGAAGACCAAAAGAATGCAACCCACCTTTTATATCGAGAATGATGGAAAACTCTGCACCACATCCAACCTGAAAATATGTACAGAAGTGATGATTAGTTAATTTCCATTTACCAAAGGAGGGACGTATTTTAGTTGTATTTTTAAGCAATTTTAGTGGTTCCCAATGCAATATTACAAAAAACATAATATGAACTGGAAATGTAATATGGTCTGAAACAAGTTAAAATTGAATGACAATCAATAAATGAAAAAATTGATAGTTGTTTTCCATGTTTCTTTTGTATGCGATTCAATTTGAAAAAGTTCGACAGCTACAAGAGATTCGCCTAGCCAAAAAGGCAGGTTCCATATGGATGAAAATTATCAATTTTTGGGAACAAACATTTGTATATACTATGAAATTTGCATTTTGATAGAAGACATCTTATCAAAAAGATGTGAATAAGCGGAAACAAATGTGTTTTATGGTCTTTTCTTCTGAACATTAGGTGATTTATAAACTGTCTTGAAGAAGGAACACATTTTAAAGTGGTTACCTTGAACAGAAATAAGAAATGGTAAACACTTTTGCGACTTGATTAATGGATTTTGATTTGTTCCTTCCCTAATTTTGATATTTGCTAAATTTTTTGAGATGAATGTTACGTTACGTTAGAGCTTCATAAACTTGGTATATTTAGCAATTTAGATGCTCTCTGGTTTCAAAATCCTCTACATTCTTCAAATACAACAGAATTAAGATGTAACTATCATCTTCACAACACTCGGCATAATCAATTTTCAATCGTATGTTAGGCGAACATGTCGTGAACCTTTATGTAGAATTTTCTCTTTTTTCATTTTGCGTGAATAATATATGCTCAATTCAGTATTTCATATTATAATAGTTTTTTGTCGCCTTAACGTAACTTTTCTTATTTTATGTATATGATTATAAAGGCTTCCAGTATTGAAAGTACCATTATAAGTTACAAATACAAGTTTTCTAAAATTGAATTGTGTTACTTTGAAATATTCCACTTACAATCATTTGTTTTTAATATTACTACATTTATTTTATTAAACTGAATGTTTTGAAAATGTATATTTTCAACAGTTTATTAAACGCAAATATATATTAAAAATTTCATTTTTATTTGTTCATTAGCTTTATCTTAACTCACCTTAACTATCGGTGGTCCCCTATAATTGATCCTTGTTGGAGTTGAAATTTGAGGTTGCAAGTTACCCACACCTAATTGCCCTGAGCGGTTATCACCACAAGCATATACAGTTCCAGTATCAGTAAGAAATAGGGTGTGATTTCGTCCACAAGCTGCACTGATAACATTCTTACCAACCAAACCAGGTACCAAAGTAGGAGTATACACAGTATTTGTATTTTCTAATCCTAATTGTCCAAATTGATTACGTCCAAATGTCATGGCCTCACCTTCTTCAGTGATCACTACACTGTGTGCTGCCACACAACCACTTACTGCTAAGCGTATCTGAAAATCTGATTAGTTTTAATATGTACTGTTGTTTCTATTTACTTTAAGAACATCATTTTATGGTAATAAATTATCAGAACTCGGGAAATATGTATAGGCCTTTTTTTACTGTTGGGACATAATTTCATTATTTTTGTGTGAGAGAGCATATTTCGAAGAAATTTTGTCAAATGTATTATTAAATTGTGATTAAATTTTACTGGATTTTGTGATAAAGAGGAAAAACCTATGGTAGATAATTCATCGAATTTTCTACCTATCAAACTATTAGTGAAAGTACCCGCTAAGAATTCTTCTAGCTTCTAGCGGCTTTCCTAGATATAGAAGGAGCTTTTTACAACACCTCAATTGTTCAATCATCAGGTTCCTCAAACACAGAGGAACCATGTGTGGCCTGGATAGACTCAATGCTGAGGAACAGGATGATACAAGCAACCACAATGGAGGAATCGTAGTGGCCCTCCGCAGGGGAAGTACTTTCTCCACTCCTGTGGAACCTGGACCTGAACAGGCTACTGAGAACCCTCTAGGACAAAGGATACAGAACCCTTGAATATGCCGACGACATAGTTGCCATGGTACAAGGAAAATACTACTCCACGGTCAGAGATCAAATGCAAAAGGCTCTGAACCTGGCAATAAAATGGACGGATTCAGAAGGCCTGAATATCAGTCCCCACAAAGTCACCGTAGTAGCATTCACTCGTAAACTATAATTAGAGGGCTTGGGACCGCCATCGACGATGAGCAGATCCACACATTGACAGACAGTCAGGAAGTGACATCCCGTCTGGTATGCAAAAAAGAACTTGAAATACTGGTAAACCGAAACCGCGTTAAGCTGATTTGGGTGCCGGGAGATCAGGGAACGACAGGCAATGAAAAAGCAAAAAAAGGGTCGGAGAACGCTCCAGATCCAGAACAGACCACGGGGGTACCAAAACGTACAGCACGAAGGTCTGTAGAGTCATGGAAAACCACACTGAATACTGGGAAAAAATCCCAGGAAACGAACATGGGAAGAAATACATCAAGGCCCCGTGTAACAAAAGAACGACATACCTATTAGCACTAAATAGGGAAAAAATAAAAGTCGTAACAGGGTTCATGACTGGCGATGAGCCAGTAAAAGGGCACCTAAACAAAATGGGACTGTACAATGGCGACCTGACATGAAGCCTTTGCGGTAAGGATACAGTGCGAGGCACTGGATCGCAAAATACAGTCAATTTAAGGAAAGCCTGACGGCGAACCAGAATTATACGGTTCCCACCCAGTAAAGAACTTGCACAAACTCGTACAAAAGTACTCGAGCGACATAGGCGAGATACAATGAACCAACAGGCCTAAGTGTCACCGGAGGCAATAGCCAGAAGACAAGTCTACAAAAGGGGTGGAGTTTTTAGTGAGTATGCCTGGAATGGTCACTCTCGCAGTAGACCTTGAGACTCAAAGGCTCATAACCTCCCCATAAAGGGTATTCTCCACCTCCGCACAAAAAAAAATTGTCTTGGTATCTCTAATTTACTTATGTTTCTCCTTGATATTAGTTAATCTGTTGTTACTGAATATATTATTTAGTTCTTAATGTTTGTCTTTACTGTATACATGGGACAAGAAAATCAACTTATTCAGTGTTTATTTAAACGTTGTCTGGTGATTAATTTTTGTTTTTTATGTCAAGATGCCTCCAGTACCTAAAGGTAAAGCAGCTTTAATAAAAATATGGATTCGTGATTTTGCAGATGATTTAACAACTGATGGTGGAATAATGTTTGCAAACATTGTGAAAAAAGATAGTGTGTGTGATAAACGGTCACAAATTGTGCAACATATTAAGAGTAATGGACACATACAAGCCAAAAATAAAACGAAAACCATAACACAAATGCTAATTCCGCATAGTATTTCAGCTTCAAATAAAACACGTGATTTAGCAAGTGAACTATGTGAACTGTTAATTTCGTGCAACATTCCATTTAATAAGTTAAACAATATGCATTCAAACAGTTTTATTAGAAAATATTGTTGCAAAAGCGGAGATACGGTTCTCTCTGATACTACTGTTAGGAGAAAATGTGTTGACGTTATTTTTCGGAAGACTATGGAGAAAATTAAAGCCGAAATCGGAAACGAGTACGTTTGGACATCCGCAGACGAAACAAGCGATCCTTGTGGACGATACATAGCAAATTTAGTCATTGGATAGTTTTCAAAAGAAGAGCCGTCGAAGCCTTACCTAATAGCCTGCAAACCACTAGATGAAGTTAACCACGATACGGTAGCCCGTTTTATTAATACTGCTTTAAGTGATATATTTGGTGCAGCAATAAATGAAAATCCTACTTTTCATTTCTGATGCAGCTCCTTACATGGTGCAGCCAGGACAATTTCTAAAAGTGTTTTATCCCAATATGCTTCACATTACTTGTATTGCACATGGCGTTCACAGAGTTGCAGAAGAGAACCGCTCGAATTACTCAGAGGTAAACAATTTAATATCAAATCTAAAAAAAGTATTTTCAAAATGTCCCAGCAGAGTAAATGCATATAAAATCAACTACCTGATTTGCCGTTTCCTCCCCAACCTGTAATTACACGGTGGGGTACCTGGCTAAGTGCTACCTACTGTTTTTTATGTAGACAATTTTGACCAGATAGCTAGGTTTGTTAGTAATCTTGACCAAAATGATGCTACTTCAATTTTAGTAAGCCAAAAAGCATTTACAAATGATACAACTAAAAAACAGCTAGCATTAACTATTCTAGTTTTTCAACTAAGTCAATTACTTATTTTCAAAAGCAGGGCTGGTCACTTAATGGCACCTTATATGAAATTTTTGAGGTTCAAAGTGAGGTTACGGAATTTCCAAAAATAATACCAGAAATAATTCGAAATAAACTTAATATTGTGTTAAATACAAATCCCGATTTCGAAATCATAAAAAATATTAACAGTTATATTAACGGTATAGTACCACGCTCGAAAAAGCAATGCCATTAAATGCATACTCTAGCTTTAAATTTTGTCCATTAACATCTTATCAAAATGATTCTACTTAATATTTATATTCCTACATTTGTAAGCAACAAATAAAATTATATGCCCATTGAACTTTTTATTTTATTTACCTAATCTTAACATTTACTCTATTGCAAAATAGTTAATCTAATCAAATCACATAATTGATAGGGAATATTTGCGGTTTGATAGTGCATATTTTAGAGCATATCTCCCGAGGTCTGATAGTTATATTTGAATTATATATTTTTCTAGATAGATTGGTGCTAAAGATATAAGTGTTTCATATCATGTAGTCTATTATGAAGCATATATCCCATTAGAATTGTTGTTCATATGTAAGCCTCTTTAGTATAGAGCAGATATAGATCACATACCGATATATATCACATAACGATATATATCGCGATATTTATACGTGAATAAATATCAAAATTCTTGATATATATCGAATAGCTGAAAAACATATTTTTTGCTGAATCTGGCAATGGATGCATTTGAACAGATACATGACCGGGAGAGAAAGACTACGTCAAAAAGCAGAAACATTGCAGCGATTGGTCTTTGAAAACACGAGATCATAACGGAGGTGATTGTTCATTCGTTGTGAATTATCATATTATACTTTCATTTTGAGCAATAAGTTGAATTCTTCTTTTTTTAAAGCTGTATCAAGGAAATATGTACAAAAAGGATTTTATACTATGCTAAAATGCAAATATTATTCATGTCCAATACTTAATTATTATCCATCAGTGGCGGCTCCTCGAAGGAGGCTAAGGAGGCTCAGCCTCCTCACCAATTTATTTTAATGATCATTCTCCATTTTATATCCTGTTTCTCTGATAATTCTTCAAATTTTACAATTAATTCCCCGTTCTCAGTAGTTATTTTTTACCTGGCAACAGTGGCCAGAGGCTATATTCTCTATATATCTCAAACGCTAAATACGTGTGGTCAACGCAGTTGCCGTTTTTCCAACCAGTTCAATTCACAAATAGGGTAAAACAGCGAATATGGCAACAGCCTATGGAGGCTAGCTTCTCGTACGCTCCCGGCGCAACGAGGTATAGACCTCGTTGCCCGGCGGTCGTATAAAATACGATTACTTGCCGCGGCTGCAAACTTCGACACGTGCTCTGGCAGTTGTTGTTTTTGTTTCGTGAAGCGATGTAAGGTTAAGTTATAATTTATCTGTTCGGTCGTTCGGTGAGTTATTAACAAAGAGTTCTTTGGTTATTAAACGTTAAACTGAGTAGTGATTTAGTTGCTGATAAGATTAGTGATGACAGGTATGTTTCAAAATCGATGATTTGATACTGATAATTGTAAAAAATATTTAAGGTTAACGGGATCTGAGGTACACAATAAATTATATTGCTGGTATTGCTTGCTATTTACATCTGATACAACTTCATGTTGGGGGCACTTGGGTTATGATGATTTGAAAAATTCAGCTCGTGGTATAGACAGACATGAAAAATTGCAGGAACATATTACATAGAGTATTAAGTTTAAATTAACGGGTAAACAGAATATTGTTAAAGGAGGAAAACATATAATTTGGTAGACAAGAAACTACATTATAAACAACTTTTTTTATGAAATTTTAGATACTATTAAAGGTCAAATTGAGATCCGATTTGCCGATTTACATGAATTGAAGTTTTTTGTATAACTTATTTCTAAAATATAAATTTTTTGATAAAATAGCACTGCACAATGATTTATGCGTTATATACTCGGATAAAGATATTTTAGGCCAGTACGACATTCACGCCGATATGATAAAATATTGATAGACAATGATTTGCAACAAGTTTTACCTCAGTTTTATAAACTACTTTGTTTGACAGTCACCATTCCTGTCACGTCGGCATCGGTGGAGGATCATTTTCTACTCTCAAACGAATTAAAACTTACATGCGAAATACAATGGGCCAAAATCGTTTATACAATGTTAGTTTGATATCTATTGGAAAAGATTTAGTAAAACACAAAATGATAAATTTTTTGATAATATTATTGATAATTTTTCGCAAACTAAAGACCGTGGAATTCCGTTAATATATAAAAAAGTTAATAAAATTAATAAAAAAAAAACAAAATATGAAAAATTCCAAAAAAAAGAAAAAATATTTAAAATCCAAAAAAATAAAAGACAAAAAACGAACAAAAAAATGTTTTGCCAAGAGAAACTTTATACCTCCACGTTGGTTCTTGCTGGGTAACAATTAATTTTGTCACTGAAGTAGCTGGTACGGTCGCTGTGCAAAGATTAAAAGGCTGTGAATAGAGTATATTTTTACAAAAATGTTTTATGTCCAGCCTCCTCTCTCAAAAATTCACGAGCCGCCACTGTTATCCATGCAATTCAATTTGTAAATGAATACAAAGCGTGCCAAAATGTTGAATTATGTACACACCCACAATTCAAATCAAACAATCAATGTAATGACGTTTAACTTTTTAACGTAATCTGGGAAAGAACCGCGATGGTCGGGTATTTCAAATACCGTGTATTTGGTATTTCCCCCAGACCAATCAATTAGTCAGTTTATTTCCTACCGCGAGTGTAAGCATTTACAAAGGACAGTTCAACCAAATATAGAAATTTTCTATTTATTAAACGACTCTTCAAACTGTTTCTCAATTAATAAGTAATTAAATAGAACCGAAATGCCGCGAGACAAAAATGCCGTATGGAATTACTTTCATTGCAAATCAAAAGAAAATGACAGTAGCAAATGGGCAGTTTGTGAGAAGTACGGTATGGAAACGCAGGGTATGCCCCAAAGAAAATACGGTTGGTGTTTCATTGCATTAATTATAAAGTACATTTCCGTTATTTTTATTCTATTAAAAAATTGATCACATGACTATACCCGATTGTCTTATATGCATTTTAGTTTTGTTTTCAATTAATAAATGGTTCTAAAAATGTACAGAATAATCACCATTATCTACTAAATATACTATTAAAGTACCTTAATAGTATTTTTAGTGGATAATGGTACTTTTTAGTGTATCTACAGTTGTGAACACTTATAGTGTATTAAATAAATGGTTATTTTTTCGTTGCATCATTGACTCAGTCGAGTATGTTTACTTTAATATTTTCAATCATATAAAATCTGAAATATAATATTGAAAGATATGGAAATATCCGATATATATCAATATTTTAATATTTTCATTAAATAAGATAGTTATGATTCCTGGTATAGAGGTTGAGTAACCGTTTAACTGGACTAATGTTGTTATGTAAAAAAATAAACATACTAATATGGGAAGCAAAGCTTGTCACATTATATGTTCGTAACAAAATCAATCTATGAGGTTACAAGTTGGATAACATATATAATTTTCGAAAATCATAATTACAAAAGATTCGGTTGTATTAAAGATTTCACAATCAATTGCACAAGTTATAACTTTCAGCTTATTATATGCGACTTATAATGTAAAGTAGTAGTTGAACAAGCCAAGTAAAAGCTGTAAGGATATGCAAAATATTCAATTAAATTTTGAGATATTCTGGATGTTTGGACCTAACATCATAAAAATTAATTTGCCAAACAACAAATAAATAAGCGGACTATTGATAACATTAAATAACTAGAAATGTGTTGTCGCTTGGAGAATAGTGTGCGTGGCAAAGTTACTCTATGCAAATCATTTGATTTGGTTACCGATTTTATATAATTGTTTCACATTCTATAAGATACTCTTCGCAGTTGTTGCGAGTGTTTATTACATGATTTCCTTGAAAAACAATACACAGCAAACGATTTTTTGTCAAAATTTGAATACGATATGACCTTTCGTTTTAGAGTTATCATGTAGACAAGCTTTCGTGACATACATCCAGACAGACAGATTTTTTAAAAGTTGCTTAAATTCGATGAAAAATACTATGGTACAGGAATGTTTGCTCTAGGACTGTTTTAACAATTTTAGAAATAGCCTGAATAAATGCAATATACTCTTCTGACTTCGCAAAGAGTTTAACCTCCTGTGGACGAACGTATCAATTGTGATTCAATCCCAAATAATTTTTTTTCCAACTTGATAATATGAAAATTGGCCCATGTGAACCATTGTAACTCATTTGAAACATTCTCCGACTCGATTTTTTCATATCCTAGCACCAAAACCAATTTATTCTGACAATTGACACTTTCAAGTTGCAGGCTTATGTACATGTTGCTCTATTTTAAAAGTGAATAAACGTGAAAATATTGTATGGTTTGTGATTTTTCTAATTGTAATGTGCTCCAATATTATTAGTTCAGTGTCTGCTTGTGTAACCCAAGTGAATTTGATTGATATAATTCATAAATTGGTGAATGTTTAGTTTATATCATATCTGACACAGTGGTAATCAATGTCTGAAATAGTTTGTATCAAATATGTTACTCTGGTACATGTAATATTACTTTTTGTAGATGAGTCTTTTTCCTTTGGGTATACTACCAGTTGACAGGGATGAGAGCTGCCTAGATGACCCGGACTTCATCATAGATGACTAAGAAAGGGAACAAAGCTCTAGCAATACTAGTAGTGAATCTAGTTTTTCTGATAACGAAGTACATCAAATACATATCAGGCGTAGTCAAGCAAATCTTCACAGAATGGGGAAATTACCCAGTGATCTCTTCATCACCAGAAAATAGGAAATTGGAATTTATTGTTTGGGAACTATTCGAGTTCCTAGATTCACGAGGCTAACATTCACATCAGACAAGGAAATGAAACGACGATGTCCTGTTACCTTTGAGGAAAAGGCAACAACCAACAAATATAAATGAGTGTAAACTGACGGCAGTGAGGTGGTTTGACAACAAATATATGGTTGTTAGGCTTTTAGATGGTCATATTATCGCATTTCTATACTATCGGAAAAATATTATTTGCCATTTTTCGTCATAAACAGTTTGCTTCTTTATAAATGCGATTATGAAGCAAATTTTTCGGGAAAACGTGAAATGGATGGTTCATTGACATACAAATCTGAAATAGCTGATGTTCTCTGTAAAAGAAATAAAAATCTGCAACCTAAAAAAAGAGGAAGACCTTCAGGAGGCAGAATAAAGCAACAATTCGAAGCAAAGATGAAAAGAGGACCTACTAATCCAATACCGCCTACGGTTATAAGAAGGAATATAATAGAATATTTATTAGTCCAAAGTAATTTCAAATTATACAGTTAAATTTGTACAATGTGTAATAAATTTAGAGAATCAAAAGATGTATTTAAATATAAATAAGAATAAAATGTAGAAACAAGTGTTATACAGTATACAGTAATATAATATAATCTGACACAAAATAACATTAAGATTGTAGCTGACCACACATACGATAAAATTCCTTGAAATTATAACTTTTGGCTGAAATTAAAAACTGTTGATGTCCTTTTTTTAAAATTTAATGACGAGAGTACATTAGGGGCCTATTTCGGTTAATGTTAGTCGATGTTTAGGATATACAAACAGATTAACACTTTCTATCTTCATATCGATGGAATAAACTTTCTTATGAAAAGTAAATATCCTGATATGTAGATTCCATAGGTGGTAAGAAATGAGTTCTTTTCGAACAATCCTATACAAGAAACTTTTGCCCTTAAATTGCACATGCTGCGAATAATGAATTTTTGGATAGTAAAAATTCTCTTGACATGTGGGCTTTGTCCCCAAAATAAGATCCCATACTTTAGATGAGGATATACATAGCCGAAATAAGATATTTTAGGGGTTTCAGTGTCAAGATATTTGCACAAGACTCTAATAGAGTAACATGCTTTGCTTTGATGATTGCGAGTTCACTGATATGTTTATAGAATGTTAGATGTTCATCAAAATGAAAGCAATTTTGTCCTTGCGTCAAATTTGACCTCATTACCACAGACTCTGGAAATGTAATGTTATTTTTAACTGTTCTAAATAGGATGCAAGGGGTCTTACTGAAGTTGAGAGTTATTTCTAACAAAATGTCATTAATTCTTTTTATTTATGGTATTTTCAGTACTGAAGTCATTATCACTTATCGATTGTACAGAAGCATCTGCATAACTGAAAGGAAATTTAAATTCTTCATTCAGTATATTTGGAAGGTTATTGATAAATATTATGAAGAATAAAGGCCCGAGAATTCTATCATCCCTGCGGAACACCATCGATCATGTTAGCGGTTTGAGACACGTAAGATTTGGTGGTCGTCTAGTCTGACAAATTGAGTGCGATTAGATAAACATGATTCAAGCTTTTGTTACAGAATATTTATTGTGATTCAAGCTGTCAAAAGCTTTGGTAAGATCAAAGAATATTCCATACGCCGCATCAGCGGATTCTATTATTTCCAAGGCTGTAGTTAGAAAACTAACGAGACAAGTGTTTACACTTCTGCCTCGACAAAAACCATGTTGGAAACTGTGTAATAAGTTATGCTTGACAAAAAAAAGTTAAAAATTCTTAAGCTGATTGCTTTTTCAAATATCTTTGAGAAAGAGGTAAGTAAACTGATGGGCCTATAATTTGACAACAAATCGGTGTCCCCTTTTTGTGTGCAAAGGTATTATCACACTTCATTTAAGTAGGTTCTGAAAATAGGCTGTGTTGTAAACAAGTGTTTATGATAGCGCATAATGCACTGCAGATTAATGAGATGCATTTTTTTAGAACATGGAGTGGTATTTCGTCATCCTCCACTATTGTTTTTGTTAGGAAATCTAGTAACAATGTTCAAAACCTCAGGTTCCATGACCGGTAGGAAGAACATTGAATGATGATTAATAGGAATATTTTCTATGCAAATGCTATCCATGATCATATTCTTAGTCAGAAGTTTTGAGGTAGAAGTTTCAGATTTTCCCACTAGATCTTTTACTATAGCCATTGCAGTTTTGGATGAAATTTTGTTACTGACATGTTTAGATTTTGCCTTATTTATTAATTTAGTGGAATACATTTTGTTAACTCTGGTATAGAGGTTTTGAAAGCTGCCGTTGTTATTGGCTAATAGTTGCAGGGAACTAACATATTCTTCAAGTTTTGTATTTTCAGCAGTTATCCAGTTTTTATTATTTCTGACATGTTTGTATTTTTTAACTTTTGAAAATAATCGAGACTTTAGTTGAGAATGATGCCCATTGTTCATTTATGTTTTTTATTCTTTCAATTTCAGTTAATGATATAGATTGTAATCTGTCAAGAAAACTACTATAATTATTATGAGAATAGCAACTGTGGAAAGAATATGACTTTTCAAAATTTTATTTGTTACTGGGTTCATGTCTTATTGTTTGTGCATACGGGTCAGAGATTCCAGTATGCAAGATGTTATTCAGTAGTGCATTTATTGTATTTATTCACGATTATGTTATCAATGCATGATTCGCTTGTGGGTGTTGCTCGAGTGAATTTTTGAATAGTTCAGACCATATTGTATGAATTGAGCATGTCAGTGAAATTGTTTTTATCATTCAACAGTTCAAAATTGTTAATGTTGAAATCTCCTAGAATTATAAAGGTTTTTGATTCTTTTATTACAATTGAATCAGTGAGTCCAATTTATTATAGAAATCATGGGTGGTCTGTAAATTGAGACAATAATATATGATGCATTGTTAAATACAAATTCGGAAGAAGCAGATTCGAAAACTAGGTTCAGACGTTTTTTAAGAAATATTTATTGCATTTCTGAATGGAATAAATATTTCTGTATATCCCAATATTTTAGTTTTCTAGAAAACCAATTTTCCAGATCTTGTAAAGGTGAATTTTTGTCATACTTAAGTCAATTCTAAAACCATTTGGTTTATTAAATCAGATGCGAGAGGTGCTCTTCCCTCAGCATCACAAATCTTCAGGAATTCTGGACATGCCTAGATATTTCTTGTCTCTTGTATTCATCAGGCCATTTATAGTATGTACCTCCAAAGTAATATATTGAGATTAAATTCTTTTATTGCAAGTCACAAAGTTTCCAATTGCCAGGTCATAATAAGTTCAATCATTAATTTTTATGAGAAATGTTCTGACGAAAAGCATATTATGATTTGAATGCTATTTCATTTCGGATGATTTGCATGACAGGTATGTTAATGTCAGCTAATATTTTGTAAAGTTGAAATAAGGATTGGATTCAAGATATGTGGTTGAAATAACATGTATTTAATTTCTTATGCATAGAAACATTTATTATTAAAGACAAATAATAAATCTGATGAGAAACCAATGGCAAATGCTTCATATCAAAGATTTATATTGCAATGATCAATCAGTTCTAAAATCAGAATATTGACCAATATATTAATCTTTTACTCTTCTATTCTTATTTAAGCCAAATAATCAAGCCCCATCCAGTTATATGAACACATGAAGGAACATGTTTGTTTTGATCTTTTATAGGGATATAAATTGCAGCTTGTATTTAATTCTCACATAACTTGTGAGTAACTTAACAATTTTATAAATCAGTATCAGGATATAAAAATGCACAAGACATTAACTTCAACATCCAACAGAAAATCTGTGCCAAAAAGTTCTTCTTACCTTTAGATTTGTAAAAAGATGGGGGGCATATAGATTAGGGTGAGTTGCTCCTCCTTTAGCTTCCCTTTTACCAGCATTTTCCCACTGCACCTGTCCAAATATGAGCAGTTGTCCAGGAGGCTTTATTAAAGACTTCAATAGCTCTGGTGGTAATTGAGTAGGATCATCTAGAGCGTCCCCATGACCAGCTATTAAAACTTCATCTGGCTGCGTTGCATTTTCTGCATCGCTGCGATCAGAAATATCTGAATCTAAATCACTTTCATCCTTCCTTTTACCTCTTTTCCCTCCGGCTTTTTTTGCTGGAGTTCGCTTGCGTTTACTAGACATTTTGTTCAAGCAGCTGGTCAAATGATCAATAAAAAATAAATATAGGTTCACATAAAAATATGAGTGGATCACTAATTTTAATCTTCACTCTAGAGCACAATTATTTAAAAGCCGGTTCTTGTTCTTATGTCGTTACGTTCACTATACCAGACATACCAACATTACCAACCAAAATGGCTTGTTTGATAAAAGAAGCTTATTTCATATTTGTCTATCATTCTAAGAAGCAAAGAATATTTTGACATACATACTTTCTTTCACAAGTCAATATTCTAACTATGGTTGCAGCAAAAAAGTTCTTTACTCTTTTACCGAACCTAATAATCGTAGATTAGATATTATATATGGGAGCATAGATAACTCTACTACTAGAGTTATCTATGTATGGGAGACTAATAATTATCGTCAGAGAACCATACTCTAGATTTAGATTATCTGTTCGTGAATATCGAATAATGAATAATGGTGCAAAAAGATAATAGTGTGATTAATGATTGGATTAAAAAATAACTTAATTTTAAGAATTGATTGATCATAATTAATTCTTGATTATTATTGTATGAATAACATTTGGTTGGATTGAACGAAAATACAAAGTTTATCGCCTCTCAAAAATTAACAATAAAACAGTTTTCAGTTGAGTCACTGTCACAGAGTAGAAGGAACTTACTTCGATGAGTTCGATGTTCACACCGAGAGATCAACCTTGAAGGAAGGTCACATCCACAAAACAACTATAGGTGGTCCACGGTCGTACATACAGGTCTGAGAACTCGAGGCTGTTTCCTACGCACTAAAGGATATATTAGTGACCGGACTTAATGAATTTAGAGCCGCGGAGTGGGGATGAATGAGTTACCAAGCTTCCCATACACGAACTACAACACTAGCGGAAGACTCGACGTCGAAAGAACGAATTGTGAATGCCGCGCATAGTGTACGGGAGAAAATTTGTTGGAGGGGAGAAATCGTTTACTACTCTCTCTTTTTTCAATCCCGGTCACTCGATTAACATAATCTTGTATGGGACTAGCGATCTCTATTCTTACATCTCTCTGATGTGAGAAGTGAGTCCGCTAAGCGTCATCTGCTGCATAGGTGGCGCGTCAGTCGAAGAATGAGCTCTGACACGTATACGATCTGGCAACTGTCAGTTTTGACTTGTAAACACAAGGAATACCGGCGTTTTTAGAAAAAAATGACGAACCCTGCATTGTGCCGAAATGCAACACGGGGTACAAAAGTGTAAAGCAAAAAACTTCTGTTTTTAAAGTGCCGAAAGATGCGGAAATGCGAAAAGAGTGGATGCCTACGATTCCAAATAGAAATCGTTTTAACGAGGTCTTTTATGTGTGCGAGCATGTATAACGAAAAAGGGGAAGTTATTTTTAAGGTGAGTAATACATTTTGACAAGAGTAACAGTTCTATTCCTCTCTCAAATCAGAATAGTGAATATTTTACTTAAGAATGTGATTGTTGTCATACTTCGATCCAAGCGCTAGCTGGTGGCTGAGCGAAGGACTACGAGTTTGGCGACATGTAAGTGACCCATGTCAAACATACGAGTTCCCTAATCTGTATGTACGACCGTGGGTTGGTCACACCAAAATTGTCTGTTGAGGCGGCGGGATAAAGCGGCGCTTACATTACGTTCCTAAGTTTTAAGTTATTTGAATCAGTAACTAACAGGCTAGTTACTTAGCATGTTCTTGCGTCTATAAACGGGTTTTATTATTCAATTTAGAAGGGATGGAAATGTATAAGCGAAAAAGCAATTTATTAAAGAAAAAGAACTATTTCTAGCGGTAGGTGTTTACCTGAACAATTAAAATTTGCATTTATGTCATTTTGTCCCGGAGATGGCGAATATCGTTACATGGCTCAGGCCTAACCACGGTCGTACATACAGGTCTGGGAGCTCGTATGTTTGACATGAGTCTCTTACGCGTCGCCAAACTGGTAGTCCCTCGCTCAGCCACTAGCTAGCGCTTGGATCGAAGTTTGATGTCAGGATTAGGCGTCATATCATGTCGATGGTCATATCGTTCAAATTTCAACTTTCAAGCCCCACAATACAAAAATTGATAGATAATAACCGCACATTTTAATTAAAATAATTTTTGTCGTAACGCAATATTTACTATTCTGATTTGAGAGAGGAATAGAACTGTTACTCTTGTCAAAATGTATTACTCACCTTAAAAATAACTTCATAAAAGACCTCGTTAAAACGATTTCTTTCCGGAATCGCAAGCATCCACTTTTTTCGCATTTCGGCATCTTTCGGCACTTCAAAAACAGATGTTTTTTGCCTTACACTTTTGGACCCCGTTTTGGATTTCGGCACAATGCACGGTTTCGTCATTTTCTTATAAAAACGCAGATATTCCTTGAGTTTACAAGTCAAGAATGACAATTGTCATAGTAGTAGTAGAGTTAGCTATGAGATTGTTGTTCTATGGATTCTAGTCCACATGATATTGAAAATGTTAGGTTATATGGTTATATTGATAAAACATTTATAACTATTTGATTGATCAGTAGAGAAACATTTTACATTTTATTCTTGTTCCGAAATTTAATACTATGGATGAATTAGATCTTCCAGATGATTTAGAAGACGTAGAAGTAATCTACTCTGATGGCGAATATGATGAAGAAACAGCAGATCATGAAGGAATGCTGGAAGATAATGAAGACTTGCCCATTAATGATATGTCGAAATATACATTCAGCAAACATACTAAATCGGTTTTCAATTGTGACGTGAGTTCTGATTTTCAATTTGCTGTAACAGGTAGCGAAGATGATACAGCATATGTATGGAATACTAATAGTGGAGAAGTTGTTTTTGAATGCTCAGGTCACAGGGATTCTGTTACAGAAGTGAAATTCAATTTTGACAGTCAATATGTAGCAACAGGAGATATGAGTGGATTGATACAAGTGTGGAGTATGAAAGACGCTAAATTAGTATGGTGCAATGAAGGAGATGAAATGGAATGGCTGATATGGCATCCCCTGACAAATGTTTTATTATCTGGTTGTCAATCAGGTGATATCTACATTTGGCATGTTCTACAAGGTAACTGTAAAGTATTGCCGTCTCAAGGTTCTTCTTGTACTTGTGCCAAAGTGTTGTCAGATGGCAAAAGAATGCTTAGTGGTTATGGTGATGGACAAATTAAGTTATGGGATATCAAGTCAGCAACAGTTATTTGGCAATTATCTGAAGCAGCTCCTAGTGGTATCACATCTTTAGATATTAATTCAGAAGGAACATTAGTTGCTGTGGCTCCAACATCACAGTTGATCTTATTATCAGATGGAAGAATAGTTGCAAATTTGCTTGATGATGGTGAGAAGGATATAGAGGTAGCCCTAATCAGTTCAGAACTTGGTGTAATGGTAACAGGATCACTATCAGGACAATTGTGTGTATGGGATCTAGGCAGGCATATGTTACGTCATCGAGCTTGTATAGAATGTGCAGTAACAATAATGAAATGGGGTTCTGATGGTAGTGTGTTTATAGGGGGAACAGATGGTGCTGTATATATTTGTGATGTAAGAACTGGAATGTTATTGAATACTCTAACAGGTCACAGGGCTGACATATTGAGTATATCGGTATCATCTAATGGCAACAATATCCTCACTAGTTCAGATGATGGTACTGCAAAAATTTTTGCTTTTTAGAGGATATATAATTTTTATTCAAGTGTGATCACTCAATATTACTCAGCCACTCACAGACCTGACATATTGAGTACATCAGTATCTTCAACTGGTAATAATATGTTTCCCATTCAGATGGTTATTCTAAAGAAACTATTGTATTCTAGTGATTGAACAAGTTTAACCCGAGTTCATTCAATAAACATTTACACAAAAGCTAGAAATTTACATTCACAATTAAAGTATATTGGTATGGTTTTATTTTGCATCAGAAACCTGTCATGAAATAATTTAATGATACTTTGACCGTATGATAATTAAAAAAAACGGTTATTGCAATATATTCAAGTACACATGATGTTCACTATGGCAGCCACATCTAATGACTTAGCATTTGAATTGGCAGGGTTGTGTGGAGACAGTTTGCTTTTGAATATAATAATCATTATGCTTGAATTAGTTGGTACCCAGTTTTTTGATATTCAATTTCAAACATGAAAATATAATTACTCCATTGAATTTCACAACTATTATTGTTGAATTTCAAACTTCAAACGTTATAGTCCACCAGACTTAGAATTAGGATTTATCATTCAAACATTTTAAGCAGCATACAGACCTTGTTCTTTGGGAAGTTTTTGACTTGTAGACCACTAATTTCACAACCCCCAGTGATAAGATGAGCTGATTTTATTTATTATCTATTCAAACGTCTCTTCTTTTTCGTAAGTCTTTAGAAGTAGATATTACAATTACTAGTTATACTGACACTATAAAATCTGAGAATATTGTGGATGCAAAACTTAAAGCTAGCACATTACTTGAGAATATTGAATTATGAGCAACTAAAATAGTCATTTTCGATCAGTTAGATCAAACATCAACATAAAATATATCAATCAATACAAGGGTCTGCACAGTACACAGATGTTAGACATAACATTGGCCAGCCACCTCTGGGATGAATATGTTGATTCACTCTGTAAAAGACTAAGAAAATGCTGTTACTCTTTATGATTGTTGGTAGGTACCTGCAGTCAGAATATTCTCTTAATCATGCTAACTTTCATTCTGTAATGAGATTACATTATTATAAATTGGGGCTCCTGTTCTTCCTCTAGTAGGATCTGATATTCAATTTACAGAATCCTGTAGATCTTATTTAAAAAAATTTAATATATTAACTTTTTTTACCCCCATGCTTATGAATTTGTTGTTTTATTCATAACAATAAAACATCATTCCCTAGGAACAGTGTAGTTCATAACTGTGATCAGGGCCGGATTTAGGGGTGAGCCAGGGCCCAGAGGCCTCCACCACCTAGGGGCCTCCACCAAAGATCAAGTGAAGAAAAAAAAATTTGCTTATTACAGAATACATGACAATTATTTAATATAGTAATCAATAGTACCGTTATCAATAGTATTGATGTGAATATTGGTAATCAATAATGAATAATATCGTCTTTTTGCGTCATTTAGTGCAACATTTGCATGTACTACAGATTTTGCAACATATTTTTTGCTATTAGAAATCCATTTGCGGTTTTTCACTTTTTGGAAGAAGTTTACCTACGCCTTTCGGATTTCTGGCTGAACTCGAGGATTTGAGTTCCGATGATTTGAGTAAACAAGCACGTATCTCGTTTTAATGACCACGAATTTTTCAGCGGAAAGATCATTTTCAAAATTAAAATTGTTGAAAAACAGATTGCAAACGGCAATGACTCAGCAACGTCTTAACGATCTCGGGATTTTGAGCAGCAACAGAGATATTTTGATATCCTTGAAAATTGACGATGTCATCGATTATTTCGCGGCGAGGAAAACTCGAAAAAAACCTGTCTAAAGTTATTGATATTTATGTACATTAAATAATATATATTGTTTTAAAATGCATTAAAATTGCATTCAGTATGCAGTCGGTGTATACTGAATAAAAAAAAATTTTACCCTCTGACATATAGGGGCTCCCACCAAACTTGGGCCCAGGGGCCTCCACCACCCTAAATCCGACCCTGACTGTGATACACACAATAAGTCTAATTTCATTCCTGATCAGCATTAAACTGCCTTATATCAAAAGAACTTCTTTTATAATGGTTATTGTAAATACTATAATGGTCTCCCACATTATATAACAGAAATTTTACCATTTAAAAAAATATGGGATAAAACTTTTATAATGCTGATGAATTCTATTTGTGATAATGAATTTAATTTCTATAGTGACACATTTACCAATTACAATATACGTTTTTTTTTTAATCCATTGGTTTGTTTGTAAATAAAGCATATTTCTATTTCTCTTTCTCTTCTATTTTTTGGGCGTTTTTCGCAATTTACAATAAAAACGGTGCATTCTACAGCGAAAATCAAGAATCGACTTCTACTGATGAAACAATTCCTCATCTTTCTGGTCCTGTGATGCTTCGTTTCGCCACTACAGCACGCGGAAAAAAAACTGAATATATATATTTACAAGTTTTTTGAATGTTAAGTGAGAAATACAATATTTTGGTGAAAATTATCAGGAGAGCAAATTTGTAGAACACATACCCACACACTATGCATACAGGATGTTTCAAAAAAGATGGCTCCGTTGCTAAGATAGGTAGAACACTGAAAGATAAGTGCTTCGCTTAGTAAACAATTTTCGTAACCGCATCCGTATTCAAGATACAGGGTGCTGTAAAAAAAATGTTATAGACGTTTTTTACGATTATGTCGAAACTACTGGCAACATTGTAATGAAATTTGGTATGAATATGTTTTGGAAACTGACATCGCATGAATTTATTTTTATATCTAATTATCATAGAGGGCGCTAATTACACTGTTCGCACCGAGTATTAATTATAACTTTTTTGAGGTTACATTTTCTAGTTCAAATTTTTACATGAAATTGAACATCATTCAATTTTACACCAAAAAGGTACTCTTGGTAAAACTCGATACTGTGTACCGTTTTCGGAATATTTTGATTTGAAAATAATAATGTAATAACTGATGGTATAAAGTAAAAAACAATTACCAATTTATTAAAAACCAAACACAATATCATTATTCTAATGCTAAAGTTATTAATTAAACGAAGAATCACACTAAGAATTAAAATAAATTTGAATAAAAACATGAAATATTCAATCAGTTAGAGTAAGTGTTCAAAACGTCCTCGGTAAAAAAGGTCGTCGCAAACCTCATAATAGTATTGTCTGAGTTAGCCATGGAAAACTGACATTTATTGATAGTTTTTCATGCACGATGGAGCTCCCACGCATTTTGCTAGAAGGTGTCGTAATTGAACGATACTTTAATGACCTCGTAGCTGATCCTCAACCGTTTAGAATCGTTCAGTATTCTTTAGAAAAAAGGATAGAATTGTGTATTCGTGAAAACGGAGGACATTTTTCACTTACTCTAATTGGAAGAATATTTCATGTTTTTATTCAAATTTATTCTAATTTTAGTGTGCTTCTTCATTTAATTAATTACTTTAGCGTTAGAATGATGTTATTGTTTTTGGTTTTTAATAAATTGGTAATTGTTTTTTACTTTATACCAACATCAGTTATTACTTCATTATTTTCAAATCAAAATATTCCGAAAACGTTACACAGTATTGAGTTTTACCTTTTTGGTGTAAAATTGAACGATGTTCAATTTCACGTAAAATTTGAATTAGAAAATCTAACCTCAAAAAAAGTTATGATTAAAACTACTCGATACGAACCGTGTAATTAGCGTCCTCTATGACAGATAAGAAAATAATTTCATGCGATGTGTCAGCTTCAAAAAAACATATTCGTACCAAAAATGTTGCCAGTGGTTTCGAAATAATGGTAAAAGATTTCTTTAAAAATTTTTTTACAACACCCTGTATCTTGAATACGGACGCGGTTACGAATTTTTTTTACTAAGCGAAGCACTTGCCTTTCAGTGTTCTACCTATCCTAGCAACGGCGCCACCTTTTTTTGAAACATTCTGCATGTATGAATGGGCCCACATGCGTCCTCCCGGCGTGTATATAAAATGTCGTGAAAACCCATTACAACAAACAAATGGAAAATTTCCCGTTCTACAACATTGCTATCCTGATTCCTATTCTATAAGTCAAAAAACCTTCCCAAAAAACAAGGCCTGTATGCTGCTCAAAATGTTTGAATTATAGAAACATTTATCGTCTAATTCCGGTGAACTAGTTCATTTTCCAAACATACAATTTGAATGTTTTGAAGCAATGTAGGTAGTTTTGCAATTTCCATTCATAGTTAATTTTCAAAACAAGTATTTCGATCTACAGTTAATTTTCAAAACAATTTTATAAACATGAACTGTTAACATTCTACGATTTGGTGAACCTAGAAATATTTCAAAATGTATTTTCATTTGTTTAATTTTTACGATGTTTCTTATTCTCTGAGCCTTGAAGGCTCAACAGGTTAGAAGCAAATCTTGCTATTCTAAGACGTTTTTAACATTTTATATTTAGTGTACGATATATTTTACCTTAACTGAACATCTATTTTTAGTTGAACATTAGTATTAACATTAGGGATGATATTTAATTATTAATTTTCAGTATTACCTGGATAAAGAATATAAACAAATTTCTAATTTCGATTTGTCTTTATTAGATAATGTCAAGTATGTGCTGAATCAGTTGCAAGCATTCTTATAAAAATTCTAAACCACAAAATAGAATAATTTTTGACATACATTTTCAAAACTGGTTCTCGTTAAATAAATAGAATAAATAATCTGGCATGCTTCTAATTAGTTAGCAAACTATGACTCCACAACTTTGTAATGTCCAGTGCAATAAGATAATAGATTTTGAATGAAAACGTAGGAAGCCATACTATGTTTTTACAATTGAAGGGACCAATGCAAGAATTGGAAATATCCACTTTTAATCATTTTTCAGGGGGAACAAAAACGTTTCAAGTCTATTATTGACATAGTGAGAACAGTATTCTTCCGGCATCGAATCTAGGCAATTTTAATATGTCATACTGAAACATCCTATATTTCGAAATAGTGAATTTTACATTTTCGACGATTGGATTCTTTTGAACATGGACATAAAATGTTGTTTAAACATTAAGAACATGTTTTGGTCAGGTGTTATCACCACGAATGAATTTGGCGTACTCAATTGGAAGATTAGTTTTATCATATTTTCCTTTTCTCTTACCAATAGCTGCAAAGCTTCTGTCTTACGGCAGATAACTATGGCGTGGTTCAGAAAAGCGATCGTAGATTATTTTGAATTTCCCCATTTCAACAAGATATTGAGTCATGCCAAATTTTTGTTTTGGGACGCACAGTTGCCCGATAACATGTATAGATCAGTAACTTTTGATCTAATAATAATTCTGAAGAAATAATTCAGTAGGCTGATAACTTGGTTTTGTCCTTTACCACAATTGAATCTTATAAAAAAAGCATCTCTTGGTGAAACTGGTATTGACAAATTTTGCTAGTAGTTTAATATTATAACTTCCAATTGAGCATTGGTTCTAGCTAGCTCTGATTTCTCTTTAGATCTGTGGAAATTGTTTCTGTTTTTGCAATAATGTTTTTTTCTGGCTGAAGTGTGTTTCTCGCTTCTTCCATGTCTGCTCTATCAATTTGTTTGGTCAGGTTATCACATTTCTGGCTGGTTTAGGGTTCCCAAATAAAGTTATACCTTAAGTATTTTAAGAAAAATTCGTCTTTACCACAGGTTGAAAATTTTCACTGTTACTAATACTATTCGCTTGCAATATTTGACACTGATCATTTCAAATGCTCGTGTTATTTGACAGTATTTAGTAACGCTAACAGGTAATATTTCCTAATGTTATCTCTACTATAATGTGATTTATATTTGGGAAAGCTCATTATATGATCGCTTATCTTAACAACTGTTTCTAAAAGTAATTTGGTTGGATCTATTATTATTCCCTCCTCTTTCATCAGTTGGCGGGATTAATTTTCATGAGACCTATAGTCTATATTCATTCTACCTTTCCAAACCATGTATTGCAAGCAGTGCATTCTTATATAAAATTTTTTTTACATCTTCAACCTAGAATAACAAAAATTTGGGTATAAGATTAGCAATTTACTTCTTACAGAAATTGTACATGTTATACATTCGGTTTATTTGACTGGTCTTTTGCGAGAAACATCCTTCACAACAATGTTACGACATGAATGAGAATCTTGTAGTTCTTTGCTTGGTCATCAAAGATTTTCTGTCCAGTGACATTTTAGTTTGCAGTTGCCTGTATTTCCCTCTTTCACTATTAGAGTTTTGCTAAAAGTAAACTGCCATAAACCCTTACAAGGTAATTCAAATGAAAGTCTTAGATGTTTTAGATTATTAATGTTCAGTTGGAGGGTACAACTGTAACAAAGTTCCTTTTACAAAAGATTGCGCTCCTGCAATAAGACTAGGAATTTTGAGCATTTGCTATGAAGTTTCCCATAATTTTAAAATTGTTAATATCAAGAACAGTTTCATATCGCGTCAGGAAACGTCACATCATATTTCCTCAGCCAAAAACAAGAAGCTCTGACTCTGAATTTCCAGTAGCAAAGTAGGAAGCTATTGAGACTATGCTACCATACATGTCACTTGATCAGGATTTTCACAGTGCTATGATGCCTGATTTATTGCAAAATGGCCCAAAGAAACAAATTAAATCCAGGAAACGAACCTAATTATTAAGGAATAACATTGCTTATTATCTAAAATACTGTGACATTTTTCAATTTATTTGTTTAACAGTTTTTTGGCTCAGGCTAATATATGAGCTCCTGAATTTTATTTTTCTTCCTACAGTTGAAAAATTCTATGTTCATAAATTCAAATAATACAAAATTTTGGCAAAACAAAGTGGTATATTTTCAAATTTTGGTATTTTCTTGGCAAGTTTATATTTTGATTTATGTGGCATTTGTTATGCTCATAAATATATATTCAAAATATACCATCAGTATTTCTCATTGAACCATATTTTCCAATACCCTAAAACTTGAAGTTGATTTTCTGAAGAAGATATATTTGTAACATACATTATAATTCTAACCCAGCGAATATTGAAATTATCTTTGTTTGTATGGGTACTGAGAAATTTTTTAAATGCCTCCAATAGACAACCACTCTTGATGTGCGACTTTAAAATGTTACTGTGTAAAAATAAACAGAGTATAAGTGAAAATGTATGGAACTATGAGTGGGTAACAAACGCAAAATCAATAATTGATTGTTCATAATTCAGTGATATAGGATTATCTGCTGTGAGGTTGACTTTCGAAATCGTTCATACTATAATATAACCCGTTTTGTGTTTTATACTGATACTTGCTGTCACAACAATTATCAAAATTTGTCGCAGAGTAAAGATAAAGTAGATTGGGACATCACATCGATGACGTCACTTGAATCTTAAAATGAGAATTTCGGACACCTCTGCAGATTTGACGGATACCAAAAATACCACTCGAAACGGGGCTACCACGTCCAAAAACAATACAGTTCCTGTTTACACCTCTTCAAAGCGATCTGCAGAATTGCAAATCCATACGACCAATAGGAACAGCACAATCGTCTCCACATTAGTGGGTTTCAGACACAGACATCATGTCAAAAATAATCCTGTCCGATTCAGAAATGATATATCCGCGAAATTCCACTTCCCTTATCTAAATACTAGGTAAAGTGAGGAATGTAAAAAGTAACCCATAAAATTCATACGAGTACATTGTAACTGAAAACGGAATTTAAGAATTATGAGTTAATTTTGGAGCAAAGTGTTTGTATGCTTATCAGGCATTTTTAGGCATGAAAAAAATATCAGTCAAGATGAGTGATGACAGACCGAAGAACTTATTGAACATACTGTACATATTTAACATAAGATTTATAATTTAAAAAAATTATACTCAACAGAAGGTTACTAGGTAAAATTGGAGCAAGTATAAGGTTAGCAAGTCTTGATTGGTACACATTCACATATTTCCTAAGACCTTTATCTCGATGATTTTTAGATTTCTGCTAATGTGATTTCTGTGTTCTATTAGAACAAAGATGTTAACTAGTATCCTCAACATCCACAAGAGTATAAATTCCTATCTATTCATATTGTAGTGTCAGCGTTACCTTGCAGCAATTAACAAATAAATGAGTATTTCTTGTTGGTATTTGACAGATAACTATGGTAAGGTTTCTCCAGTCTAGATCGATCTAATGATCTTCTTTTTATAAAATATCACATGTTCTGCTTGCTTTAAAGTTAGCAGAATAATAGTTCAAAAATTGATGAATAATTATGAAATAGATGTGAAATTATTCAGATAAACAAGTGCTAATTTAATGCCCTTTTTTCAAATCATATGTTGTGCTTTGTGATCGACAATAATATAGTTCAATCCTGTCTGAACTCTAAAGTAAATTATTAAATTATTTTCGTATTTTGCGATGACATTTGTGCAATCAATAGAGATAATTAGACACAATTTGTCATTAAACATTCTAATTTACCAATTATGTCATAAAGTTCCTTCATAATCCTTTATAAATGCTAAAATTGTTAAATATACCAATTATTATACAGCAGTTAATTAACACTACACCATCGATCGCCATATGTACTAGACTCGGGAAGAAATTAAGAAATGAACTGAATTTAACGATTTCCTGTCGATGATTTCCAGAAAACAAAACCAACTTGATTTTGAATGCTGTCCGAATTTCCTGGTCTACAGTAGAGAATATTTGAATTACTTAAATATTATTTCTAAGCGGTTATTTTGTTTTGTAAATGTATAAGATATAATACCTATAATAAAATATAAGATGAATTGAAAGTTTTTCATTAATAAAGATAAGACACATATTATTCATTATTCAATTCAATGGATATGGAATATTTGATGAAGATACATTTTTCTCTTCATTCCTCATTCTGCACATTAACAATAACATTTAATGAGCATTATTCTTATTATTTTTTATCTATCTAAATAAATTCATTTCAAACCATTTTTGTCTACAGCTATCAGACCATGTGCTTTTTTATGGAAGCATTACCTTTATAATTATTTAATTATATACCTGCATAATTTCATAATGATCCATCAATTTTTGAACCTTTGTTCCGCATCAAATTTTTAATCAGTGCATTTAATAATCTGAGTAATTTAATATCTATCTCATAGTTATTTCATCAATCATATTTCTGCTAACTTTTACTAAAGCTTGTAGAACATGTGATTTTTTTATAAGAAAGGAGAATTACATTTTTCATTAACTGAATGATTCCAAATTTATTTTATAATTATTCATTAATTTTTGTACCATTATTATGCTGACCTTTTTCTAAAACTATACCAGAAAACAATACCTAGAAATACAAAACGCCAGTACTTTTTTATTTGTGGTTTTAATTACCAATTGATTAGCACCAAATTGTGGGATAATTGTATTCTGCTGACTTTGCTCTGTCATCTTTAGAAACATTAATCTTCTTTTGTTTCAGATCTACTGATCTACATTTCAGATTACTGAATATTCTATATATTCGATTTCATATCATATTGTACTGCCAACTTAGAACTCTCCCCTTATTAATGAATTGTTAATTCATCCATATATTATATGTTTTTGAACCTTTTGTCAGGTTGTTATATGTGGGTTAAGTTTAGAATTTAGATTGTACGAAAATATAATGTAGGTACTGCAAAGAAATGACACATTTACTGAGTAGTAGCAGTAGCCTCCAACCGTCTAATAAACGTGTACTTAAGTCAACAACACTTGTCGGAATTAGTAGCAAGAAGGAATACGCTTTAATATCCAGTGTGAATTATCATCCGGCATTTAACGCTTACACGCAGTTATTAGGTCAATTCTACACAGGATGTAACCGTTACTCAACGTAAATATGCGCCGCAAAGGATATTACAATTGAAACATATGAGCTTGGACAAATATTTACAGCGCTTGTTTATCTTTGAATAGGTTCTCCACTTTAAGAAATTTATTTTGTTTACAATTGTTATTCATAAAGGAACTGATGACATTCATATTGGAGAATGAGACGAACTTATAATATTTGAATGTTATTAAGTTTTATGGTTTGGTTATAAGTTGTAGGTTTATGAAAAGTAACGGTGAATTTGGTTCGTATTTCCAAATAAAATAAAAATAAAATTGGCCGTTTCAAAGTGCAAATGTCGTTTTGGTAATTTACGCTGTGACTTGAGTTAAATACTATTAAATCTACAAATGAAAAAATATTGTCAAAAAGTTGAATATTTTACAAGAATTTCTTATTTTTTGTTCACTGGTAAACTTATCTAGAATTACAAAATTTCCGTTCTACCATATTGATTTTGTAATAAGTAAACCTTTCATAATATTTTCATTACTAGATGGTATTTTTGACGAATTACAAAATTTCCCCGGGACAGATATAATAAGAAAAAATTTGGTAATGCTATATTTAATGGTATTTCCAGACTTCTAAATCTAAAGAATAGTTGAATCAGCAAATAACAGTGGAGATATACATACATAGGAATGGTGGATCAATATCAATTATTTAGTACTTATGAATCAAAAGTATTGGAAAATTAATTTCTCATAAAATATTACAATATCAATGCATTCAAAATTGTGAAGCCAATTCGGTTTCCGTCCTGAGGAATCTTCACAGAATGCACTAATAAGATTAGCAATAAAACTGCATACTGAATAACTTAATTGAAATTCTGGAATAATAGACTTCCGCGAATAGCTAATCATGAAAAATTTTGGCTTCCGGATGGATTCCGCGTCACAATAGCACGACTTGATGCCGACGTTTCGCCAACCATTACATGTGACATCTTCAGGGCAGGCTTGAGACTTGAACTGGAACTGGTTCTACTGGTTTCTGTAGCCGTATTTATTGTAGGAAAAAATCCTTCACGTTACACAGTTCACTGCCTTTATTCCGGTTGTTAACTCCGTTCTGACAGCTGACCCTGCCGCTGTGTGATCATGTGCGAAGTGGAATTTTCGAGGATGGGTTTCCAAATGTTGGGAAGGTAATATCCTGAGTCATGGCTTACATTATTTGGATGTTTTAGGATTTCTATAGCTTCCAGGATTTTCCGCTGATAGAAGTTTTGGGCTCGGGGTAGGATTTTATTATTTTCGAAAAGGATTTGATGATTAGTGTCAAACTTGTGTTCCGCAAGTGCAGACCTACTGGTGTCACGAAGCCTTGTACAGCGCTCATGTCCTTTCACACGAGTAGCTATACTGTACGACCTATTTCACTAATGTAGACTTTACCCCAAGAACAGGGAATTCTATAAGCACCTTCTATGTGAAGAGGAGGAAGGGGATCTTTGATAGGTTTGTAAAACTGAGATAATTTTGGAAGTGTGGAAAAACGAGTAGAAATATTATGTTTCTTAAGGATTTTGGAATTCGATCTATTATATTTTCAATATATGGAAGATAGGCAGTGGATAAAGCAAGCTTGTGGCTCAGGTTGATTTGAAATTTTAGGCGAAGTATATTTCTTTATGGCTTTTTGAATGTTGTAATGGGAAAAATTATTTGATAATAAGACAGATGAAAGATGTTTTAATTCCGATTTTAAGAATTGGGGTTGAGATAAGTTGGCTCTGTGGACCAAGGTGTATATGACGAATTGCTTTTGAGCAGGGTGGTGGTAGGACAGACCATTGAGGTATCTATCGGTGTGAGTGGGTTTTCGATACACATAATGTCTTAAAGTACCGCCAGTCTGTCGACTAACTAATACATCTAGAAACGCGAGTGAACCTTTAGATTCAACTTCCATGGTGAAAAGGATATTGGGATGTAATGAATTTAAATGATTTAGGAAGGGAACAAGATTTTCCCGACCATGTTGCCAAATAACGAAAGTGTCGTCGACGTATCTAAACCAACATTTCGGCTTGAGAACAGATGAGTCAATATCATCTTGCTCAAAAGTTTCCATGAGATATTAGCTATGACCGGAGAAAGTGGGAAACCCATGGCAGTTCTCGAGGACTACTCGTAAAACTTGCCCTCGTACAGAAAATATGTGGAAGATAGACAAAAATCAGTTAACGATAGTAAGTCCATTGAAATGTTTTTGGCAGGTAACAGTTGAGAAATTATGGAAAGGTGTCTGGAATGACGAAGAATTTTAGCAATTTCGAAACGAATTTCATCTGCTGCGAGATGGGGAACCTTATGTAGAGATCCTTCTACAGTAGAAATAATAGATGTTGTAGGAATATTTTTGGGGGAGAAAACGAAATTAGGACCTTTAGATAGAACTGATTGTTCCCCTTCAAAAAGTGTATGTGAAGATAAATTAACCACAGTATTTACAAGGGGGGTTGATCTGGAAGATTGATGCTGGGGACGTTGGGAGGCAAGAAGCTTATTGAATTTTTGAATATGACGTTTGGAATTGAGGGTACGAATTTGATCGGCTTGATCATAAGTAATTCCATAGAGAACCAACCAATCGGATGCTGCAAGACTATTTGACAGTTCAAGGTGAAGGGCAAAGAGGGTTATATTGGGGGAATTAACCTCGCTTCTAGTATACTGAATTCGTTCCCGAATCAAAGCTAAGCTAGCGTGTTAATTGGAATTATTTGAACTTCACATGATTCAATTCCACTAGCCTAATGCGCTTGATATCACCATAATAAACTGGACCATTACAGTCCTCATGGCATTGGACCTAACCGAAATTGTAGGTGCTTGAATAATGGTGAGCAAATGTTAACTTGATTTTTAAAATATTTTGACTACACGAGAGGACTTTAATGTTCGTAGAACATTGTGTGAGCTAGCAGTGGAATGTTGGGAGAGTTGGGAGTTGGGAATTTTGTTTTTTCGCGAAATTCAAATTTTGGCGAAAAAAAAATTCAATGGAAAGTAGAATAAAAATGCCAACTTTCCACGCGAACAAACTATTCTTAAAATCTTTTTTCTTTTTTAAATAAAAAATTTTGTAAACAATAAAAAATCACAAAATGGGTCTTATCTCGGGCCCATAACTTCAAATGAGTTCTCATTCGAAGCGTATTCAAATCATCTATGACTTTGATCTCCTGTGTTCTTTCGATTGGAGTGTAATATTTGCTTGAAGAAGCTACGGTGTTATCGAAACTAAAGATGTAATTATTTATTAAATTGGTGAAACTCAAACTTTTAATAGTTATTCTATTTAACTTCGGAAGTTGGAGAATAAAACTCAAATTTTACACAAAACTTTTAACATTTAATTTAAAAATGCTGGCAAATTGTTTCACCACACTGTGGCATTATCAAAGCGAGGAGTTATCAACTAAAGCTAAATCTAAAAGTATGTCCTTAAATATCAGGGATCAGAATGTGGTACAAATTGAGGGATGGGGGTGGATAATGGTGGGAGTGTGTTTACAAAATTGTTAACAAGCGGTGAATTATATGTGTCGATTTGATCATTTAATGTTACATTATTATTGTTTTTTGAGTGTTTCAATATTTCTATGGATTCTAATATATTAAGTTTATGTCCTTTTTCCTGAATATGTAGAATATCAGGATTAAGGGTGAAATTGTGGTTATGTTCTAACAGGTGATTTGCGTAATTAGAGTCTTCTTTTTTGAGCCTGTAACTTCTCAGATGTTCATTAAATCTTACGCTGAAACTGAGTCCAGTTGGTCTTATGTACAAAGCACTACAGTCATCACATCTCAGTCTGTAAACTCCAGATTTCCTTAAGTTATCTTTTTTAGATTTCGAGTTATTAATATACGAGCATAGGTTATTTTTTGTTTTAAAGGCGACGTTTTTATTCTGTTTTTTAAGGAATTGAGATATTTTTACCCAAATATAGAATTCACATTAGAGATGGAAAACAACAAGTCCTTAAACTTTTTAGATCTGACAATTTCACACACAAATAATTACTTTTCTTTCGCTATTTATCACAAGCCCACCCACACAGATTCCACAATACACAACACTTCTTTACATCCACAATCACACAAGCTAGCAGCATATAATTGTATGATACATAGATTAATCAATGTCCCATTAAGTAAAGATAATTTCCATTTAGAATAAAACAGAATCATAGATGTGGCCAAAAATAACGTTTATAATGTCAAGATAATTAATAAAATACTCCAAAATAAACTCAATAAAAAAGCCTTAAGCATAATTTATCCGCAAATTAATAATAATACAAAATCAAATTTCACATGTCTAACATATTTAGTTAAACATCCACTAAAAATATCTCAATTCCTTAAAAAACAGAATAAAAACGTCGCCTTTAAAACAAAAAATAACCTATGCTCGTATATTAATAACTCGAAATCTAAAAAAGATAAATTAAAGAAATCTGGAGTTTACAGACTGAGATGTGATAACTGTAGTGCTTTGTACATAGGACAAACTGGACGCAGTTTCAGCGTAAGGTTTAATGAACATTTGAGAAGTTACAGGCTCAAAAAAGAAGACTCTAATTACGCAAATCACCTGTTAGAACATAACCACAATTTCACCCTTAATCCTGATATTCTACATATTCAGGAAAAAGGACATAAACTTAATATATTAGAATCCATAGAAATATTGAAACACTCAAAAAACAATAATAATGTAATATTAAATGATCAAATCGACACATATAATTCACCGCTTGTTAATAATTTTGTAAACACACTCCCACCATTATCCACCTCCATCCCTCAATTTGTATCACATTCTGATCCCTGATATTTAAGGACATACTTTTAGATTTAGCTTTAGTTGATAACTCCTCGCTTTGATAATGCCACAGTGTGGTGAAACAATTTGTCAGCATTTTTAAATTAAATGTTAAAAGTTTTGTGTAAAATTTGAGTTTTATTCTCCAAATTCCGAAGTATTATGAATTTACACTACGTAAACGCCGAAACCATAGATATATTCTATTTAAGTTTGCAAGTTTTCATTTATAATGAAATTACGAATGAACATGATGTGGAAACAGTCATTTTTTATTTTATGTTTATAATAGTTAGGGTTTTCTTCGATTAATTCTTTCGAAGGAGGTAATAAGATCAGACTAAACAACATTCAATGGTGCTTTCTCTAAATCACTTACATCCCGAGAAAATGTAATTTTTTTCTTCAATTCGCAACACGTATTCAAAGTTTTTCGAACAGAAAAAGTAATCTTACTATTTGCCTGTTTAATGACCAAACGGACCTAATCTATTCCCAAACAATGTAAATTAATTCTGAGAATGATGTAGTAAATTAGTTAAATATTGTAGTGTATTTAGCTTCAATAATATATATTAATACTACAATATGACCTGTAATTTCTTGTTTATTCATAGCACCGTGTGTTATCGTTTAAAAATGACAGTTTAACTATCGAAACATCACGTTTAGTGACAAAATTACTGGTAACATACATAAAAAAAACAGTGTTTGTTTATTTCCTTCATCCAAATGTAAAACTACCATTATGTAACGGCTGCAAGAATCATTTGTAATTTATACTTCATCTAAGTCTTATTTATTTACGAATAAATTAGTTTTTCATTTTAAACAATGACATAATTCTCTAAATGAAATTATTTATATCCATATTGTTCCCTGACCAGTTCGCAGGGTAATCTGCTGGGTTACTATACTAACCGCTAACACGTAATATAACTACCAAGAAACTAGCGGCTGGAGTTCCCTCTTATATAGTTTAGTTTTGCGTTCCCTCCAACGGTATTAGCGTTCATAAGTGACGAGACTTAGGCAACTCTCATTTCGTTCATTCAAACACCACGCTGCAATACAATAATTCCATACTACATAATCTACACACGTTCTGCTCAATGGGATTTTACAATCTGCTTCGATACCCGTTTTCTTCAGTAACTTGATAGCTGTATATAAATATTAAATATCATCAAGTATCATGGGCAAACAATCAAAAAGTTCTATTAAAAGTTCGGAATCAAGTGGTTCGGGTGGTGTTAAATTGAAAAAAGAACTTGGTTTAACTGACGGAGTTGCAATAATAGTTGGTGTAATTATAGGGTCTGGTATATTCGTGTCACCAAAGGGGGTATTAAAATTTTCAGGAAGTGTAGGACAAGCTTTAATAGTATGGATATTATCTGGGATATTGTCAATGATAGGGGCCTTATGTTATGCGGAACTGGGTAAGTTATTTTGTGTTTAATATGATGTAGAAGTTCTAAAATGTTACATCAGATTTTAAATGTGGACCACGTGCGAATGTCTCTACCTGCTTTCCGTTGGCGTGAAAGAAAATCGAATTATTGTAAGCATTGGCGGACGCCGGTACAATGAACTTGACCCACTTCCGAAAATTTTTGTATATTTGCAGTTCGCACAATACAAAACAATTGAATTGAATTTTCAGCAGAATAATTGAATTAAAATTGTAATTCTTCGATTGAAATGCTATGTCTGTGACATACACATACCTACCTACCTATATTGTAAATTGTTTTTCAGCATGCAGGTTGAAAAGACCTTGTGTAGGATTTTCCACTATATTACTGATAAACTATGAAATAGTTCACCCTAGCGTTTAGTGAATAAGGGTGATTGTTTCTTATTCGTAGGATATTACTGAGTTAAGATATAATTCAAAGCAATGATTATTGGTAGGTTATAAGGATGCACAATTCATTTGGGAAAAAGTATAGTATATGGGACAGTGTAAATTTGCGTTTTTAATTTTTTTTCGCGAACTAGGGCATTTGCTATACACAGTTAGAATAGTTTTTGACCGCGGAAAGGCACATTTGAGAAAAATAATTTACCAGAAAATTTTATGAAACACTATCAATTGCAAATGTTTATATAGCATCAGCATTTACCCATATTTAACAAACTAACCTGCGATGACGTTGCCGCTTGGATAGCGACAATTCAGTCATAAACTGTATTCCAAAGACAATTTAGTCGTAAACGGCATTACAAAAAATAATTATTTTTTATCTAATGGTGAACTCTGAAAATGATTTTCCGCGCTTCCATATCGAATGTACTCTGTAATTCATTGATCATTTCAACTATAACTATTCAAATTTTGTCTTTTCAAATTGTCCCATATACTATACATTACCCTTCATTTGTATTGATACTTATTTTTTAAATTTGAAACTAGTAGAAACTTAAAATTTAGACATATTGATTCTTGACCTAAATACGATTTATTTGTTAATTCTTGGCAACTAGAATATCACTTTACTAACAATAATTTATCTTCACACACGTTTTGGTCTTGACGAGTGGAGTCATTCTGTCGAAAAAAACAGGGCGAGGTAAGGAGAAAATTTATACTGATTCAGGAGTATATGGAATATGTTTGTAATATTCCGTAACAGATATAAATACCAGTTTTTGAGAAATTTTCTTGATCGGAACCTTTTTTGAACAAAGTAGTATTGTGCTCCCTTAAAATGAACTCACGTGAGTAAATTAAAAATTCCATCAACAATATTGTTTGAATTAATGTAATAAATCAGACGACTGCCTGGCCGGTTGAAGAGTGATGCTGTTAACTGAATCTATTACAGCGAGTCTCAAAGCATCGAGGGTTTCATAGGATGTTGCGAATTTTTCAAATAACCCCAAACAAAGAAACCAGGACGCCTTAGGCCCGGTGACATAGGAGATCACTTCATTGGCCCTCGATGATATATCCATTGATCGAGATATTTTTTATTAAGAAAATTGGTTACAATCCGACCATTATGCGGTGGAGCACCATCCTGCTGAAAAAATATGTTTTGGATGTCCGCAAATGGAACGTTAGTTTGCAATAAGTTTAAATATGTTTCAGAAGTTTAGATCTCATTATAAAAATAATGTCCAATTACGTGGGTATCAATAATACCTATCCATACATTAAAACCCCACCTGACTTGGTGTTTGCCGAGTCAAATGTCAAATCTGACCAAATAATATTATTTTTTCGATTAAATAATCCTCTGTTGGTAAATTTACTATCGGGCAAACATAGCAAACATTTTCAATAAACCACTGGCAAAACTTTAATCTTCTTCTTTGATCGCCATCTTGAAGCCATTGGCAAGGTCTTTTCCGATGAGGGTGGAATTTGTTGCGTTTAAAAATAACACCGGCTGTTGAACGAGTAAAGTCTGTTGTTCCATGGATACGCCGCAAAGATATAAGAGAAAAACAACAGTAGACTACGGCTGCGCTTAACATAGAATCATAATATCATCTTTTGAGATTATTTTCAAAGTTACCTTCTGTTCATACCTTTACGCATCAGTGTTTTTTATATAGGTAGTTCTTATAGTAAATATCATGGTTTTTCAAGAATGCACTTTTTTGTTTTTCACTCTAAATATCAGTCGAGATACAGATTTGAAGTAAGATAAGAACGGTTTTAGACCAGTGCTGAAGCCTTTGAAAATGGTAAAAAGTGAAAGAAAATAATAGTAGGATGAAACCCATTGGAAAAGGAAGAGAATATTACAAAAATGGAAGGAAAAATAATTTACGGGCGATCTGAGGTCGGGAAGTCGAAAGGGGTGAGTTTTTAAGGGTAAAAAACGGCTTATCTCGATTTCCGGCAGAACTACAAGTCGTATGGAAAAAAGTCAAATAGCAAAGTTGTAGGTAATAAAAAGATCTACAATTTTTGTACCTACACTTTTTTCACATAACCTCAAAATTCATGTGAAAAATTCAAATAATCAAGTTTTTGGTTTTTTATTTTTATCTTTTATAAAAAAAAAATTTCTCTCACGAAATTTGGTGGAAGCTTACCTTCTTATGTCTCAAACACACTGTAATTTTTTTGATTTAAAATATTAATTTTTTCACCTTATTTTGACTTAATATCGAAAAAGCACCCTAATTTTCAATCGAAAATACTCACGTCAAAATATCTGCTTTTTTGGAAAAGTCGGTGAGCTTTTTGTTCGTTGAAATCTCTACTTTCTGATGGTGTAAAAAAAATATACATTACTATGGTAAATGTTATCAAAAAATGCAAAGAAACGAAAAAATCTCGAATCCGAAAATCATTATGTACAAATAATCAAGTTTTTGGTTTTTTATTTTTATCTTTTATAAAAAAAAAATTTCTCTCACGAAATTTGGTGGAAGCTTACCTTCTTATGTCTCAAACACACTGTAATTTTTTTGATTTAAAATATTAATTTTTTCACCTTATTTTGACTTAATATCGAAAAAGCACCCTAATTTTCAATCGAAAATACTCACGTCAAAATATCTGCTTTTTTGGAAAAGTCGGTGAGCTTTTTGTTCGTTGAAATCTCTACTTTCTGATGGTGTAAAAAAAATATACATTACTATGGTGAATGTTATCAAAAAATGCAAAGAAACGAAAAAATCTCGAATCCGAAAATCATTATGTACAATTTTGAGCTATTTATTAAAATTTATTCTTTAATTACTCGAAAAACGTAAGATTCCATGTTACATCGATAAACAAAAAAATACAAATCGAAATATATATAAATATAAATATATATTATATATTATTTGTGAGTGCGAATGGACCAACGCATTCTGCCGGCATTTTGCATGTCGTCGACGGTGGATTATTACTGCACAAAGTTATTTGGCAGAAAAATGAAACGGTGGAAGAGATCATGAATAAATATTTGCGCTATGTAGAAAAACATTACGCAGCAAGCAGCTATATCGTTTTTGATGGGTAACCCGAAATTGAAAAATCAGTTACTGTGATAACAGTACCAGCAGCTAATTCAACTAAAAGAGGAGAACGTAGTCGTAGAAAAACCTCAGACAATATTCCAGAGTTGAATTATCAAAACCATACAAAAATACCATATTTGCAAGAAAAATTTTCATCCAACTAGAAAAACAAGGGCAAAATAATAAAAACTTCGATGAAAAGATTACAGTCACAAGGATTTTCCTGTAATCAAGCAAAAGAAGATGCTGATGCTGACATAATTAGGAACTCGATAGAAATTGCCAGAGATACAAATAAAACTGTCATTGTTGTGGGTCAAGATATTGATCTTTTGGTACTTTTGAATCAATTAAATTCAAATAATCATGACATTTATTTTCTTAAGCCAGGTTCTGCAAATGTAAAAGATCTATTTTTCACGTCTAATAGTTTCAAATATGAATCCTTCATAATCATCGTTGCATTTCTGCATTGTTTTTCTGGTTGCGATACAACATCTGGATTTGCCGGAAAAGGGAAGAAAAATATCGTAAATTCATTATTAAACTATAAAATTTTGTCAAATTTGGCCAATATTTCTCTTAAAAAAGATGCAAACAAAGTGGATATCGAACAAAATGTATTACAATTAAGCAAATCTATTTATAAATGTAAAAATGATAATATAACATTGAATCAATTAAAATTTCGAAAATATCAAATGGCAAAAATTAAATCATCTTTCATATTGGCAAATCTCCCACCCACAGAAGGTGCAGCAGAACAACATTGTCACAAGGCATATTATCAGCTTCAAACTTGGCTGAGTAACGAACTGACAGCAACATATTGGGGCTGGAAGCAACATCAGCGTGGCATTATGCCCAAATTTACAGAAAAGGAATTAATTCCGGAAATATTGCTCAAAAGTATTTGCTGCAGCTGTGAAACTGGATGTAACAGTTTAAAATGTGGCTGCCGAAAACATTGTTCAAAATGCACAAATTTATGCTCAAATTGTCATGGTTCTGAAGAATGCTCCAATGTGGAAGAAAAAAGCTACGAGGAAGCTTATGATCCAGATGAAATTGTGGATGAAGAACCAATGCAGACTGGAAATAATATTCCTGCCTAATTATATTTAGAACAACCATTTTCGCATGTTTTTTGCAATCTTTATGTTTTATGAATTTATAATTTTTTTGTTTATCAATGTAACATGAAATCTTACGTTTTTCGAGTAATTTAAGTATAAATATTAATAAATAGCTCAAAACTGTACATAATGATTTTCGGATTCGAGTTTTTTTCGTTTCTTTACATTTTTTGAGAACATTTACCATGGTAATGTATATTTTTCTTCACACCATCAGAAAGTAGAGATTTCAGCGAACAAAAAGCACACCGACTTTTTTGAGAATTTTCGATTGAAAATTAGGGTGCTTTTTTTGATCAAAATAAGGTAAAAAAATAGATATTTCAAATCAAAAAAAATACAGTGTGTTTGGGACATGAAAAGATGAGCTTTCAGCAAATTTTGTGAAAAAAAAATTTTTTTTTGTGAAAGATAAAAATAAAAAACAAAAACTCGGTTATTTGAATTTTTCACATAAATTTTGAGGTTATGTGAAAAAAGTGTAGATACAAAAGTTGTAGATCTTTCTATTACCTACAGCTTTGCTATTTATATTTTTTCCATAGAACTTGTGGTTTTACCGATAATCGAGATAAACCGTTTTTTACCCTTAAAAACTCGCCCCTTTCGACTTCCCGACCTCACATCGCCCGTAAATTATTTTTCATTTCATTTTTACTATATTCTCTTCCTTTTCCAATGGTTTTCATCCTACTATTATTTTATTTGGTTTCAAAAATTATCGACCCTGGTCTATTTGTTCTTGGACATACTATTACGCAACTTCTTCCCCAACTAACCGACTTTATATCTCCCAAGATTCCCATGTAATTCAAGTAATCATCCTGAATATTAGTGTGAGATGCTTGGTACCCCCAAAAAGAAATCACATATCACATGTTTCTTCTGAATCTGTTCAGTTTGATAAAACCTGAATAATATCAAAGATTCTTGAATTCTTCTTGCAACAAAAATTTTATGTTTCTAGAAATTCAAATAAAATTTGAATAGAGCACAAATTTATACTTCGATGAGTATATTAACAATTGTTTCCCACATCATAGTGACATCCGTTTAATGAGTAATACGTCGTTTACACGTAGGAATCGCCGAAATTGTAGAATTAAAAACTTTTTTGCATGCATGTGACGATTGAGCTTTCTATTTTCTTTGTGATCGTGGGATAGAAAACTGTATCGACAAAATTTGACGTGGTTACTAATAACCTGATACCCAAACATTTACCAGTTAACATTTTCTTAAACTTCTCAGTAAACTGTTTTATCTGATGATGCCTAGTTGGTAGCTGCAAGGTTAACAGTATTTTTGGTGGTTAAGAGTGATTATTTCATAATTATTAGTATTATAGTGTATTCAAAATTGTAAACTCTCTTATAGTTTACTGATGTTTGAAGTTTAAAGTTGAGTTCAAAGCATTTGCTTATGTTTTTTAAATTAATTTATTATTGTTTCTCAAAAAATATTTAACTCTCGCAGAAAAATGTCTAGAATTTGGGAGATTTCACGTAGATTTAACAACATATGCTGTTGTTAATTTAAATTGTATTGGATTCGTTTAATAATCTTTAATAATCTTTCTTTACTTATTATATAAATAATTTTGCTTGAAAATTACTTCAACATTGAATCAATAGAAAACTGTACGTAGCATAACATAGCATAAGCTATTCAACTTAATCACACGTCGATCACTGTCGGCAAAAATATTCGCTCAATATACGATCGTTCTATAAAGTCTCCGGGAGCCAGCGATCTTTTTTAATGACCAAAACCACAAAAGCTGAAAATTTCGCCTAAGTATTTGGTATCACTAGTAAGTGAATGGACCTCCAGCTTGCGCACTTGCGGGGGGTGTAGCTGAAAAACCGTATCCAGCCGAATGTAGAGTGTGGGATTATGTCCCAGCTTTTCACGTAAAGAAGTGAAAAATATGCGCTGAGTGAACAGATAGGTACCTCAAAAGCTGAAATTTGGTAAACTGATAGTTAAGTTAATAACTTAAACGAAAAAAACATCCAGCTTTATATTTAGTGGGGGAAAAGTACCCAGCTGATGCAGTGAAAGATGCTGCGCATCGACATGCGCGTGAGCGCGTTGCGTATACGTATAACTTTTCTGCTCTAAAAGAAAATAATAAAAAATATGTTTATTATTAATTATTTAAAAAAAAATTTTGTATTTATTTACAAAAAACATACTCGGTATTTTCATTTTCATCATCAACCTCCTTCAACTGCATCCTCTACCGCCATCCACGCCTTCAATAACACCCTCGTTTCCAGCGGCATGCTCGCCTTCCTAATCACTGTCGTGAATGAAAAATAATGTTATAACGATATATAAGAATACATGCATGATATAGAAGAGAGTACAATTAAAAATATTAAAATGGTGCGAACGCTACGCGCAAAATATAGGTAAATACTTTTTGCAGAGCACAATGATAAATTACTCAAAACTATTTTAATTACACTTATTTATCGTGTGATAGAAGCACTTATTATGTACTTGAAGATGAGGATGCCTGCTTTTTCGGATCATATCCTCTCTGTTTAGGCGGTAAAGCTGTAAAACGGTTGTGCCACTGGCTGTGATATACTTGAAAACGGTTCGGCTTTTCCGGCAACACAACGTTGAAAAAAGCCAAACCGAATGTTCAATATAGCTATACACTTGTTTAAATAGTCCTCATCAAAAAAAATTTAATTTTCCGCTTTTTTTTTGGAGCAAAATACCCAAAAGGGATGTACGTTGGACATTGTCGCAGCTCCGATCGGTACAAGTCTCCATATTTACTGTTATGTATAAATATTTAAATGTGTAGATATTTACTAAAACCCTTTAAATTCAAAAACCTAAGAGATAGTGTAATTTGTAATAACTGCATGGGCGCGCTGTGTTTAATGAGACAATTATAAATACTTCTTTACGTGAAAAGCTGGGGCATAATCCCCCACTCTACATTCATATCTTCATAACATAATCAACATGTTAACAAAGTATCAGCTTTTGCGGTATTAGTTTTTTTTTTATTTTTATTTCACGTGTGTGGGAGAATGCCGCAGCTACACCCCCGCGGAACTGCGCAAGCTGCAGATCCATTCACTTACTAGTGATACAAAATAAAGCTTAGGGAAAATTTTCAGCTTTTGTGAAATGACTAACTCTAAACGGTCGCTGGCTCCCGACTAATATTAGAATATCTCTGACTACATTAGATACAAATGCAAATTTTTATCATTTCAAATATTCCATATTTCCATTTGGAAAACCCAGTATATGTAATATATTAGGTTCTCACATCATGCTTGTATTTAATAAAGTTTATTTGTTTTAGGAACTATGATTCCCAAATCCGGTGGAGACTACGCTTACATCAATGAAGCATTTGGTTCTTTGCCCGCCTTCCTCTATCTTTGGGTGGCATTATTTATTTTGGTCCCCACGGGAAATGCCATAACTGCAATAACCTTTGCCCAATACATTTTGCAACCTTTTTGGGGAACGTGTGCAGCACCTTCGGAAGCGGTGCGTTTACTAGCAGCTGCTACTACTTGTTTACTTACTGTTATCAATTGTTACAACGTTAAATGGGTCACCAGGGTGCAAGATATATTCACAGCTACGAAAATATTTGCTTTGCTTATAATAGTGGCCGCTGGTATTTATTATCTCTGCATTGGCCACACTGATCATTTTCAAAATCCGATGGAAGGTACGAAATGGCAGCCTGGATTTGTGGCTGTTTCGTTTTATTCTGGATTGTTTTCATATTCTGGATGGAACTACTTGAATTACGTTACTGAAGAATTGAAGGATCCTTATAGGTAAGACAAATTCTAAATATAAATATGAAGCAGCCTAAGAATAAATTACTATATTGAAACACTTTGAGTTTAGTGTGTTGAATGCAACCTTTTAGTACATAGACTGCTGCGCTACAAAATTTTCAATATTTTTTTAATAGTTCTGCAGTTAACATTTTCTTCTATTTTTATGGGCTTTTATTGGTTTCTTATGTGCTATTCTTTAAATTTATCAAAAAGACAAAAATATGATGAAACTTTAAGAAGCAGTAACAAAATACTAATTCAATCGATATCTATCATGATTTGGCTTTTGAATTTTCAAATTAATTTTTATGCTATGTGATTTTTCAAAATGGATATTCATTTTTAGATTTTTATGTCTATGTTTCGATTTTCATAATAAATTTTAAAAAGTTTCCAATTGGTTTACTTTCGGAGTTTATATTAAACGATAATGATTTTATCAAAAAAAATCTCTATGATTAACTGTAAACTATGTTGTAAAAATAGCTTTAGTGTGCTGTATGTTCCTGATTGACCCAAGTGAATTACCTCAGATGTTGGCGCACTGCTTTCTGAAATATGAAAGGCGCACTTCATGTACTAAAAAAGGTGTTCTAAAAGGTCTATGGTTGAATGTTTCGATCCATAGGCTTAGGTTTCTTGTGAGCAGAAGTCTCGGTTTAGTTCTCGCTCTCGGCTCATAAGATTATGAAAAATATAAAACATCTACATAACTCACTTTCGTGAGTTTTTAAAATTTAATTTTAAAACAGAGTGTTAATGTGACCTATTTCCCAAGAATTTTTATATATAATTCATACTGGTCAAGAATCTTTATTATTAACTCACTTTCTGAATTTCGTTACTTTCCGAATTTAGGTCTGGATGTTTAATTTGTAGTTCCGAATACTAATAATGCACACGTAATAAAGAATTTATATATAATTTGTACCTGGGTCAACAATTATTATGAAAGTAATAAAGAAATATATTTATTCTTAAAAATATTTTATATCTATAACTATGTAAAAAATAAATATAATTATTCAAAATTATAAATAAATTCTCGGGAAATAGGTCTTGATTAATATAATGAATGGTTTCACTAACATATATGCTTATTATTTTCGTCTTTACGTACGTGTCTGTCTCACGACCATTATCAGAAGACGTATCAATGTCTAAAACTGGATTTATTAAAACTAATTGTATCAACACAGAGCATTCATTTGGCATCAAATTCAATTTAAAATTCCCACGTCGCCGAAATGAACAAAAATACGAGTATTCGAAATTTCAACACATTAATGTTTCAAGTATATGAATATGTATCAAGAATGCACTGCTTACCAATTTTATTATAATATACGAAGTCATGTCACACAAAGCTTGTATACGACTGAAAGCAAAAAATATAACGCTCAAGTATCCACTTTCGAACCAGATGTAATATTTATGAGGTAATGGAAAAAGGTTGTCAGACCTTAGAAATATTGCTATTCGAGCATTCTACCTAAAATATACTTTTAACATTATAAAGACGCATGTAGGAATTTGCAAGGATTTTAATTATTAAATTAGTATAAATCTGACTTAATTATTGAACGTTTGTTCTATGATTTACAGACAGTCAGTAACAATTTTGAGATAATTTGGTTTCAATGAAATTTCTGTAAATTGCCTGAGACCGACGTGGTACTCAGGGTTACTGACTGAATAATTAGAATTTTCAATCATCATATTCGTGTTCAGCACCCTTGAAAGTCCCCGAGTAACAATTTTGAGATAAATTGGATTCAATAAAATTTCTGTTAATTTCCTGGTGCCGACGTGGTGCTCAGGGTTACAGATCTCCAGGTGAATTATGAGAACTTTTAATCATCATATTTGTGTTCAGCACCCTTAAAAACCCCCCTAGTAACAATTTTGAGATAATTTGATTTCAATAAAATTTCTGTAAATTGCCCGAGAACGACGTGGTACCCAGGGTTACTGACCTGCAGGTGAGTTATGAGGATTATTAATCATCGTATTCGTGTTCAGCAGACTTGAACGTCCCGAGTAACAATTTTGAGATAATTTGTTTTCAATAAAATTTCTGAATATTTCCTGATACCGACATGGTACCCAGGGTTACTGATCTCCAGGTGAATTATGAGAATTTTTAATCGTCATATTAGTGTTCAGCACCCTTGAAAACCTTCGGGTACCAAATTTGAGATAATTTGGGTTCAATCAAATTTCTGTAAATTGCGTAAGACCGACGTGGTACCCAGGGTTACTGACCTCCAGGTGAATTATGAGAATTCTGTATTATCATATTCGTGTTCAGCACCCTTTCAAACACCCGAGTAACAATTTTGAGATAATTTGGTTTCAATAAAATTTCTGTAAATTGCCTGAGAACGATGTGGTACCCAGGGTTACTGACCTGCAGGTGAATTATGAGAATTATTAATCATCGTATTCGTGTTCAGCACCCTTGAACGTCCCCGAGTAACAATTTTGAGATAATTTGTTTTCAATAAAATTTCTGAATATTTCCTGATACCGACATGGTACCCAGGGTTACTGATCTCCAGGTGAATTATGAGAATTTTTAATCGCCATATTAGTGTTCAGCACCCTTGAAAACCTTCGGGTACCAAATTTGAGATAATTTGGTTTCAATAAAATTTCTGTAAATTGCCTAAGACCGACGTGGCACCCTGGGTTACTAACCTCCAGGTGAATTATGAGAATTATGTATTATCATATTCGTGTTCAGCACCCTTGAAAACACCCGAGTGACAATTTTGAGATAATTTGGTTTAGTAAAATTTCTGTAAATTGCATGAGACCGACGTGGTACCCAGGGTTACTGACCTCCAGGTGAATTATGAGAATTTTTAATCATCATATTCGTGTTGAGCACCCTTGAAAGTACCCGAGTAACAATTTTGAGACAATTTTGTTTCAATAAAATTTCTGTAAATTTCCTGATACCGAAGTAGAACCCAGGATTACTGACTCCAGGTGAATTATGAGAATTTTTAATCGTCATATTCGTGTTGAGCACCTTGAAAGTCCCCGAGTAACAATTTTGAGACAATTTTGTTTCAATAAAATTTCTGTAAATTTCCTGATACCGAAGTGGTACCAGGGTTTTTAAACGGTTTCTCTTATTTTGGCCTAGTCGATTAGATTAATTAAATAAAAAAGATAAAATTTAGATTTTCTTTTCTTTTTTCCACATTTTCTGAATCATATTTTTTCAAATTTGTTCTATGGAGTCAAACAATTATCGAATGTTAGAGGTAATATTTAAATAAACTAACAATATGTATGTAACAAAAGCAACTGGATCAGGTAGTAAATGCTAGTTTTTACATTGTTCAAGAAATACCGTTAGGTGGCCGAATACTGGCGCACTTGCCTTATTAATAGATAGCAATATAAAACTTGGTATGGGGGAGAACAAAAACTGTATCGTTCTTTTATTCATTTACCTACTTAGAATGACAAAGCCAATTCACTACAAACATAATTATAAAAAGCAAAAAGACAAAACTTGACTGAAACAAAAAAAGTCGGTTGTCTGTAAAGTCGGTTTACTGACGATAGTTGAACGTGACAACGTCATAAGAAAATACTGATGGAATGGTTTCATTTTTCAAAAGAAAATTTTAATTTTATTTGTTTGATAGATATTTTGTATGGATATAGAGAAGGAGGTAAATGGAAATCACAAGTGAATTGATCAAGTTACATTTATTTGTACGCATAAATACAATTATGTCAATTTAGCTTTTAAAAAGTCCGCCTCAATGTGTTTGATATATGAGAAAATTGTTCCCTTTGACGGCTGGCTGGTCCAACCTGTCATTTCAGACACGTTGTTATGATATGTGGAAGATTTAACATTATGTTTTAATTTTTTGAAATCATAGCTACGCTCGATAATTATTTCGATCGAATAGTAAAGCAATTGATTTTTTACTCATCGTGAAATAGTTCTGTTAACTTATTGTTATAGTTTTGTTAATTATAGCATAACCTACAATCGATTTTTTGAAATCATAGCTACGCTCGATAATTATTTCGATCGAATAGTAAAGCAATTGATTTTTTACTCATCGTGAAATAGTTCTGTTAACTTATTGTTATAGTTTTGTCAATTATAGCATAACCTACAATCGCTGCACTAGCGGACCGATGCTATTTATTTTAATGATGAAAGCACGAATATTCGACAATATATCACTGAACATATATTTAATATCGAAAGAATCATTACCTTTATCGCCGCAATTATCGTTGCTATAAACAATTGACACCACATTCACTTTTCACTACACTTCATACTTGACGAAAACATGTAAATGTATTATTTTGTATAGCAGCTGTCCACGCGGACGCATCGCTCACTTAAGTAGGAGAGCTCGCTTGCACTTCAAGCCTTAAATGGAACGCGAGGTAACGCCGCATGAGTCATGTTTTTTCGTGCGTGCAGCCGGCTCCATCGAATTATAAGACGTTGTCACGTCAAAAACACTTATGTTCCAAAACTAACAGGGAATACAAGCAAAATAAAAGAAAGGTAACTTCATAACAAACTGTTCGGGGTTTGAAAATGAAAATCGAGACATTACAAAAAAGCAGACTACTATGAAACCGATTACCCGTTTTTAAAATGCGAGGAACTCGACTATCCAAAGCATAACTATTATTGTGAGTAGCTATATAAAAAATGATCAGGCTTCCTCGTTCCTTTTTATTTAATATTAAATAAAATCAATTCAAGAATCTCAGGATATTGCACTAAATTGTTCAACTCCTCACAAAGAACACAAATCCAAATTTCCCAAATTTCGCCTTTCTAAAATTTGGCTACAAATGTAACCATGTAGGCAGTGCCAATGAAAAGCAAATGACTGAACAATATTCTAAAATTCATCTAACCAACGCACCATAAAGAATTATTTTATTGTTAATAGAGAAGTCACTTGAAACCGTTAGGTGCACTTGGATCATATTCACGCTGTAAAAAATATCACCATGTTGCAGATGTAGATATTTGGAATGAAAAAAAAAACAGACTTATTGCAAATATCGGCGGATCTACCTTTTTTTAATTTTGACTACACCTACATGTTCGTAGGGCATCGTGTGAGCCAGCTCTTCACAACTCTCCAAAAGGGAAAGTTTGTAAGAACTAAAAGACAAACAATTATTCTTAATTGATTCGAAATAATAATTTATGTTTATTCGTCCACATATTCCAGGGGTCGATATCAAATTTCACATGTCAATCAATTTAATTTGTCACATGATACATGGTTCAATATTTTACTTGATATGTATTATTTTGTTGCAGGAACTTACCCAGAGCTATTATGATCTCCATGCCAGTAGTAACTATAATTTATGTGGTAACGAATATAGCTTATTTCGTTGTATTAAGTAAAGACGAAATAATGGCTTCTGATGCTGTCGCTGTAACATTTGGGGATAAAATGTTGGGTATGTTCTCATTCCTCGTGCCTATCTTCGTAGCTTGCTCAACATTTGGATCACTTAACGGTGCAATATTTGCATCGTCTCGATTATTCTTCGTTGGAGCTCGAGGAGGACATTTACCTAGGGCAATAGCTCTCATTGATGTAAAAAGACTTACTCCTGTACCATCGTTAGTTTTTATGGTGAGTATTATTACGATTTCAATTTTGAATTTTAAATGTGCATTCCGGAATCATTCTCAAAAAACGCAAATTTTTCTGATCTGCGGAATTTTATGGAAATATCAACAACTGAGGTATTGGTCCGTAGTCTTGCCACTACTTGGTACTTGTCTAAAACCACATGTGGTCAAATTTCGAGCAGCTACAGATTTTCCTTGAGCACATTGTTAAGGTTGTTTCACTCCCGATGTGAATTCTGGATAAATTTATTTAAGAATTTGTCGTGGAGAAGGAAGAAGTTAATTCAGACTTTTATTTTCATGTGTATTTGCTGCCAAATAGTAATTCTTCAGGATTTATTTGTTTTTCCATTGTAATATTCTGCGGATTGTTATATTCATAGAATGTGGTGAACCATAATTATGTAAATATCATGGTGGAAGTAATACAAACAATGGAAGGCGGCAAAAGTCGGGAGGTTGAACCTAGTTTACCCGAACAGCCATCGTAGTTTTGTACAAAATAATCCATAGTAGGCGCTCAAGGCCTACTACAGCAAAAGTAAAAATGATAATTAAAGTCTGAACCTAGGATCGCAAATACGATGGCCCGAGGTACATTTTCAGCTAAAAGAGAAAAGTTATAAGTTCAAAAATGGCCATAATGACCGTCGGAATTTTTTTCCAGGAATACACCTATATTTTTTCACAGTTAGGAACCCCTTAGCATTATGAGTAACTTTTATTGTTACAAAGTAACGAAAGATGCCTCATTCAAGAAATCAAGTTTTAGTTTTCAACATTTTTTAGTTGTCAACATTGTTTGCTTAAATAAATATTGTTAACTTCTTGCACGTTTTACAATATAAACACGTAACGAAAAAGTTGATATGCTGTTGGTTTTTGGTGAAGCTCAACAAAATAGAAGAAGAGCTGCTAGTTGTATCGCGATAAATATCCTGGACGTCATGCTGCCGATGCTAAGGTATTTGTTAGACTTGAAGGCACTTTAAGACAAAACCAAGATGCATTTTATTCCAGAAAAGGTAAAACTATTGCCTGAAACATTGGTGATATTATGGTTACCCTAGTTTTACAATACATCGGTGCACTAGAATGGCGAAGTTTTGACTGGTGAAAAAACCATGATCCAAGGCAAAATAACGTGTTGACACCGATCAACAATCAGCTGTTTTTAGGTGCTTTCTTATTCACTTGCAAATCAGTAAATATGATCAAAAGAATTTCCATCCACATTGTTATATCTTAGTTTATTTACCAATTTTGTCACAATTTCATTTAGATGTGATGTTATCGAAAATCCCTCATTGCAATAAAAGATATAGAGAAGGCTTTTCTATCCTTTTGTTTATTTACACAGTGTTGAGGCTAACACTGGATCTTATCGGGTAGTTCCGTGTAAGCCCGTTCATTTGATTTGAACGGGGTTAAATCTCTTCGGTTTGATCATTTCCAATATTCGTTGTTAGTTACGGCGATGGATCCAATTTGTTTGTTTATCTTTATGTTGTCAGTATGAATTGTGCCTTTGAAAATATTCTCTTCGACTATTCTTGGGTAATAAGACTATTCAATAATTCAATTGATAAACTTTTATAGAAGATATGAACGGTATAATTAATTGGTATATATTTTTCAATCGAGAATGTTTCCTTTCTACCTCACCATTCAATAAATTACACAATAAATTACTGTCTCCAGGTCCCAACTAAATGAATGACGTCCCAGCGTATATAAATCAGACAGTAAAGGATAGCCAGATCTTAGCTTTACTACAAAGGCGCCTCTATATCTTTTATTGCTCTGAGCAAAATCCTGATTGAAATATCGTAAACTTTCTTATCTCAATTACAATGCTGTACAAAGCTTTATAGTTTGGTTCAGGAAAGAAGAGCGTTCTCTTGAATTCCAGAGAGAATGTCGTATATCCCGAGAGTTATCAAAACTAGCTTCTGATTGAGTGTAGTACACTAATTCCTGTTTCACTGAAATTTGATTTTAACTTCTAGTTCTAATAGATATTTTTTGTTTCAGTGCCTTATAACATTGGTGTTGGTTACTATTGAAGACATCTACGCTCTCATCAATTATGTTTCATTTGTTGAGTCGCTTTTCATTACAGTGAGTGTTACCGGACTTATTTATATGCGATATGCCAGGCCGGATTTAACGCGACCAATTAAAGTTAATATTGCGCTACCCATAATTTTCTTTATAATATGTACATTCCTGGTAACGTTCCCGTGTTACGTGAGGCCTGTTGAAGTGAGTGTAGGCATTGGCTTTATCCTTTGTGGAATACCAGTATATCTTGTGACAATAGGTTGGACCACTAAACCGGACTGGTTAAATAGGACATTTAATAATTTTAATAATACGTGTGCAAAAATATTCTTATGTGTTCCTCAAGACGACAATAAGAGTTTATGAACAGATGGTTAAAGTATTCCATGACACATATGAATGTAATTCCTTAATTTGGTGATGAACCATAAGAAAACAATGTGAGTGACCAATTTTATATGCTTTTATATGGAACTGAATTATTGTTCTTACTTAATAAGGCGCTTATAATCTTTAGGGACAAAGACGACCATGAACCTTACTCTATGGACATTGTTGAATGGTATCAATCAGAGAACCACTAGCATTAGAACATCTGAGGAGATTGGGAACTTCTAATGAATTGCCTCATTGATTTTTCATATTTTAATGAGCTTTAATCAAAAAGTGAGTTTTCTGTTGTTTTGTTGCTTAACTTGACGTTACCATTGAGTCATTTAGTATGCAGAAGACTGGCTATCAATTATGTGTAATAAGGTGTCTGTTACTCAACTTATATATTCATATTGCTCTGATTATTGTTTGCCTTTTGGTCAAAGATAATGTTAACGATCGATCTGTTTTTGATCGTGAAAAAATAGAATGTAGTCTGTAGGATTTTGATAGATGTAGTTGGCCAATAATCGTGTAAAATAATTGAATAAAATCTCTGAGGTACGCACCTGAGAGAAAAGTTGATTTCGTTTATAATTGAAGTTCCTGTTGATTCAAAAGTTATGTTCTGTAATGCCATATAATTCAGTAATACATGAACGCTTCTGTTGCATTTTGCTTTCATTTACATTATGTTTTTACTTTTCAGTATGTATATTTATTTTTTATTTATTATGAATAAATGTTATTTCTTAAATAATAAAATATTGGTTTTACCAATCTTCCGTGCTAATTATTTTAAATCCTTATCCTGTCATTGAATCAGTACTGTCAGAGTTATTGCCAATCATAGTAATAATCAAATCTGCATTCCTCATTTCAAAACGATTGTACTTTAGATGAATGTGCGTGAATAGTTGATCTAATGGGTTCCCCATAATAGACTACCCATTTTATATTATTAATAAATTCCCTACGAGATAACTAAATAGGTTATTCTCTGTGGGATTATCTTCTTTAGTCTTTGGGATTTAAGTAAATTATTAATCAAGTAGGCGCCTGTCACAAATAAATTTTAAATTAATAATTTCGTGGAACGGCATTTTTCTACGAGCAGTTTGTTAGTTTTCATCAATAATTATTTAATTTTTTTCCTTTGAGTCATTATTTCAAATCCGTTTGAACTTTCATGTATTACTCAGTTCAACGTGTGTTTTGTGTAGAAACTTACATAAGAAGCAATTCGATAGAAGAAGTTAGGCGGCGTCAGTTTAATAACAACAATAGGGGTCACACGCCAAATCGTAAAACTGTTAAGTTATGGTAGTGGCTTCTGTGAGTCGGAAAAAAGGCCGAAAAAAGCAAATATTTCAGAGCCTACCGAGACTCTGTCCCCCCTCCGTTTTCGAGGATGCTGAACACGATGGCGATAGTTTAAACTCTTTCTGAGTTGACCGTCACCCCCAAACGGCCATAAACAACCCCCAAAAAGGGTGAAACGCGGATATACCGACATATTCCGAGAAAAACCGCGTCACCTTCCGTTTTCGAGGATGCTGAACACGATGCCGGTACTTTGGAATTTCTCCGAGTCAACCCCACCCCTTGAACGGCAAAAAACAACCTCCGAAAGGGGTGAAACTCGGATATACCGACATATTCCGAGAAAAACTGCGTCACCTCCCTTTTTCGAGTGTGCTGAACACGATGGTGATTCTGGATCTTCTCCCCGGAGCAAACTAACCGCTGAAACAGACAACAACTACCCCTTTGATACTCTGAATTTATGAAGTGGATAAGAATAATCCGATAAGAGAAAATGTATAACAAATCATTGAATACACACCGGCTGATGTTTCCACATTTGTTGACTGACTGTTCACCCTGAAAAATAGGCGTATACATCGTGTCTGGCTAGGTTATTTGGTGGTTTTTAGGTGAGAAAATCTGTACGGAATCAGTGGTAATATTTTACATATTTTATTTTATTAAATCATAAACATTTTTATTTCACGCGTACATTTACTTATTAACTATATATACAAATATAAAACTCTTTCATTGACGCATATAACTACATATCCACTATATATCCATATAAAACATTATTATTGACGCATACAATTACATTCATTATAGGTAAATATAAAACATCGTTATAAAATCCATTTTCATTTAAAAAAATGATCCGCTCAATATAATCTACGTCGCTTACAAGTGGAATTACAGGGTTTCAACCCTTTCGGGGGTTGTTTTTTGCCGTTTAAGGGGTGGAGTTGACTCGGAGAAATTCCAAAGTACCGGCATCGTGTTCAGCATCTTCGAAAACGGGAGGTGACGCGGTTTTTCTCGGAATATGTCGGTAAATCCGAGTTTCACCTCTTTCGGGGGTTGTTTTTTGCCGTTTAAGGGGTGGGGTTGACTCGGGGAAATTCCAAAGTACCGGCATCGTGTTCAGCATCCTCGAAAACGGGAGGTGACGCGGTTTTTCTCGGAATATGTCGGTATATCCGAGTTTCACCCCTTTCGGGGGCTGTTTTTTGCCGTTTAAGGGGTGGGGTTGACTCGGAGAAATTAAGTACCGGCATCGTGTTCAGCATCCTCAAAAACGGGAGGTGACGCGGTTTTTCTCGGAATATGTCGGTATATCCGCGTTTCACCCTTTTTTGGGGGTGGTTTTTGGCCGTTTGGGGGTGACGGTCAACTCAGAAAGAGTTTAAACCACCGTCATCGTGTTCAGCATCCTCAAAAATGGGGGGGGGGTACAGAGTCTCGTTAGGCTCTGAAATATTTTCATATTTTTCCGACTCACAGAAGCGACTATGGGTTCGTCATTGGCGTGAAAATGGTTCTGTACAAAATTTGAAGAAGCCTGGACGTCGAAGAACAGTTCGTACACCAGAAAATATTGAACGAGTTAGAATTGCATTCACGAGAAGTCCTAAAAGGTCTGCTAATCGACAAACCCTTATCCTAGGAATATCCAAGGGAAGCTTAGATCGAATTCTTCAAAGGGATTTAAAATTTCATCTCTATAAACACCAAATGGCACAGCACCTTAGTAATCAAGATAAAGAAGCAAGGTTAGCATTTTGTCAAGAATTTTTGGATTTACATCAAGGAGCAATTCACAGTCTCCTAATGACCGACGAATTAAATAGACGAGGATTACTAAACAATGCCTTACTATTCCAACAAGATGGGGCAACAGCTCATACCGCCAGAAACTCAATGAGGGTCCTGCGAGAAATGTTTAATGGCAAACTCATTTCTTGATTCGGAGATTTGCCTTGGCCTTCGAGGTTCCCCGACTTAACGGCACCCGATTTTTTCTTGTGGGGATATTTAAAAGCCAAAGTGTTTGAGAGTCGTCCAGGTACAATCGAGGAACTGAAAGTCAAAATTCGTGAAGAAGTTGAAGGAATAGACGAAGTTTTGCTACGCCGTGTAATGAACTACTTTTTATCTAATATTGAAAAATGTGTTGAAGTCGGTGGAGGTCATTTAGAAGACGTGATTTTTAAAAGTTAGAATTAAATTAGCCAAATATTTATAAGTTATCATAAATCCCAAAGAGTTAGCTGTAATTTAGTAAAATAAAAAGTTTGTTTTGTTAACTAAAAAAATTTTAATTCAAATATTAAAATGGGTAGTCTATTATGGGGAATCCTGTATAACGGAGCATCGAATCGCATTGCGTTAATCAACGATCTACTATCCTCTCAGAGGTTTATATTTAAAAAAAATATAAAACTGACGTGACCAAAGTGATGTAATTGGTAAACACGCTGGACTAGACATCCAGGAATGTGAGTTCGAATCCTGCCTATTATGGTTCAATGTTTTACGTGTATTCATCTTTATAATTATCTAAGTTATCTTCATAATTCAGAAAATTTAATTCTATATCTCTTAATGGTATTTACACGAAATTGAGTCCAATTAGGCAAAGTATCCTTGAACTTGTTTATACTTACCCAGTAAGTCAGTTCTATTGAAATATATAAGAACCGGATGCTATCATTGAATGAGTACTGTCAGAGTAATTGCCAACCATAGCAATACTCGCAGATACACTCCTCAATTCAAAAATGATTGAACTTTAGATGAATGTGCGTGAATAGTTGATCTATAGCGGAGCATTGAATCGCATTGTGTTCATCAATGATCTACTATCGTTTCAAATGTTTATATTTACAAAAACTTAAGACTGATGGTTAATACCTATATCTATTATTACTAACGACAGTTACCTTGTCGTGTTCTAAATGATATGTAGGTCTAACTAAAAATAATATTCTAACTCCGTATAAAGAACATGTTGCCTATATAAAGAAAAATAATAGTGAAAAATCAGCATTAGTAGAACACATTTTAAATACAGATCACACCATTTCTCAAGATAGTTTACCACTTTTGAAACATAGTAACGATAAATATCTAGGTAATTCAGAAGCGATGGAAATGTATAACCGTAAACGCAAATTAATATATTCATATTTATCTCCAACTGAGGGTAATCCCTAATAGTATTCAAACAGACGCATTTTGGTTTCTAATTTAATTTACTCTGATGATGGCTAGTTGGTAGCTGAAAGATCTTTAGTACTTTAACAGTTATTTTAATGGATAGGGGTAATTTTTTCTTTTTACAATTTCATTCCAGTTAACGTGGATCAAATCAACTCAGTTTTTTAACTCATCAAATCAAACTCAGTTTTTAAGATTGAATAGCTATAAATCCCTATATATCACAGGTTTTGTCTCTTGACAAAAGTTCAAGTTTTTTGATTAAAATTGGTTCAAGTAAAGTGGATAAAAATGGTGTGATTTTTGTTGGTTCATTTATTATTAGTTTAACGAATCAAAAACGAATCAACGCTAAATCAATATAAGTTACAACATATTTATATAGATAATTTGTAATCAAAATTCCTTCATATGTTAGCAACAATTGAGAAATCGTATTATCTAAAAGTACTCCGCCACCTCTAATGACCCTATTTTTTATGAAAAAATTAAATACAGGTATATGAACTAAGTTTGATGGTTCATTGGTGAGCTATGTTTCAAACATTCCTACTATATCATGGTCATCAGTAATTAAATGTGTAATAAGCAAGAAATAATTACACTTAAAATATTGTTTAAGTATTAAGGACTATTTCAGCTGCCAAATAGGTATCACCAGAGTAAAGGCTGAAAGGTCCTGAGTACTTTAACAGTTTTTTAGTGGATAAGGGTGATTAGTTCTTACTTATTAGTGTTACAGTAAATCCACGGTTGTGAAGCATTTAAGTTCATTAATTATAAGAGTGTTTAAGTAGTCAAACCCTGTAAACAGTGACCTAGTGTGAAAATGCGCAACATTTAAGTATATTTGTTTTGATATTTATGATTATAATCGATTTGTAATAAATGTTAAGAATACAGAACACACTTGTACTAAATATTAAGCAAAATCGGTACCCCCACCCAAGTGTACATGCACTTTAATAATACACACAAAGTCAAAAGTCTTGGACCCTCTATATATCAAATGATTCGATTAAGCCCGATTATTTTTCTTAATGTGGTAAAAAGTAACATGTATTATAAAAGGTATAAAAAAGACAAAAAAGAGTCAATAATGAATCCTGACTTTATTATCAATGTTTTGACAGTAGTGGCAGTGAAAGCATATTCAGCCAATAGACTAGTGTATTAATTTCTTTTGATATTTTTTGGATTATCATGCCTGGTCGTGAAATTTCTGCGTTTAATCGAGCAAGAATTACTGCTTTACACGATGGAGGGCACTCTCATCATCAGATCTCGGAAATGTTGGGCATTCCTAGATCATCTGTTGTGCGAATAGTTCACAGATACCAAGAATTCGATACAGTGGAAAACAGACCACTTAGTGGACGTCCTCAAGTGTCTAACGAAAGGGAAGATCGTTATTTGGTGCAATATGCTCGCAGGCACCGCACAGCTTCAGCTCTCAGAAGCTACTTTCAGCGTACGTTTCGTCGTGTTATATATCGACACCCACAGTTCGAAGAAGACCCCATCATGCAAATTTACGTCCTAAAAGACCTTCACGGGTTCCCACTCTACTTCCAAGACATCGTGCAGTCCGTCTCAGATGGGCGCGAGAGCACAGGGGTTGGCTTTTGCAGCAGTGGAGGTGGGTGTTTTATTCACAGACGAAACCAGAATTGGACTGGTGATTGATGACAATTCGCAAAGAGTCTGGAGAGAACCAGGTCGTCAACAGCGACTTAATTTTCGCCGGGAAGTTGCTCTCTATCAAGAGGGTTTTGGGGAGGAATAATATTTAACCGCCGCACCCCATTAATTCACATTCCACAGAATATGACCAGCCAAATTCACGTCGAACAGGTTATTACGCCCATTATCTATCCCATACGTAACGAGTTAGGCGTAAATTTTGTGTTTATGGACGAAAACGCCCGACCATATCGTACAAGAAGGGTGCAGGATACACTTCAAGCATGCTTCATTACTTTTTTTATTCAATAATTTTTTTCAACAAATTCACACATTTCTTACTTTTTAAATTTCTAAGTATCCCAGTTTGTGTAAAATAATCTTTTCACAAGAAATATATTGAACAAACAATAAACTTTGATAGATATCTTTTGTTTTTCTAACAAAACATTTCATTAACAAGTCTGAATGGGGGGCCAAGACTTTTGACGTTTAGTGTATATGAAGAAGGAACATCAATCAATTACAATAGATTTTCAAATAACCTACTAACCTAGTATTACCAAAAATATTTAAAAATAAATAAAACTAACCCTTAAAGCTTAACAAAGTAGCCTGCGAAGACCTTTCCGCTTGGACTTTCGAATCTCTACCTAGCTATCGGGGTCTCTCCACCTTGGCTAGAACCGCCGATGTAAGTTGAACATTGAATTCGGTATATCAACAATTAATTAGCTTAACGCTAGAAGCATTATTAACTATATGGGTGGGAATACCACTTTTACTTAATAGTTGCTGCTCTAAATATTCATTCCGTAACAAAAAGGAATTTATGAGATTATAGATTCATTCTTCCTACAAACGTAACTGTTCTAAGTGATGTCACGGTATTTCAAGCAATATAAAGGCTTTCTCTTTGAAGCAATTATGGAAAGTTTCGACGTTTTATGCTTTAGTTCTATACTTTTTTACTAGTTTTGTAGTTCTATGATCCTAAGCAATGAAGATGGACTACATAATATAACCCGATGGAGCTCCCAAAAGAATTTATCTACCAAAAAACATTTACTACATAATGTAGGACGTCGAAAAATGGAACCACCACATAGGAATCCTAAAGTTAAAAGAACCAACCGCTTAACTTCGTAAATGTCACACACCATGAAATAGAACTCGATTGGATAAAAATGCTATATTCAATGTGTACATACAGGGTATATGTATAATTAATCGGTGTAATGTCTATTACAAAATTCCACCATCCTCTCACATGCTTCTTTCATCAGGTCTTGAGGGACAGTTAAGATTATTCTCATAAATCCAGGAATCTCGAAACACTGGAACAAAAATTGAACGTAAGGGAAGAAATATCACTTTACAGATAATTTGATTAAAACTTTTCCACAAGTTACCAAAGTTGAAAATATTTATTCACCAATTTATGGAAATGCTATAATAAAACACTAATTACTTCATTGTTTATCACTATAGTTATTATAGATACACTCTTTCTTTCCTTTATATTATATTGAATTTCAAATCTAAAGTAGCTCCTGTTTAAGTATGTAAGTCAACTTTAGATTAAGATTAAGAAAATGTTGTTTATTATCTTATCATAAACAGTGAATTTATATAAATGTACTTCTTGAATTTATCTTACAACTTTGCACTATAGTCCAGGCAACGAACCGAAAAAAAATAAAAAAAATATAGTGAGCGAGAATTTCAAAAAAGTTTTTGTATTTTGTTCCTGATATCCCATAGATCATTCATGACTATCAAGACCGCGGGGGTTGACCTTTCTACCCCCCGAAAACAGGATTTCAACCCCTCAGAGGGGCTTTCTTATTAATAATAATAATAATAATAATAATAATATATAATGATGGAAACAAATATGTAGAATAATGAAGTTTAGAAAAGTGGATCTTTCATAAAAAATAGAAAAAGTAATAATACATACCTGAAAATAGTTTTCATTTTATTCCCCGAAACTGCAAAAGAAATTACAATTTTCAGGATTTTTCACTCTGGAGAAGGTTTTCCGAGAAAACCAACAGCGAAATCGTGATCAGCGACCCAAAAAACCTACTAGGGATCATCATTTTTGTAACAAAATTATATTTTATTATCCCCAAACCCCAGGAAAATCCCAAATTTCCCATCTGGAGGGAGTTTTCCGGGAAAACTAACAGCAGAATCGTGATCACCGACCCACACAACATATTAGGGGTCATTTTTGTAACAAAATTATACTTTATTATTCATAACCGTCTCAGGAAAATCTCAAATTTCCCGAATTTTCCATCTGGAGAGAGTTTTTTGGGAAAAATAACAGCGGAATCGTGATCAGCGACCCAAAAAACCTACTAAAGGTCATTTTTGCAACAAAATTATACTTTATTATTCATAATCGTCTCAGGAAAATCTTAAATTTCCTTAATTTTCTATCTGGAGAGTTTTTTGAGAAAAATAAGAGCGGAATCGTGATCAGCGAGGTCATTTTGCAACAAAATTATACTTTGTTATTCATAATCGTCTCAGGAAAATCTCAAATTTCCCTAATTTTCTATCTGGACAGTTTTTTGAGAAAAATAACAGCGAAATCGTGATCAGCGACCCAAAAAACCTACTAGGGATCATAATTTTTGTAACCAAATTATATTTTATTATTCCCAAACCCCAGGAAAATCCCAAATTTCCCATCTGGAGGGCGTTTTCCGAGAAAACTAACAGCGGAATCGTGATCAGCGACCCAAAAATCATACTAGGGGTCATTTTTGTAACAAAATGATACTTTATTATTCATAACCGTCTCAGGAAAATCTCAAATTTCCCGAATTTTCCATCTGAAGAGAGTTTTTTTGAGAAAAATAACAGCGGAATCATGATCAGTGACCCAAAAAACATACTAGAGGTCATTTTTGCAACAAAGTTATACTTTATTATTCATAATCGTCTCAGGAAAATCTCAAATTTTCCTAATTTTCCATCTGGAGAGAGTTTTTTGGGAAAAATAACAGCGGAATCGTGATCAGCGACCCAAAAAACCTACTAGAGGTCATTTTTGCAACAACACTATGTTTTATTATTCACAACCCCCAGGAAAATCCCAAATTTCCCATCTGGAGGGAGTTTTCCGAGAAAACTAACTGCGGAATCGTAATCAGCGACCCAAAAAACATACTAGGGGTCATTTTCGGCTCTTAATTCATTAATTTTCTAAACTTTTGGATTGTTTTTATAAGAATGTTCCTTTGAGGGATTGAACCCCGTTTGGGGGGGGACGGGGGGGGGTTAGAAAGGTCGATAGTCATGAATGATCTATGGGGTATTAGAAACAAAATGCAAAAAAAAATTTGAAAGTCTAGCTTACTATATATTTTTTTTATGGCCTTTTTCCCGGCTTATTTTGCCTGGACTACTAGTGTTGGGTCATTTTTACTTTCGAAATGTAACTTCCACAAGAAATTTAAAATTGCCGCTAGAATTCAGTAAGCCCATGAGAACTTATGAGAACACTATATGAACTTGTTTCCGCTGATACGAAAGAGATTGTTGACACTTGTACTTCTTTATAAGTTGATGTAGATCAGTTGTCGTTTTTATTTATAATTCAACATTTACTACTCATTGTATGTTCAGTCTAGATATAGAAATAAAGTATCTTTGCTTGAAGTAAAGGAATGCAATGTCTTGCTCTTAACAGTGCGCCTAGAAACTAACGCATCTCGATCTCGTGGTGTAGCAATGCGTATCCACCTACCGAATAGTCAGTTTCAGGTCATTTTGTGTTTTGCCCGATTAACTCCAAGAACACGGTACTTTTTGCGATTATTATGGCCACGTATTGCGTAATCAATACCCTCCTTACGTACTAACCGATATACCAACGTTACTTACTTCACCTGGTAAGCAGAACACAGATTCTTCTTCCATTAGTCGCTGAGAAAATTCGAGACCATCCTTGGCCCAAGGAAATTTATGTAAAGTAATTTCCACCATCATGTACATGGTACCTTGAGCTTGGTATGGTATCAACCCTTTGGCTGTACTTAACTCTTTATATGCGAGAGTTGCATTTTCCACTAATGTATTTATCAAATAATCGTGGAAAGATTGTGGAGTATTTTGAAGGATGCGAGGAATTGCGCCCTGAATCAATGTATTACATCCTAATATTTTTTGGCTCAAGGAAACCAAACCTCTTCTTACTTCCTGTTCATAAGCACCAATTTCGTCATGAATAGCTATCCAACCAAGCCTCCAGCCTGGTACTAAAAATCTTTTGGCGATACCACCACATATCAGTATTGGCACTTTAGAATTGAGAGCAGCCGTAGAAACAAATTTGTGACCGGGGAACACTATTTGCTCGTATATTTCATCTCCTATTACTGGTATTTGCCTTCGGTTAGCTATCTCTAAGAAATCCCTCAAGTGATCTTCTGAATAAACAGAACCACATGGATTAGAAGGATTATTCAAAATTATGGCTGCCGTATTATTGTCAATTTGTTGCTCCAACTGATGCAAATCTATTTCCCAATCTTTTTCGGGAAGCAAATTGTAATATTTTACTTTTATTCCAACACTCTCGGCTAAGGTACGGTAAAGTGGAAATCCTGGTCTTGGAATGAGTATGTTATGATTTTTCGATGCATCAGCGAGTACATTTATGCACAAATCGATGGATGATGAACATCCACTGCATAGAATAATATCTTGGAAGTTAAATTTTGCCCTATCGTGACTTAAATATTCTGCAACGGCTTTTCTTGAATCTTCGTGTCCTACGCTGGGGGCGTAACCATTGTGATTTACGTCTCGAACGATTCGTACTAGCTCTTCAATTGCTTCAGCGGATGTCTTCAAATTGCCATAAATAGTTGGGTCACCTAGAAAGCCAAGAATACGGATTTAAAGAAACGGAAATATAAGATCAAATAACCCATGGTAATGACATGACAGACAAGAAAAATAATCATCTAATACCGGGATATCAAAAATTATCTTGGTCAAAGGTGGTTGTGGAATCTAAAACGTGTGTCTTACTTTACGTTTGAAATAATTATGTCATAATTAATTTGAAGTTTCTAAAAGTGCGAAATTTCGCAATTTTATACGAATATTGTAACGCTCAGGAGTCTTTAGCGCTTTGAACTCCGGGATTTTCACGTGGCCTATCGAAATTAGAAGGTTCGAATTATCTAAAAACATAATTGCATGAACACCAGACGTCCTATGTAATTAGCTACGAACGAAATCATTTTGACATATGCCTCGAGGAGCTCGCTGCGCGTAAGTTAGAGCTTATACATTTTACATCGGTCTTGTCAATTTGGGGCCGTTTCTTGCCCCTTGCGACCGGCGCCAGTTGTAATAAAGTGTTTTTGGCTATGGGCCGCTAGCTTTTATCCGCTTCGTGTATATTTTAGTCGCGAGAAAATTCCCTTTGGTACGTCGCACGTTAGACGCGAGTAGCTGAGATCTGAGAATAGCTCAAACTGTTTTAATTAAATTTTCCTATTTAATGGACATTTATCGAAAAAAGAAGGGCCGTCGGGCACGGTCCGATACTAAATCTAACTACATGAAGCGAAAACGGCACGCGAAAAGTCGTCGTAAAGCCGTATTAGGTACAACCAGTTTGCACTTTTCTAACTCGCGTGCTACGGGCTTCTCACGTGAATGTCATTCGATTTACGGAAAATTAACTATTTCAAAACAGTTTTTGACCCGGATTGTGGCTATCACGACCTCTGAAAAGGTTCAAAGTTCACATAATTATTTCATAATTTGTAGTTCATTATTGTTTTACAACTGAAATAAATAGGTATGAAATTTGTAGGTTATTGATGATGTCAGTGTGACAGTGACATAATTATTTCAAACGTAAAGTAAGACACACGTTTTAGATTCCACAACCACCCTTGATCAAGATAATTTTTGATATCCCGGTATTATGCTTATGTGACAATTTAATAGAAACCTATTTCGATTCTGTTTTTTTTTAATTATATGTGCATCTTGAGGTTTATTGGGCGATCTCGAGCGCCCAAAATTAAATAACAAGCAAAGTTTGGAATTGTAAATAACAGAACTCCCCTGATTCGATTACATTTGCTTCAATTGTTGAAACAATTCTGAAAGATTTATATTATGATTGAGTCTCATATTTATATTTTAGTCAATGTCATTACCAATATGATCTTTTGAGGTTCAATAATGATTAAAGGAAAGAGCACGTTTAACTAGTTATAGGTAATACAAGTAATATCTATTATACTGAATATAAGCAGATACCATTTATTGTACAAAATGCATGGTCTTACGGTTCCTTTGAATAGCTGCGCGTTCAACTAATAATAATAACAGACAGTTTTATGACGTTTGAGTACACGTGCACCCAGTTTTTATTGTTGTTGTTATTTTGCAAGATACATGTATTTTCTAATTCTGCAATAACATTAATTTCTTCATCGATTCTTCTGCAGTATTAATTTGGAAACTTATTGGCTCACCATCACAGCTAGGACAATATTTATTATGCAAATGAGAATATAGAGAATGTAACGCATATTTTAAGACAAACATGTATACCTATAACTTTATCAGGTGATTATAATTTATTCAAATATTCTTGTGTTATGCATTTAGCATAAACTGATTTGTTTATCACATTTCTGAATATGTCTATATATTTGCGAATCGCAAAACTGATTCTCTAATATGTATGTATCACGTCTGTTGTGTCCTGAATTATTGGAATCTCAAATATAGAAGAAGAATGGATGGGTACTTAAATATTTCTCTAATCCAAGAGTTTTCATAATATCAAAGTTGAAACAGAGCAACTATTAATCACTGGTTAAGCTTAAAAATCAACTAACACTACCAAAATATCCTTTTAAACTTTTAAATGATAATGAAATTGTATTTGTTTATTATTAAAAAAATATAAACTTGATTGTAACAAGAGTGAAGGTAACAAATATTAACAAAAATAGCAGTAATAATCACATTCGTTTGTTTAGCTTGTGGAAAGTATGGTTCAGCAATTACGAAAAAAAAATTAATATTTATAATTTAGTATCTGGATATTTTTCACAACTTTATTGAGATATGCGAAAAAAATTCTATAATATTTGAGTATATTGATAACCCATCATCATCAACGATAAAATCAATTCATCATTCTGAGATCCAGGGTCTCGATGGTACGTCAATGTCGCATTCTTTAAATATGAAAGAACAAACTTTATTCAGAATCTTTAGGAAAATTCCAGTCAGAATTATTTGACATTTAATAAAATTCAGGGCAATGTAAGTTGAAAGTCCAATTTAATAATTAATAAAAATCGATAATAAGAACAATAGAGAGAAAGATTTCTCACGAAAACAAGGTTAAATACCGCATACTACAATAATAGTGAGTTTATTTTCCAGAATTAACAAACAGTACAACATACACCTAAGCATATATCCTTATCCAGGGAAATAAACGGTGGGAATCACTCAATCTTTGAAATGTAATGTGCTTCTTTTGGAGCTCAAAAACAGAAAAAAATGTTTTCCCTCTTATTTATTATATTAATGTAAAGTTACTACCTATTAATTACTCCAATATCTAACCTTCTAGGTAGAATTCTCCCAAGAAAGTTGTAACAAGAGCATCGCTCTTAATCAGTTGTTTGAACACATCAAAACTGATAAATTGTATTTCCTGTTATTCTGTTTCGCGGATACCTTTTTGGTGACCATGAAGTATCTGAACTGCAATCTTAAATACATTTAAATTTTTAATAATCAATATATCGTGTACGTCACTAAAATGCTTCAATAAGATATTTTCAAAGAAGATGTAAAATGGCCAGCGAACACTCTTTTGAAAACCTTGATTGTTTTTTATTAATATATCATTTACGCCTTCCGCAATAGAACACTTAAAATTGTGTTTCTTTGAATGATAACGTAAACTTAAAAACTGGAACGACGATGAAATATTTTCATATTAAATGAAATGCTAAAATCTTTTGTGCATTTATCGCATGATTTATTTTTGAATCCAGCATTTTAAAACTTATATATCATAATTCGCACAATTTCGTATTCTAAAATCGAACCCTACCTAATATCTATGTTAATATCACAGAACACCTCAAAACGTTGATATCAAATATTTGATTAAAATTAATAATATTTTTGGTGACCACAAACGTATCTGAACTGCAATCTTGAATACATTCAAATTTAAAAAAATCAATATATCGTGTACGTCACTAAAATGCTTCAATAAGATATTTTCAAGCAAGATGTAAAATGGCAAGGGAGCACTCTTGTGAAAACCTAAATTGTTTTATCTTGGATAGTAGACTTCCGCGGACAGCTAATCTTGTCTTCCGGATGGATTCCACGTCACAATAGCTCGACTCGATGCCGACGTTTCGCCAACCATTACAGGTGGCATCTTCAGGGCAGGCTTGAGGCTTGAACTGAAACTGGTTCTACTGGTTTCTGTAGCCGTATTTATTGTAGGAAAAATCCTTCACGCTACATAGTTCACTGCCTTTATTCCGGTGGTTAACTTCGTTCCGGCACCTGACCCTGCCGTTGTGCGATCATGTGCGAAGTGGAATTTTCGAGGATGGGTTTCCAAATGTTGGGAAGGTAATATCCTGAGTTAGTATCTTCAAAAAGGATTTGATGATTTGTGTCAAACTTGTATTCCGCAAGTGCAGATCTATTGGTGTCACGAAACATTGTACAGCGCTCATGTTCTTTCACACGAGTAGCTACTGTACGACCTCAGCCTCAATCCTTAAAATCAGAATTAAAACATCTTTCATCTGCCTTATTATCAAACAATTTCTCCCATTATAACATTCAAAAAGCCATAAAGGAATACACTTCACCTAAAATTTCAAATCGACCTGAGCCAGAAACCCCCCCACCTGCTTTATCCACGGCCTATCTTCCATATATTCAAACACAACAGATCGAATTTCCAAAATTCTCAAAAAACATAATATTTCTACCCGTTTTTCCACACTTCCAAAATTATCTCAGTTTTACAAACCTATCAAAGACCCCCTCCCTCCTCTCCACTTAGGAGGTGTTTATAGCTATCCCTGTTCTTGCGGTAAAGTCTACATTGGTGAAACAGGTCGTACAGTAGCTACTCGTGTGAAAGACCATGAGCGCTGTACAAGGCTTCATGACACCAGTAGATCTGCACTTGTTGAACACAAGTTTGACACAAATCATCAAATCCTTTTTGAAGATACTAAAATCCTAGTCCGAGTCCCAAACTTCTATCAGCGAAAAATCCTTGAAGCTATAGAAATCCTAAAACAACCGAATAATCTGAACCGTGACTCAGGATATTACATTCCCAACATTTGGAAACCCATCCTCCAAAATTCCACTTAGCACATGATCGCACAACGGCAGGGTCAGGTGCCGGAACGAAGTTAACCACCGGAATAAAGGCAGTGAACTATGTAGCGTGAAGGATTTTTCCTACAATAAATACGGCTACAGAAACCAGTAGAACCAGTTTCAGTTCAAGCCTCAAGCCTGCCCTGAAGATGCCACCTGTAATGGTTCGCGAAACGTCGGCATCGAGTCGAGCTATTGTGACGTGGAATCCATCCGGGAGACAAGATTTTTCACCTAAATTGTTTTTTATTAATATCTGATTCACACCTTTAGCAATCGAACACTTAAAATTTTGTGAATTTAAATGATAACGTACATTTTTTATGACTGAAAATTTTGCCACAATTAATGCAAGTGAACTTAAATACTGGAACGACGATAAAATATTTTCATATTCGATGAAATGCTAAAATCTGTTGTGCATGATTAATTTTTGAATCCGGCATTTTAAAACTTATTCTAACGAAAAAACAGAAATAATTAACAAATTGAAAAACTTATATTTTTTGCATAAATGTTATATATATTCTACAATTACTCAAAACAAAAATTGTTTACGGCTCTAAATGCCCCGTACCAGAGATGAGGTTAGATAGCATGATTCCAGCTAAACGTCTCACTTCTCCGAAAATCCGCATCCCTGATAGAGGAGATTGGTGCAACGAAACTCTCGCCCTACTGCGACCAGTTGGGCTCGCATGGTTCACAGACGGGTCCAAGGTAGGTCAGGCTTCTGGATTGGGAGTATACCTAAAAAGACCAAAGGTATCTATCTCAGAAACTCTAGACACATTGTGCACGGTATTACATACGGAGGTCTACGTAATACTAACTTGCGCCATGCAAAACCTGGGAAGAGATTATGTAAATAGGCGCATATACATCTGTATAAAGAGCCGGTCGGCTCTAGCCCCTCGAGTCACATCAAGGCTTGTCAAAGAATGCAGGGATACACTGGCTGAACTAACAATGAGAAATAAAATTCAACTCATCTGGGTCCCTGGACACAGTGGAGTTGAAGAAACTGAAATGGCCGACTCCCTGGCCAGGCCTGGGTCGTCTAGCGTCTCTGTTGGACCGGAGCCAATGGTCGCTTTATAAAATTGCCTGGGGGGGGGGGGGACGGGGCTGGCCCTTCTGGGTCACCTTAACAAAAAGTGGTCTGACTTGTGCCTGGATTCACCGCGCATGAGGCAGGCCAAGCTCTTTATCAAAGAGCCTGTGCCCAGGCTCTCATAGAAACTCCTTTCTCTAAAAAGAAGGGACATTAAAGAGATGGAATCCTAACGTGTCACTGATGTCGACTTAACAAACACCTTCATACTATGTGTATCGCAGATGATCCTATATGTAGGAAATGCAGAGACGTGGAAGAAACTGCCTGTGACATCCCTCAGTGACTGTTACTTCAGCGAAGCAAAACTACTCCCAGAAAAACCTATGGAAGCCAGCATTAGCAATATTGTGGGTTTCTGGCAGGCCATAAACCCACTAGAATAGTCTTCTAAGCATGGCACAATCAGTTCAACTGAGTGGCCTAAGTGTATTTGGGAGTTAAGCCCCCTTCTCTCAAATGATGATGATGATGAGCTTGCTTGTGATTAACAGAAAGTTCATAAGATGAGATAAATTTTATTGTTTGGCAACTTGATCAATCGCCTTCTATTTAATTTTTAGTCCATCCTTCATGGACTTGTAATTTGTAATCGTTTTGAGGAGGATCTAAAAAGTACAACTTGTGCCCACAATCATTTAATTCGAATTACGAATAATACGAATACCAAAACGAGATTCCGATAAAAACTTTCGAATGAAGTAACAAATCTAAAACTATTATGGGCAAAAGATCCCCAGAGCTTCGCGACTATTCAAATTGAACACAATACAAATTAGATTAGCAATTCGATTCTTGGCAGGTTACACCCATCCTATCTGCCAGGCTGTGCATGTCATTTAACAGTAACAGTGTCCTAGCTCAAGTGTTTAGGTATTTATTGTGAAAATTTTTGGAGCATCAGCCTAGTAGGCAAATTACTTAGAATTGAATAGAGTTCCGGTTATGTTATTGAAATGTTCAGTGGGTCACAGGGATTGGTTCTAATCGTTCTAACCATCAATGAATGTACTGCGTTTCCGGAACTTTATCTCCACATATTCGTATTACAGGATGAAGAGTTTGACAATTCCATTCATTCATAACATGTTCTTCTTATAGCGTACCCTCACCGAGGCCTCCGAAAGAATTAATTTGCTATAATGATGGGATATGAATGCCCTGTTCAGTATCATTTTGAATGTCTTCATCAAGGTTATTGAGATAATCAAGGAAATGTTGTGTCTATATTCGTTTTAAGTTATATTTATTGCTGGATATTGTTGAGATGAGATGAGATGAAATCGAATTTAGAATATTCATTGAGAGTATTAAGAACAATTTCATATATAGTTGTTGTATTTTCATTTATTGCGGCTAATGTGTTGAAAATGTGGTTCCTACAACTTTTTTTTTCAATTTTTTTTATTCTCCTTCGAATTATTACATCAGAAATAGTATCACGAATATAAGAGAATATCTACATTTTACCCATAGTTTGTCAGGAAAGCTTTTCCATACTAGTCTTCCTTACCACCAGGTCAAGTAGATCTCAAACCAATGAACGATTCAATCAATGGCGGACAAGTCCAGTGCACTTAGACAAGTTAATTGGGTCCATTGTGCGACCCTTGGAACGAAACACAGTCCAGCAGGTCAAAAGCGAAAATACTGCTTATACCTCTTATGGCATCAGGCGGATGTACGAATTGCCGAGGAGTTGCATCCAGGATACGAACACATAGAACGCTCGCTGGCGAAAGGGGTAGAACTAGCGACATTGATAACCATCTCCCAGGTTCCCACTTGGAGTGAACCTGAATTAGACCAGTCTTCAATTCATATGCTATCATTCCCATAATCTGATTTTAAGGATTAATTTTATTATCTTGTTATGTTGATTGTACTGAGTTTTGTTAACTTTTATCTAATATATATTTATCATTTAATTTGATTAACGAGTTTAACTGGTAATTCCTAATGACCTGTCAGCGAATACGACTTTCAGAATGTACTCTTGAATAGATATGTTTGTACGAAATTCGAGGCGGTCCCTGGGAAGAGATCAAGGCATCGTAGTCAAAAACAGCTTCCAGGTGGGCTGAATTATACACCTAGTGGTGGCAGCTTAAAATAACCTTACACGGTACACGGATCAACTAAGATCTTTGATACGCGACAAACAATTCTCAATTCATATAACACGTCGTTGGGGTAGGTATTAACGCTACCTGTAATAATAATACCCAGCCGATTGTTACAAGTGGGTGAGATAGGGTTTCAAACCTATTCACTTGCCTGAAAATTTAAATCTGGAGTTGTCAGAAACTGTATAGCTTCAGAAGTCGGAACGTGGGGACAACTTGCCGTGGATGTGTTGTTTGAAAGTAAGGGCATAGCGCGGCTGGTTTCATATTGCGGTGGTAGGTGATAACCTCAGTCAAACAGTGTTTCAGATTTATAAAACATGCGCTCGGCACTGTTACAATAGACAAAAGAAAGATTTTCATCTTGATAAAACAATGTATTTTCAAACGATCTTTAAGTATTTTTCTAGCGTTACAAATTAGTTAGTTTAAATTCGATTTGAATTTCGGTAAAGCTGTTCGTTATGCAACTATGCGAATAAGCTTAAAATTCAAATAAACTTTCACCTGACATAGAGTATAATTTTAGGTCCTTCCACGCCTTTAGTTGTTTGTTGTTTCTAGTTATTAGAAATATTTTTATAAGGAATTGAAACTTGGGGAATGACATCGTGGAGGCGCAGCCGACGCTTTATTTTACGGGTTTTAGCTAGTGGATAACAGCTAGTTTACCATATTCAAATTCCTTGCGTACACAGATTTTTGGTGGTGTTAACACGAATAATGAGACATACTGTATATATTTTTTATTGTTATATTCATCAACCATGCGCTAAAGCCATTAATGACTTTTAGAGGTTCTTTGTTTATTTGATGAATAATTGTGATGTATTATATTGTATTTTATAAAACTAATCGTTATTACAACTTTTGATTGCCAAACCCCCTGCTTACTTTCGATTTCTTTCTATACTTCTCATTTGGATTTTGGAGAATGATAGTGCTGCTACTAATACAGTTCTGTATTTGTTTTGCACTGTAGGAGTTGGAATATTCTTCACAAACAATATTGTTAATATTGCTCATCTTAGTTACTTAAATACAACCAAATAATATATTTGTCGTTAATAATAATTATTTGAAACGATTTCTGCATTTAAAAATCTGTAATTTTGATTTGAAATAATGAATAGTAATTGCGTGATAAAAAGCTATTGTTAAAAAAGTACCTCAAACTAATATTGATAATAGAATACTAAAAGTGAATAACAGATTAAGAAAATTATTATAATGAATGTTGGTGTGAATTGGATATATTCCCCTACCTCGAACCCTCAAGAAATTAGGCAGCACTAGCACACAGGGATTATAAATGAGGAACAACTCCAGCTACTTCTCTGGAAATTGTGCATATAGTAAGAAAACCAAAACATAACCTCAGTGGTGAAATGAGGAAATTTTTTATTTTTAGATATATATGAAACTTTGGCACTTTTCCTCAATTGCTGAAGACATTCATTAGTATAACCTACCTTCTACAAGAAGGGTGACGATACTTTGATATTATATTACTTTAGGTCTATTAGTTTTATCAAACTTTTCTAAAATAGTGGCGATGGCAAGTACAATAGTAGATTTTTTATTCAAACACCATCTTTTTAGCAATTCCCAACATGGCTACTTGAAAAATGAATCAATTTATACTACTTTATCCAAGAAATATTACTATTATGTAATAGATAATTCTATAGATCTGACCAAAGCGTTTGCACAAGAGATCATGTTATTTTAATTGAAAAAATCTAAACGTACTGCATCAGAAGCTGTACACCGGATTGGCGATGATACTTTGGCTGATGACACAAATTAGAACAAGAGATTTTGATAATCTGATGGACAACCGCGCAAATATATCAAACCAGTTACTATGTTGGTTCTTGAAACCAAACTAGTGCTGAATAAAGAAAAAACACCAAATTCCTTGACTTACATCCAGATGAGGTCGACAAGTCGAAAACTGTGCAGGGCTATGTTCTCTACAAGAGTTCTGAAACCACATGTATGTCACGAAGTCCTAAAATGGGAAATTTAGTCGATGTTAAAATTCTGAATTATCTTTTGGGGTCGGAGTGCTGGAGTGCTCAACTATAGAATACCAAAACATAGGCTCACAGCTTATTTGAAGGGTTCACTTTATTCTACTTACAACAGGCTAGCGAAAAACATTAGATTAACGACAAATTTTAACTCTTTTAATAAGCTGATTTTCTCTTTCTTGGTCGAGTTTTATAAATTGGTTGACTACCTTGGAGATTAAAGTTAAAATCAGATGTTATTGTAAATCTCCCTATAAGAGTATGGCGAATCTTATGTTAAAACTTGTTTTGTTTTACATGTAAACATGTTTTAGTCAATGAGATGAAAAAAAATATTATTGCTATTATTATAATTAAGGCGCGGTTTGAGTGACTTTTAAAATGCCGAAATGTAATTCATTATGGATTAAGGACTACCCTGAAATCATTGTGGATAGTGATCGTATCTTCTGCAAGGCATTTTATTAATACCATTTTTTTTAATTAGTGAAATATAAGCAAATAATTTTTTTTTGCTAAAATGGTACCTAATGAAAAAATCCAAATCCGATACATCGGTACTCATTTCAGTCTGACCTTAATATGAACAATATATTTTTATTGCAGATCAGATGCGAAAAGAAATTTCAAGTCGATCAAAATGCCAGAACTCCTTCGCACGTCGCAAAAGTGCAGAACATGAAATCAGTTCCTGTTCAGATGTCGCTAAGGGAGTCTATTTGAAACAAACAAACTTAACAAAGCGGTCAGAGTCTATTTCATGAACATTTATGCATTAAAAAAATTGAAAACGTACTGTTTAAATCATTTTTTCAAAACTATTGCAATTTCAATATACCCGATGAATCAACAATCAGGAAAAGTGCAGTTGAATCAGTTTACAAGACTGTTGTTAAAAAATTAAAAAAGTAGTTGCAGATAACTATTTCTACATTATTGTTCACGAAACTACCCACGCCTGTGGGCAATATATGGCGCATTTGATGGTAGGAATACTTCAGGAGGTAGCTACAGGAAAGTGATTTTTAATAGCTTCAAAGCAACTCGATAAAACAAATAATTTAACTGTTATACGTTTCGAGCAAGATTCATTAACTAATTTTTTTTTGCCGAATGCAGTACCAGCCAAAAAAAATCATAATTTTTATATCAGAAGCAACACCTCATTGTATGTTGAAAGTTGGATATACATTTTTTATCAAAATTTAATACATGTAACATGTTTGGCACATGGTCTTAACAGAGTATCGGAAACTATAAGAAACGAATTTCCTTTAGTTAATGAATTCATTTCAAATGTTTAAAAGTATTCATCAAGGCCTCTTTGAGGGTTCAAATTTATAAAGATAAGCTACCAGGAATGACTTTACCATCACAACAACCAATTATCACCAACTTGGTTGAATGCTGCTATTTTTTATGCGGAATATTTTGACAATCTAAAAGGAATTATTTTAGACATTGTTAATTGTTCCCAATGTGTTTTCAGGTCTCAGGAATTATTTAGAAATAATTCAGTTGCCCAACAAGTAGTTTTTATAAGATCTAATTATAGTTTTATTCAAAACTCAATACTAGCCCTAAAAAAAAGGGCTAGATCACTTGTCGAATCCGTAGAAATTATAAAAGACTTTTCAGAGAAATGTGAAAACGTGCAAGAAACTATGGGAAGTAGATTTTCGGAAAACTAGAGAACGCGGTACAAAAAAATGCAAGTTATAAATATCTAACAAATATATCTAAAATATTTCTAGGTGAAATAATATCACACGATTTTGACCAGCATTGGAGTACAATATGTTGCACAAATTAAAATATTGTCCCATAACATCAATTGATGTAGAACGCAGTTTTTCGCTGTATAAAAATATTTTAACTCATAAAAGACATCCCTTTTTAACTGAAAATTTTGAAAACCAAACAATAATAAATTCCTTCCCTAGTGTGACGGAATAATTTTGATTTTTATATTTTATATGTTAAATTCTAGGTTAAATTGGAGATTATATTTTATTGCATGCAATTTGATAATATAAAATGTGTTATAAAAAATGTAGTTTTCTTTATATTTAATACGTTCCGTTTTTCAGAAAAATTAGTATTCACTTTTCTGTATTCGATAATTTTTCTAGGGTGAAACGATTTTGCATAATTCAACAAGAAAAGGGAGGGGTATTGATTCTCACATGTTTCTATACTGTTTGCATATGTTCAAAAAATATGTGCATATTTTGAGCATTTTTAAGAAAATATGCGCATATATTAATATTTTTTCCTGCATATATTCCGTGCTTTAATTATAATAATCATGTGTCTCCTAAATGGGCGTCTATCAAAATCTCACAATCTCACTCGTATTTAGTATTTCTGGAATTAGATAGTGATTTAAAATTTTATTTTCATATTTTGTTAATTTGCATATCATAATTTGAAATATAGAGAACCTATTTCATCACCATGACGAATTCTCAAAAGACACTCGTCTGCAATTATCCTAACGCAGTCGTCCAAGACCATGGCATAATTAATATGTTTCATTTGGTAACCCAATTAATTTCAAAATGTTAAGAAAAATGTTTTCTTTTATAACAATATGCTCTTTACAATAATAATATTGATACCATCAAAATGAATAGTAGAAGATACAAACCTATAGATAGAGAAATCACTGGTTTCTGAGGATTCGGTTGTAAGCCAAGATTTTCAACAATATCTCTGATGTAATTCTTGGTATTCTTTGCTGCCGAAGAAGCTGCTACTCTCCAAGGTTCACTTTTTGAGTCAAAAATTCGTATGCACTTCTCTTTTAATTGATCTAACATGCTAACACAAGACGTTGGTTAAATCTTAGGTTCACTCTATAATGTATCTGTCGGATTGTTCTATTGATCTGAACAAGTTTTGTTCAACAACATAGTAAATATATTGAGTCGTTTTTGTCGGATCATTAAAATATTCATAAATATATATAAACTAATACGAAGGAATTATATTATGCAAATATTACTTGTTTTAAGAGTATGGAATGCGCGCGTGGCACAAAACGCATTTTATAAACGCTGTAGGACTGGCTAGATTTCTGAAAACATGTTTTTGTCATGGAAAATTACAAAAGTCTGGTTCTTGAATTTCTTCCACTGTGCTGTGAGTCACCATCCACTTCTGATGATATTGGAATACTTACAAGGAAAAAAGTAATTTGACTTCACCAGCTCTATGAAGTTGGAAGTAGGTACTAAAACTATAGACGGCATGAATGTTGAGGATGGTTTGACGACCTAGATCTTAATTACTCATTGCCCTCAAAATATGCTTTATATTAGTAGTTTTTCGAACAAAAATATGAATATATGAATATTGTAATGAAAAATATTAAATACTTTGGTTACATGTAAATTAATTCAAATTGATTAATAAACAATTAATAATGATTCTTGACCGAGGTATGAATTATACTTCGTTGTTTACTAAAGAAGTTTGGTCTCAACGTTAGCTTCCACTTCATAAAAAAAGTTAAATTGTCCTACCCAGAGGACCGTCCTAAAAATTTAAAAATTGTTCGTAATACACTTGAAATGAATGACTACCCAAAAACATTTTTCAATCCCATCATTAAAGAATAAAAGAATAAACAAAATATATAATGGAACGTCATATATAAATAATATAAACGGTAATATAGATAATTTTATAACATTACCATACATTCCGAAGAACTCAGAGAAAATGAAGAAATATTTTAAAAAGTATGATATAAATGTTGTCCACAAACCTACTAACTGTGTTGATTATAACCATCAATTCGATTACAAACATGTTAATATTTTAACTAAGGAAACCAATTATCATAAAAGATCTATTCTGGAGATAATTCACATGAAACGTAACTCCAAGTCTGTAAATCATAGAACAGATATTCATTCATTAAGTCAGATTCATACTAATTTAATTAATTTAAGACTTGCAAATATCTACATGCGTCTCTATAATGTTAAAAGTATATTTTAGATACAATGCTCAAATAGCAATATTTCCAATAAAGTCTGACAACCTTTTTCTATAACCTCATAAATCTTCAACACTGGTTTGAAAGTGGTGATACCGCTGGCATCTTAGAATGGGGTGATGAGGTGATGTGGGGCCCAGCAAGGGGGCCCTCTGTGGTTGTTGCGTTCGATTAGCTAGCTCTGGAACAGAATATACACAGGCATGAGCACTGGGCTCTGTTTATTACTGCAGGTTATACTAACAGTGAATAAATACAGAGGGAGATTCTAAGTCTGCCTAGACTGATATACCAGGTATACACAGCACGTAGGGCGAGACAAAGATCTAATGTTCAAAATGCACACAATACACAAGGTTCACTGGTCACTGGGGTAGTTTGTTGCACTGGTCCATATACCAAAGGTATAAGAGTATGTAAAGTTCGGAGCAATATATGGCTAAGTTATATTCGTTCAGCCCTATGTATACTAAGCTATGCAATAGAGTGACGAAATAATAACAAAAGCACCATAATTCACTGGGTAAATAAAACAACAACTTACATGAGCAAGAAACACAAGCAGAGCGAGCAAGCAGCGTGGTAGGCGTAGATCGTGGGGCGATGAACAGTCGGACTTATGCGATGGGATAAAGTGGACATGGCGACTTGTAATTTAAACGGCCACCCCGTGGCCGACAAGGGAGTGACGGGTTGAGGTGTGGCTGGTAATTTAACGGCCATCTTACGGCCGCCAAGAGTGACGGGTTGATGTATGACGGGTCACTCATAGGCCATCTTACGGCCCACGAAAGAGTGACGGGTTGATATATGACAGGTCACTTATCGTCCATCTTACGGCCGACAAGAGTAACGAACTGAAAGCACAGCGCGTTGTTTTTGGAAATGTAAATCATAATTGAAGGGGCGAAATGGGTGTTGCAAATTGTATAGATGCTTTAGCAAAAGCATTAGATTTAATTCCAAAATAAAGAGATTCTCTGAAAAGTATACAGGCTGTGTGAAAAATGCTTTTGTATTTCGTTGTTTTCAAATGAAACACTGTAGTCATTATCGTTATTCGATACAAATTATAATAACTTTTTTAAATCATATTAGTTTTCCCTATCTCTTGTAGATTATCAGTAAATTCGAATTTTATGTTTTATTTGTCAAATTTAAATCACATATTTTGATTGAATCAAGGTAGCTTAACTGTTTTCTTTTATGTTGATGAAAAAATAAGCAGAACTAAGTATCGAATAAATATTTAATATTTTATTAACAAACAACAATCTTAAACTAAAGAATTACATGATATAAAAAAGGAAAATGAAAACTAATGATTTTTTAAGGAATTATCAAACTGATGATCATTTTCAATACATAAACGAGCTCTTTCCCGAAATGGCTGTTTCATTCTAATCAACAGAATGCAGTCCTCATTCGTTCTTTCATATTTTCTGGCGTCGTTGTCGGTATTATAAATTATAAATATTATTTTTTTGATATACCTCCATAAGGAAAAATCGGGACTTCTTAGGTCAGGGGACCTAACCTGGCCAGTTCTGTGAACCTCCACCTCCTATCCATCTATTAGGGTATTGTTTGTCCAATTCTGTCCGAAATTGTGTGGGAGCTCCTTCTAGTCACAGCCACATTCTTTGCATAATGTTCATCAGTAAATCTTCTAGAAGTTCGGGTAAACTGTGCATAATAAATCTAAGGAACGTTGCACCATTTAAGTGATCATCGAAAAAGTATGCACGTACCAGACGCGTTACGATTCCACCCCAAACATTTACATATAATCTGTGTTGGCGATCTACAATTCTAAAAAATAGCCATTTTCGTCACAGTAATAATGAAAATTATGTTTGTTCACTGAACCGTTGTTATGGAATGTTGACTCGTCTGAAAATAATACATAATCAAAAAGTCTTCCTCATGTCCCACCTTTCCTAAAACCCATAAACAAAACTGAAGTCACCGATTATAATCTATTTGTAGAAGTTCTTGGTGTAACTGAATGTAATATGGTTTGAATGTTTGAAAGTTTGAAATGAAGTCTGGATGACTTTTGTTTGGATATTTTTGAGCATAAACTTTTGACGCTAGCAAGCACTTTTCTTGACAATCCACAATGACTAATATAAGTCAATTCTCTCTTGTTTTTGAGAATGCTTGACATTATCTTTCGTCAACGCACAATTAGGCGCATCCTGCTTCATCTCAATACCAAAAAAACTATGGAACCAGACGTCATTCCAACTGTCGTTCTCAAAGAATATGCGCCTGAATTAAGACCAGTTTTCTGCAGGTTGTTTACCCTTTCATATAAACTTAGTGTGTTTCCATCCAGCTGGAAAACATCTACAGTCCAACCAATTCCAAAAAAGGAAAGAAGACCCTTCCTAATAATTATAGATCTATTATCTTTGATCTCTAAAGTGATGGAGAAGCAACAACAGCTGTAGCATTGGATATCTCAAAAGCATTTGACAGAGTCTGACACAAGGACTTCTTTGGATACTTCCGTCATATGATTTGCCACTTCAATTTTGTCGCTTACTATGAAGTTTTCCCTCAGATAGATCATTCCATGTGATGGTTGATGGAGTATCCTATGAGACAATGGCTATCAACGCTTTTGTTCCACAGGGCTCTGTCTTGGCACAAACTTTGTCAACGATCTGTTGGAAGTGACCACCTGTCCCGTTCACAACTTTGCAGATGATTGTACACTTCATACCGTCTCATCTAGAGCCAATATATACCATCCAATGAAGACAAAAGAGCGGGACAGAGACAGGTTGACGCAATTAATGGAGATCTGGCAATGATTTCGAAATGGGGATCTGATAATCTAGTAGAGTTTAATGCAACCAGAACTCAATCTTGCATCTTCTCCAGGAAGGCGGATCCCACAATCCCTAATATGATGATGTCAGGTACAACTATTCCTACGAAATCTTCCATATCCCTGCACCCTCACCAAAAGCACTCTCTCATGGATGATCAGATGAGGTTCAATGCGAAAGCCGCTTCACAAAAACTTAGTTTTCTATTCCGTGCCAAGAGTTTCTTTACATTCCAGCAGCTCCTCATAATCTACAAAGCTCAGATTCGACCTGCCCTGGAGTATTGTTCACATATTTGAAGTTCGGCTCCCAAACATAGGTTGAATCTCTTGAATTCTATTCAGAAGAAAGCTGTTCGCCTGATTGATGATGCCACACTTACGAATTTATTGATCTCTCTAGAATATCGTAGAAATGTGGGCGATCTCTCCCCTTTCTATAGATATTACCAGGGTCGGAGTTCATCAGAAATCTCGTATGTTGTTCCGTCACGAGAAGTTCCAGATAGGCGGACTAGACGAGCTCAAGCCTTCATTGTCAAGCTCGAGACCTGCCGAACTTCTTCCTACCGGATTTCATTTCTCTATCGAACAGCGAAGTTGTGGACCTCCTTGCCTAGTGAGGTCTTTCCAATTGCCTACAACCTCCAAACCTTCAAGACAATTTCGAATGTCTATGTCTCCTCCCAACATTCCAACGCTGGCTCACACTATGTTCTTCATGTTTTGCAAAAAGAAAAAGAGACCCTTGGAAAAAAATTAATTTAGACAGGTAGCTGTCGATTGGAGTATGCTTCTTGCAATTATTTCATCGTTGTATCCGTCTTCAATCGAAGATACAATTGAATTGGAAAAATGGAAATTCATACAAATGAAGATCTTAATTTATGGTGAGTGCCGAAGAAATTGTAAAGATGCGAGACTTATGTATCAGACCCGTTTGTTTTCCCAACATAAACATATCGTCAGACAAAATGTTTGCAGAGTTGCAAGGTAAATATTTGCGGGGGTGCGAAAAAGAAAACGAACTGTTTTTAAAACTCGAACGGCAAGGGATGAAGAGCATTCTGTGGTAGTTTTAGCACAAATAATATTTCTATTCGACATATAACGTCTAAGAGGGATATTTCTTATTCGTCGATTCAAATAATATTACAACATTACAAATTTAATCCATATCAAATACATTTACCTCAAGCTCTACTTCCTGGTGATAACGAAGGGCGCCTAAATTTTGTGGCATGGCTAGTTGTTGCTCAAAATATGGCTATTTTATACTATTATATATAAAAATTCTCGGGAAATAGGTCACAATAACACTTTGTTTTAACTATTCGTCTTTACGTACGTTTCGGTCTCACGACCATCATCAGAAGACTCACTAAAACAAAGTGTTATTGTGACCTATTTCCCGAGAATTTTTATATATAATTCATACTGGGTCAAGAATCTTATTGCTATTTTATACTATATCATGTGGTCCGATGAATCTAGAAATGGAATAGTTAACCAGCATAATTGTCATTATTGGTCACATGAATATCCACACTATCTCAGGGAAACTAATTTTCAAAATATTTGGGGAGTAAATGTATGGTGCAGGATTATTAAAGGATCAATGTTTTATGAAGTCACACTACGGAGAGATTGTATCTAGACTTTTTAAGTAAAGAACTGATGCACTACCTGGAAGATGTACATTGCATATAAGAAATAATATTATATTACTGCAAGATGAGATAACGTGCAGGTGTAGTAACAAATTATTTAAATATATATAAATATCCCGGTTGGTGCATTGGGAATCGTAGCGATATAATTAAGTGGCCCGCTAGACCTCCTGGCCTGATACCCTTGGATTTCTTCTTTTGTCCTCATTTAAAAGAACGTGTTTACCTTATAAACACTCAATAACATTGAAGATATCAAAAATAGAATTATAAATGAATACCGTAGATTAAAAGATTAAGAGTTATTCAGACATATATATGTTTTATGTAAGCCTATAGAAAAAATATAACGGGGTAAGATCACAATACCTTCGCGGCCATGCAACAAAACCTCCGCGGCCAATCCATCTTTGAGGATAGTGCTGATTCAAATATTCTCTAGCTTCACGAGTAAAATGGGGGAGCACCATCTTGTTGAAGTGATATATTTTGACGTTAATTAGGATTTACTTCTTCCAATAATAGTGGCAACTGCTATTGCAGGAAAAGTAAGTAGGAATGTTCATTTAAAGGTTTATTGAAAAAATATCTACCTATGATTTGGTCATTGAGTATGGGGCAACACATATTAACGGACCAATGGTTTTGGTGTTGAACTTCACGGACCCAGTGAGGGTTCTCTGTTGCATAGTAATGCATATTGTCTATTAACAGCACCATTACTTCTAAATGTAGACTCATCTGAAAATATTACGGATTTTAAAAAGTTTTGGTTTACTTCAATTTGACCACGTAAACAATGATGTTACGCGTCTTCGAAAATCTTCATCGTGAAGTTCCTGATGTAACTCAATGTGGTGTGGATGGTATTTATACTTCCGCGTTGTTCGGTTTGCCGTAAACTATGACGTTTAACAAAGTGAAGCTAATGTACGACTACCAACATGGGGATTCTCCTGAATTTCTAACAGTATTTCGAGTTCTTTGTCATCATTTGTAGTTATTTTATCGACAACTTCACGTTTTGGACATACTACTCTGGATATTTCGTCCTGTATAATCTCTCAGCTGTAAGGCAATTTTTATCTGCGTCATCCAAACAAATATCATATCGTTTAATTCATTTTTCGAGTAAATCATTTTGAGTAAAACTGAAGAATAAACTTGAAAATAACAACGTTTGAGTTCAAAACGGATCTAATTTATTACTTAATGTCATCCAGTCATTTGTTTTGCGTGGCCAACTAATAACAAAACTTAAAACCCGCATAAGCATTTTCACAATAGAAAAATATTAAATTGCCAACTAACTTAAAATTGTAGGAATAGACAACCTTACGGAAAGTTACCCTCATTTTTAATGCTAAATATTTTAAAATTATAAAAATAGGGGGTTTCTATTTTAAAAAGTTGACCTTCCGGTTATACATTGCATGAAACAAGTACATGAGGAAGATCAATGACAGTAAGAAAGTTAGAATTGAAAGAAAATGTGCTGAACATGAAGAGAAAAATCCAGGTATTTCTACTAGAAAAATTGGAAATACTTTGAATGTAAGTAATGGGACTGTACAGCAAATAAAAACATAAAAACATAAAGCTGGAAAATACTTGATGAAATTAATTTTTTAATTTTTTAGTATACCTAATAAAAAACAAAATTCTTATCTTCCGAAGTAAATAATTACGATGGTCAATAGAACAGCATGATTTTAATATGTTCAGAGCCGTGCTATACAGTTTGGTTCTTTGCCTTAAATTACATAAAATACATCGCTTTTTCTTAATATACTAAAACAAACCTTAATCGAACTGTGATAGCTCCTCTGGTAGTGGCGGGTCTACAGAGTTTGACTTGATGCTGCAATTCCTAATTATTTTCATCAAGTATTTTCCTGCTTTATGTTTTTATGTTTTTATTTGCCATATACGTAATTTCAATATTTTATCAATGATGTTATATTTGGAAGGTAGGCGACTCCAGATTATTTCAGTTATTTCAGTTGTCTTCTCAAACATTGTAAACTTGTGAATATTGTTATTACATGATATTATGAATATACTCTAATTTAGTGATATGGTAGAGAAAAAGTGCCAATTCTTATGTGTATACCATATTTTTAGCCTGAAGAAGACCAAAAAATATATCATCGAAACATCACTGAACAGATAACAACATCTTTTTTTTTGCTATCATATTCCCGCTAATTTTTTACTGTCAACTAGAATTAGTTTTACTAAAAAAAAAGTAACAACAAAAATCAATCATAAAAAAAGTTCTCACTAATATAAAAAACATAAGCTGGGATGACTTGTACAGGGAACAAAATGCTCACACTGCAACATATTATGTTCTATAACTCCCTCTCGAACTGTATTGATCAAGCTACTAGTGATATTCAAATTACCAATAAATCAAGAAAACTAAAACCGTGGATAACTGTGGGAATTCTAACTTCTATAAAGAAAAGAGATAATTTGAAACAAAAAGAATAAAAAAATCAAGCAAATTTAGACCTTAGACAAGAATATAAAACGTATAGAAATTTTTTAACTAATTTAATAATTATACAAAAAATGAATATTATAAACAAAAATTAAATCTGTTACTATAAAAAGACATGAGAAATCATTAATGAGGTAACAAAACGAACATAAAAACTAGATTGTAAAATCGTTGAAATGTGTACCGAGGGGCTATAATCAGTTCCGATGAAATGAAGGTCAACGCTTTTGATTCATTTTTGTGGAAGCTGGTATAAATATATCAAAGGAAATCAACCAAATAAATGCAAACCTGGTCCAACCTACACAAAAAAAGTACATAATGCCATCAATGTTCTTCGATCCTATTGACAGTGCTGAAGATGAAGGGATAATAGCCAATCTAAAAAATAATACTTCCACCGCAAAAGATGGAATTACTGCGAAATTACTGAAACCAATCAAAATCAATAAGGACATTAGCCGCCCTATCGCCCATATAATTAATCTAGTATATCAAACTGCAGATATTCCTTGTCAGTTTAAGGAGAGTGTTGTCGTTCTAATATTTAAAACGGGAAATAAGACGGATATGTCTAATTACAGACCAATTTCTTTAATAAATAATTTGGGAAAAACATTTGAAAAGTCTCTGAATAATAGGTTACGTTCCTTTCTTGATAAACATAAAATAATTGCTAACAAGCAATTTATTCGAATTCAAATCAAAAGGGTATTGGAACTGAAGAACCTCTCCAAGAACTAATATCCAATATTTAAAAGAAATTTCAAACTAATAAAACCTTAGCGGTATTTCTAGACTTACAGAATGCCTTCGACAATGTTTCGCTTGATGAATTATTGGCAAAATTAAACAAGATTGGCGTAAGGGGTAATATATTAAATCTTTTTAAATCTTATCTCTTTGATAGAAACCAGCAAGTAAAGGTTGGCGATGCCATTAGTAATACTAAAACAATAATATCTGGGCGTTTATATAGATCAATATCTCAAGTGGTCAACTATGTTGATTATTTAAACAAAAAGAATCAGAAGATTAATATATAAAATGTATGTATGTTCTACAAAATATTCTAAACGAGAAAATTCTGTTAATGACTTACAACAGTTTGGTTGCATCCTCATTTAGATATTGGATAAGCATTTGGGTCTCAGCTTATTATAATGTTTTAAAGCATCTACAAATAACTCAAACTTATATATTGCGAGTAATTTTGCGAAAAGAGAGCAGAAAAAGTGCAAAATCTCTTTTTATTGAAAATAATATATTAAACATAAAAGGCCTCTACATGCTGTCACCAATGACATACATTCATAGCAGTGTCCATTTTTTCAAGATAAATCATTGTTACGAAACTAGAGCAAATTTTAATGATTTGTTAACATATGCAAATTTTGGTAAAACTGTATGTCAAAAAAGTTTAAAATATAATGTGGTAAAATTATATGTGCCTTACAAATAAAATTGTTGCCAAAATATAAATTCAAATTTCACTTAAAAAAATTTATCATTGTAAATTACAACACTATCTCTCTTAATAACATGGAAAAAAGTTATCAGTTATTATTGTTATTTTTAATAGGATCTCATTGTAATGAACAATCAGCAGTTTATTTTTAATAGCTTCTGAACTGAACAGATGTTTTTTGGTTACATTTCAGTTCTGACATTTTCAACGACATCTATATGAATAGGATTTTATTTTAGCTTAGGTTAACTTTACTTACTAAAAACTATCTTTATTTTCATAGCTGCTTGACACAATACGAGTACGCTCAGGTGTCCTTTATGGATATTTTATTACACTAATATGTATGATTCCTGTAAGCAGTAATAAATATATAAATAAATAAATTTGTGCGGTGACATCAAATTCATAAACAAACTATGAAATATGGTAAAAATATTAAAGACTCTTCCTGCTTGGAATTACCTACCTTGAGATGAGATGGTATTTATCTTTCTACTTGTTCGTTAAACTTATGTAACTAAATACTCTTATGTCTGCTACTAGTTAATAATAAACCCAGCTAATATCACATAAAGGGACTTTACAAGTGTATAATGCACCAAAGTTATTTCAAACAACAGCAAATTATAAAATAGGATTTTTTCTATAACCTCAACTGTATCGAAAAATTCCGGATATTTTTTTTGTATCACAATTAAATATTCTGAAGTTTTTTTTTACTGTTATGAGTTTTTGAAACTTATAAAGAAAAAGCTTGGAGTAAATAGGATCATTAATTCCTAATCATTTAAACTGTTTTTACATTCTTATTATTAACCTTTTTGAATTATTCTTATTAATTTCTAAATATTTTATATCATAATTTTCATTTTACATTTCATTTCACAATATACATTTTCAATTAGATTAATAATTCTGTGCGTTAGTAACAATACCTATATGTGTGAGAAATGAACTGTTCAAAAACTATTGACTCAAAAAAGTAGGAAACTATACCTTTAAACTCGCTAATGGCGATCAATGATGATATAAGTAACATTTTTGTTTGAGATGGAGGATTAATTGGGGTTTGTTCTATTTTTCATTCATTCACATTATATACATTATTAATTTCAAAATGCTTTTATTATCATTTCTATATTTAATTGAAATTATTGTTCATTTATATTCCCATTTTGTTTTAACTTGATTTTGTTGAGTTATCATTCTCACTATTGAATCCTTCATTTGACATAAGAAGTTATCTCCAATTAAATATATTTTGCCGTATCAAAATGTACGGTTTGGGAATATTAGTGTTTTAGTAAACGACAGTAATAGTTTTCATTCCATTATAACAACAATCTAAATGATTTGAACCATCCTATATTTTACCTATAGTTTTTTCAGAATCTAAAATTATTTCTGTATAATTAATTAGGGAATGTAATCTATACCCACCTACGAAAATGATTATTTATTACAAATAAATTTATTACATACTTAAATGAAATAGTAGTTATTGTTCAAAATGAGTTTGTGTAATAAGTTAGTGAGTATAAAAAGAAGATCAACAAACGTTACCACTATATCACTTAATCCTTGGATAATAATACAACACTGACGATCCTGGCAATTGCCAATTCGAAGCTTGCAGTTCAATAAGCTGTAAAAGAGTGCGCCTAACAGCTGACGCTCCCGCACTCGCTAAAAAACCATCTCGAACGTTGGCCAGTAACTGTTCCAGTTGTTGAGGTAATTCAGTTTCCAAATCACGCCCGATGGATGTCAAAACGAAAAACAAACATTCCGTCTCCGAAAGACACTTGATTGGTAGATTAACGCATGCTTGGCAGCATTTCGCTAAAATTGAAAGTAAAACTAATTCAGGCTGAAGGTTTTCCAATTGTCCCTTTAACTGGTGACGTTTTAACTGACCACACATTTCCGTAAGAAACCACATGAATGCAGTAAACCGAGTTCCATCTCCAACTTTCATGCCCCTCAATATCTTATCCCGTTCTTGATACCACTGTTGACAGGTATTCAGCAATGACTCCAGGAAGGTTTGATTCTTCTCGCGTTCTATGATCGCAATGCAGAGTTTCGCACCTGCTTCACAGTATCTGATTCCTTCGACGACTCTGTCCATTATAATCTTCACTAGGTCCATTAACGTACGCGAAGGTAATTGATTGGGATCCTCTACAGCTAATTTCAAGTTACGTTGGTCTTCCGGTGAGAATGTGCCTAGATCTGCGTCCTCCTTTGTTATTCCTTTTAGTTTGGAGGCCAAATTTTGAGAATCTGTAGCACCCAAGCTTTTAGAACGTTTCAGATTCGGAGGATTGTGGTATTGGAAATTATGATTTTGGTTATAATTATTGTAGTTCGTAGGTATATTGAGACCTGAGAATACGGGCTGCGTTAATATTTCATTGTTGAATTGGTGAAAGGTTAATCGTGGAAGATGATTCAAAATTTGTGTATGGGAAGCCGAATGCATCAATGGTATCGGTAATGCAGGTAATAGAGGTATTAAACCAGGATGATTAAGATGTCTTAAAATGTTTCCACTTGATTTAGATTGTTGCAGAGGTATGTTGTGATGATGTTCAAAGCTCAGAATGTTCCCGCTACTTTTAGACATTTGAAGTTCATGATTCATCGTAAATTCTTTAGCGTGTACATTTAATTTACCTACATTATTCATGGGAATGTCCGTTCTAACATTGGGTGGCCTGTAAATTTCCATCGTAGGTTTAGCCCTTATGCTTGCCATTGTTTGACTTCTCCGCTTTTGATACTCTTTGCTAGATTTGACGAAACTCCTCTCACGGATCAGAGCAGATGCCGCAAAATCAGCCTTTTGGCTACGTTTTAAATTAGTTCCTTGAGACATTATAAATTCAATCACAACACTACACGTACATTAATAACCAGATACTGTTGGTTATGATTTTTAGTTTGAGTAATAACGACCACGCACAGCACAAATTCGGTCTGTCAAGGTTATAATAACGCCTTATTCGTCATTCTAAAACAATTGCATCAATTTCATTTTTCGTGTGTTGCGATTCAGTTGTTAATTAGATAAAACTGACACATGCTACTTCATGAATACAAAAATCAACTGCTGGGAAATCACTAAAGTTAGCTTCGGTATATTTAAACTCCTATGTTTAAAGCGTCGTTTGAGATTATAAATAGTTTTCATTCACGGGCGGTTCATATTGTATATGTTATTTATCATATACTAAGCAGGTTACACTGCGTTTAATTTATTTATTGCTTCGTTAAATTAAGGTGTACCTATGTGTACTTATATAAACTCACATAATGCTCAATTAGCTTTGCATCACTAGGTGCACGAAAAAAACAAATGTTGTCAATTATTATGTGCGCGAGTCAAATATGATGACGGCCAAATTATTCGTATTCGTAATATATTAAAAATAGTTTTTCGCACGGAACTAACAGATGCACTATGGTAAACTTGCGTTACATGTTTACGTTATTCCAAGTTAAAATTTATATTACGTTATAATGTTTTCAGTTTATTCGAGGTAATACAAAACTCAGCATATGGAATTGATTACATTGTCCCTTAAGATTATGATCGGGATAATAAGCAAAAACAATGTTTAATTAGAGCATTGCATAACAATCCTATATGTCTGAAGAGCGGACGAAGCGTAGTATATATTACTTCTAGTACAAACGATTATATTCATAGTACATTCGAGGTCCGAGGATGACACTGCACAGCGGCGGCTTCTCCGGGTAGGCAGGAGAGGCAGTGCCCAGTGGCGTGCAAACGCATTTGCAACCCCAATGTTCCTAAAAAACATTGATCATTCAACAAAATTTTGAAAAAATTATGAAACGAACAAAATTTCTTACAGTCACCCTGGTCAACAAAATTTTGGGAATAGTTTTTTTTTTCATTTTAATAACCATTATAAAACGACCGAAATTTCAATTTTTTTATTTTTTTTTGCGTGCAAGTGAATACAAAACTCACATTGTAGACAATTTTGAGTTAACTCAATCCAAAATGAAAATTAAAGAAATATCAAAATTACAACTTTCAAAATAAAATTACATATCTTAATAAACTTATTGAAACAAAGGTATTATCTACCCCCAAGTTGAAAGATTCAAATTACAAATGAATTATGCACGTGAAATAAATTAAGTTACTCGTAATTCTAAATCAAATTATGTGTTATTAAATTAATTTTTTAATATAATATTTTAACTGAAATTAGAAAAGATTTCAAATAGGCTACCTACATATACTTATGTAATCATAAGCTTAGAAATAATGAGACCGATTCTAGATATGATTGTAATTGTTAGCCGATTATTACAATCTTCTAATTTGGATTTATACGAAGCAATGATGCGGATAGATAGCTTATCGAATTCTTTAAAAGATTTTAGAGGAGATGCAAATATTTTGTTTGAAGCAGCTCTTCAGAAATGTGAAAACTTGGGGATTATTCTTTCTGCTTCTAGAAAAATGCGACTTTCTAGTCGTACAGATGATGCATCGGCAACTCAATTTCATTTAGCTAAAAAGAAAGATGAAATCAGAGTTTCTGCATTCAATTGTATCTTGGATTCACTCGTATCAAGTCTCAGCACAAGATTTGACCAAGAAACAAAGAAAATAATAATTACTGTCTCTAAAATAATTGAGCTTGAAGCTGGTGACCAAGATCTTGGAGTAGTCAGTAAGTAATTCAATTTGGAGGAAAATAAACTACGAGCCAAGCTCGCTTTATTGAAAAATTCTCCAGAAAAATCAAAGTATGAAAACGCCCTCACCTGTATAAAATGGATTGGAGAAAATGAGTCTAGGAAAAATACATTCAAAACCATGTTTCAATTATTACTACAATTTGCGACAATTCCAGTTACTACGTACGTGTGAACGTTGTTTTTTTAAAACCAAACTGAGAACAACTATGTCTCAAGATAGACTTTTCAATCTCCTCTTAATTTTCAGTGAACAAGAAATGGTTTTAAAAATGGATCATGATGAAATCATAGAGGATTTTAAACAATTAGTACCTTTCGGAAGGGGCATGATTTTATAATTTTATAAGTCTATCCTCTATAATAAAATTAAAATTTAAATATAAATAATGGAAATAAAAGAATTTTTTGTGGGTTAAAATTTGATTTTAACAATAGAACTCTTCCATTTTCACCATCCTTTTTCAATTTTGTGTCGTTTCTAGACATATAGCTTCTAAAACAAAAAGTTATATTCAAATATATGCATTTAATACAAGAAGTTCATTTTTTAGGAAATAATACAGAATAATTTCTTCATAAGTTATAATGAAGATAATTTAGCAATACTTTTTATCAATAAATTGGACTCAGCTGCAACAAAGTTGCCACTAGTAGTTAATGTATATACATATCTACATTTTGCAAATTACATATAAAAAATTTTAATTTCAACCTATATATTATGTATATTTTTTTTTGCTTATATAATTTATATAAAGTTATATTTTTTGCATCCCCAATACTATATGCCTTTGCACGCCACTGACAGTGCCTCACCATACAAATCAAAGCCACTGACAGAAGAATTATTATTCAATTATACCTAATATAAGAAGATTCCGATATTACAAAGCATTGCGAGATATGTATCGAACTATAAAAAAGAAAAGAAAAAAGAAAAATTATCCACTCAAAGTACTGCTAAAGTACTGAGGATCTTCTAGCTACCAGTAGCCATCATCAGAGTACACTAAATTAGGAATCAAATTGTGTCATTGTGTCTGTATAAATACTATTTAGAATTAGTAGCATCATATGGAGATCTGTATTCATTGTATTGCTTTTTCGCTTTTACATTTCCGTCCCTTCGAAATTGCCTAGATATTTCTCATTAGTGTTTCGAGGGAAAAACTTTCTTGAGAAATGTTGTGACGTATATTCAATATATGTTCGGCTAATGTTGATTTTTCACTTTTATATTTTATACTATTTAGTGGACTTTAACAATTTGATATTTAGCCGTTTAGTTATTTCCTCAACTTCATCGAGCAAAATATTTGATGAATTTTACTATGGATTTTTTTAGATAACAGTTTAATACAATACGTTCATCTCTCTCGAGTGTTGAGAAGTTGAGATGCATCTTTCAGGTCAGAGATCGCTGTTTTCACCGCTGCGAACAATCGGGAGTGCAAATTTGAACCTAAAACAATTCTTTCTTAACATATTTCTCTAAATGAGCAAAATGTTTTTCATACGGAGTTAGAATGTTTCTTCTAGTTTGATCCACATAGCATTTTGAAAACGTATCACAAACGATTTAGTAAATGCCGGATTTGTCGGAAAATGTATCAAAGTTGTTGCCTAAATGGTTTTTCAGCTTGTTCTTACATCTATAAATGGGTTGTTTTGCGAATGTGGAAAAAAAAAATTGTACAATTTATTAATTTTTGAGAGACGATATGCGATTTTTAAATTTTATTGAACTATTTGAAGTTAATATGGTAATGGATCTAATTTGGTTAATTGATTGCATTATATTTGACTTTTTTGTTAAGAAATTAACTAATAGGTCAAAAATTTGTCGTAACCATTACCATCGATATTTACTGAAGTTGCCCAACTTCGTTGTTACAGCAAAATTATAAAAACTACAGCACGTAGCGATCGCCAATAATTAAGACAGTTCTTTGATCAATAAATTAATTTCTAACGAAAAGCAGAAAACTTAACGTAATCAATCAACCAAATTAGAGTCATTACCTTCAAATAGTTCAATTACATTCAAAAGTTTCACCTAACATCCCCAATAATTGATAAATTCCATAATTTGTCTGTTTATAGATGTAAGAACAAGCTATTTCCGACTTCGACAAATCCGGGATTTACAAAATCGATTGTGTGTCGTGTTCAACCAAAATACTATGTGGGTCAACTAGAAGAAACATTCTAACTCGGTATAAAGAACATTTTGCTCATATACAGAAAAATAATGCTAAAATTACACTAAAATATATTAAATACAGGTCATCCCGTATCTCAAGAAAATGGATCACTCTTGAAACACAGTAATGACATACATCTATGTAATTTGAAAGTATGGAAATGTAAAAGCAGGAATTCAATTAAATGAATTCAGTTTCATCTCCAACTGAGGGTAATCCCTTATTTACACTATCAATTCCAAGTAGTATTCAAACATTTTGATTATTATGATGATGGCTACTTATGGTAACTGAAAGGTGAAGGTGCTTAGTACGTTAACAGTATTTTTAGTGGATAAGGGTGATAAGGGTTATTATTTATAGTATTATAGTGTATCCACAGTTTGAAATCTTCTATAGTTTATTAGACAAGTATAGTTCTGAATATGCATTATACTCTAGTCAAAACAGACATTCAAATAAAATTCATAGAGCTGAAAATTGGTACTTATCCAAGTCAAAGTTGAAAAAACTTGTGATGAATTGATCACGTGACTTGCATCACGCAAAGGACCTAGCTTTCGGAGACTGCTGTGGGTCAAATGTAAACGATTGTAGGAACAGGACATATGTTGGAAATGATTTAGAAACCGCTAATGGGGTTAAATTATAGTTTGTGTTGCATTGAAATTTTGTCCACTCAACATGATGTATTTCACAACTCTATGTTTCAAATTTACACCTGCTGTCAGGTTGACTTCGCAATTATTCACACTATAATACCGGGATATCAAAAATTATCTTGATCAAGGGTGGTTGTGGAATCTAAAACGTGTGTCTTTACTTTACGTTTGAAATAATTATGTCACTGTCACACTGACATCATTAATAACCTACAAATTTCATACCTATTTATTTCAGTTGTAAAACAATAATGAACTACAAATTATGAAATAATTATGTGAACTTTGAACCTTTTCAGAGGTCGTGATAGCCACAATCCGGGTCAAAAACTGTTTTGAAATAGTTAATTTTCCGTAAATCGAATGACGTTCATGTGAGAAGCCCGTAGCACGCGAGTTAGAAAACTGCAAACTGGTTGTACCTAATACGGCTTTACGACGACTTTTCGCGTGCCGTTTTCGCTCCATGTAGTAAGATTTAGTATCGGACCGTGCCCGACGGCCCTTCTTTTTTCGATAAATGTCCATTAAATAGGAAAATTAAATTAAAACAGTTTGAGCTATTCTCAGATCTCAGCTACGCGCGTCTAACGTGCGACGTACCAAAGGGAACTTTCTCGCGACTAAAATATACACGAAGCAAGTAAAAGCTAGCGGCCCATAGCCAAAAACACTGGCGCCGGTCGCACGGGGCAAGAAACGGAGCAAGAAACTCTAACTTACGCGCAGCGAGCTCCTCGAGGCATATGTCAAAATGATTTCGTTCGTAGCTAATTACATAGGACGTCTGTTGTTCATGCAATTCTGTTTTTAGATAATTCGAACCTTCTAATTTTGATAGGCCACGTGAAAATCCCGGAGTTCAAAGCGCTAAAGACTTCTGAGTGTTACAATATTCGTATAAAATTGCGAAATTTCGCACTTTTAGAAACTTCAAATTAATTATGACTTAATTATTTCAAACGTAAAGTAAAGACACACGTTTTAGATTCCACAACCACCCTTGACCAAGATAATTTTTGATATCCCGGTATAATCTTGTTTTATACTGACACATGCTGTCACATGAACTATCAGAATAAAAACATAAAATAGATTGTTACGTCACACCGATGATGACACTTTAATCTTAAAATGGTTATATATGTATATAAGTGTGACATATATTTATAACCAGAAAACACGGTGGTCCTTGTGACCAATAAGAAAGCCACAATCGTCTCCACAGTGGGTTACGCACATAGGCAACCCCCCCCCCCTCAAAAAAACACACACGTCAAAAATAGTCTAGATCGACTCAGAAATGCTCACAACGTATTTTCCCGAAAATACGGATAATTTTTTTTTCGCCCAATTACTATATCTCCCTAACGCTATTTATTGAGGGAAGTAGAAAAGGGCGCTGCGCTTAAAATATGCTTGCGGAACAGCTGGCCACGAAGGGTGATAGGCTTAAAATTTCCTCTGACAGCGAAAATGACTTTGCGACGGAAACTTGAATGTATTTCAAGGAGTATCCGATGATATTTTGGAATTATTGCAGCAGAAGATACAGCATGCTCTCGTCTGCAATTTGCAAAATATTTTATTCATAGCAGAAGTAAACAAATAAGATTCTACATTTTAAAGCGGTGTTTCTCACTTTAATTCTTTTTCGTCAGTTTTTATCCATTAAATTGTAAACTTTAATTTTTGGGAATTCATGATAACAAATAAAATTGATTTGCTTTTCTTTTATTCAGATTAAGATTTACGTGAAACTCCATATTTTCTTTCCTCACTTGTATCGTTTATGCTCTAAACATTTCATCTAAATTATTCCGTGTGCTTCGTTATTAATTTTTTTTCCTTTTCAAACTAGTAGATAAAAATGCATATGCTTCACGCGGTTGGATATTTATTTTATTGTTTCGAGAATCCCGAGAGCTGTTGTTAGTCCAGCCGTGTTAGATAGTAGATACTCTGATCGAACTGGGAATACTCAGACTGGGATTTTCTTGCACCTTGCACTAGTTCGCAGTTCGCACGCACTCATATCACATATGCAGGGACCAGTTTGAGGGTATCACTACTGCCTGTCGATAACCGATCTGCGGCCAATTCTGTATAAAATCTAATAATATTAATTTATATATTTTGCTCCCTTCAACATACACACCAACATCGTTTCTCATGAATCAATAATCATTACAACATTCACGTAAAATTGATTATATGAAAATTAAGAAGTTACTAAGGGATTCTTGGGATTGATTTATTTTCTCTTAGGTGAAGCTGTTTAATATCTTGAATAGTAGACTTCCGCGGATAGCTGATCTTGGAAAATGTTGGCTTCCGGATGGATTCCGCGTCACAATAGCTCGACTTGATGCCGCTGTTTAATGTTCTAATCGCATACAACTATTTCCCTGATCCGATTAACTCTAGTTAATCTAACGGTCGGTTCCATAATAAAATCAAAGTTACTTTAAATATTAAAGTTGACTTTATGTTTTGAAACCGGTTCCATAAACATACTTCAAAGATAAACTAGATTTTACCGCCGCTTAAATTGACTCTCATTGAAATAAGAGTTCGTAAATTTAATGAAAATCGAATAGTGGTAACAGAATTTACATCTGGATGGTTTTCAGCAACAGGGCCCCCAAACTATGGACAAGTTTGTGATTCACTCAAATCGATCAAATCGCTTTTGTCGAAACAAATTTACCCTAAATTCTAATTGATAGTTTCTCATAACGGAAGCGCTTTGTGGTGTAGCATACCTTCCGCGAATTAACGAAGAAAAATAAGACGGGGACACTAACGTTTAAAGTGTTTATTGTTGTAGAAGAATAATCTAAACCACAAAATGTATAATCAATCATTTCATCAGATAAAATGAATTCATAGTTCACATATTTCATCATCATCATCATCATCGCAAGAGGATGCACTTAGGCCACTTAGTTAGGCCCATTGTGCGCCCCGTGGTCAGAAGCCTATTTATTATATTCTAGCAGGTTTGTGGCCCGCCAGAAACCCAGAATATTGCTAACGCTAGCTTCCACAAGTTCTTCTGGGAGCAGTTTTAATTCTCCGAAGTGCCGGTGCCTGAGGGATGCTAATGCTGGGCATTCCACCTCTCTGCATTTCCTTCATATTGGGTCATCTGTGATGCCCATAGTGTGGTAATATTTGTTAAGACGGCAGTGACCGGTTAGCATTCCAGTCATCTCTCTGATGTCCCTTCTGTTCAGAGAAAGGAGTTTCTTTGAGAGCCTAGGCGCAGGCCTGCCTCATGCGTGGTGAATCTCGCCACAATTTGGACCACTCTTTATTCAGTTGGCCCAAAAGGGCGAGACCCCCTACGCAGTTTGACAAAGCGACTATTGGCTCCGGCCCGATAGGGGCGTTAGACGACCCTCGCCTGGCCAGAGAGTCGGCCATTTCGTTCTCTGCAACTCCGCTGTGCTCTGGGACCCAGATGAGTAAAACTTTATTTCTCCTAGTTAGTTCAAGCAGTGTATCCCTGCATTCTTTGACGAGCCTTGATGTGACTCTGGGTGATTTGAGAGCTCCCAGAGCCGACCGGCTGTCTGTGCAAATATATATGCGCCTATTTACATAGTTTCTTCACAGGTTTTCCATGGCACAAGTCAGTATTACGTAGACCTCCGCCTGAAAAACCGTACAGTAAGCGCCTAGAGTCACTGAGATAGTGATCCTTGGCCTTTTTGGGTACACTCCCGCCCCAGAAGCCTGACCTACCTTGGACCCATCTATGAACCATACGAGCCCGTCTGGTGACAGTAGGGTGAGGGTATCGTTGTTCTCCAATCTCCTCTATCCGGGATGAGGATTTTGGGAGAAGTTAGACATATAGCAGCAATCATGCTATCTTGCTTCATTTCTAGTATGGGACATTTAGAGATTGCCTCACTTAAAATCGATGAGTGTCCACGAGAGTGGTGCGTTGGTCCAATGGCCTAGACCCTTCAACTTATACGCCGTTCTCTTGGCCTCAGTTTTTATGTATAAGTGTAGAGGTGGTACTCCAGCTAGAGCTTCAAGGGCTCTCGTCGGAGCCGACCTCATGCCGCTCATTATGCCGACGCATGCAAGCCGTTGCAGACGGTCAAGGGGCAAGGGGGCGCTGGGAAATACCAGTCCTTGTCCCTGACCACCACACTACCGCCACGTAGGTAACCATAGGCCTAATCACAGCAGTATAGATCCAATAAAGAATCTTTGGCTGTAGTTCCCATGTGCTGCTAAAAGCTCTTCTGCATGTCCAAAATGACGCAGAGACCTTCCTCACTCGATATTCGAGGTGTTCGCACCAGCTCAATTTAGAGTCTAGGATTACTCGCAGAAACTTCACCGACCTTTTGAAATGCAGGACCTGGCCAGAGAAACTAAACTCTGGTAGTGTGCCCAGCTTGCGTTTCCTTGTAAACAGAACAACTTCCGTTTTGTCAGGATTTACCCTCAGCCTCTCCGTGCGGCACCAGCCGTCCACTATGCTGAGGAGCGTGTTTTGCAGCCCACTTAGCGTCCCCAAGTGCCGCCCGAAGGTGACGCCAGCCAAGTTGTCGGCATAGGCTTGGGCATAAAACCCAGCCCCTTCCAGTTCCTCCAAGAGTCCATCGACCACAAGGCACCACAGAAGCGGAGATGGGACACCTCTCTGTGGATAGCCTTTTGTAGCGGTGGTTTGTACAACGCATCCATTATGTTGCGCCTTTATCGCACGCGAAGATAGCATGGCTTCAATCCACCGGATCAATGTTGGACTGAATCCATGCTTCTCAGCGGCTGAGCAGATAGACCCGACGCACATGTTATCAAATGCCCCTTCGATGTCCATAAATACCCCCAGGGCGTGTTCCTCACGGGCCATAGCACCATCTATTCTTGTGACTAGATGATGCAAGGCCGTTTCAGTCGAGAGGCCAGCCTGGTAGGCGTGTTGACGACAGTGTCAGGGATGGGCCTTCAGTGGGCGATCTCTCAAGTATCTGTCAATCAGTCTCTCCATTGCCTTTAGTAGGAATGAGGTTAGACTGATAGGGCGGAATGCCTTAGCTTGGGTATAATCAGTTTTAGCCGCCTTTGGAATAAACACGACTCTGACTGCCCGCCATGGCTTTGGAATAAAGCCAGCGACAATGCAAAATCGGAAGATTTTCACCACTAGCTTGATGATAATTTCCTGACCGTCTTGTAGGAGAGTCGGGAAGATTCCATCTTCGCCTGGTGATTTGTACGGTGCGAACCCGGATATGGCCCACTTCACCTTGTCATAATTGACTATGTCGAGGACAGACGAAAGTCACCTTTATGACGGTCACTCTGTCCATCGTCTCTTTCAGTAGTCATATCTCTGTCTCCAGATTCAGAAAATTAACAGACACTAGGTGTCCCAGTGTCTCCTCCGGAGTCGTGGTGTACTTACCACTCGGAAGAATCACCGATCCAATTCTGGCTCTGTTGTCTTTTGAGAGAACTTTGCAGTCTTGCTGGAGAGGGCAGCTGGTTGATATCCCTGCAGAAAGTCCGCCAAGTGTCTCGTTTTGACGTTCTCAATGTTTTTTTTATAGTCTCTTTGGGCCGCTTTATAGCTTTCCCAATCCACGACTGCTTGATATCTCTTAGCTTTATTACAGAGTTTTCTTACCGTTTTCCGGTGTTCCTCCACTTTTTTGGTTCACCGCATGGCTTTGTTCCTCCAGCGTTCCTCTGCCTAAGGTCACAGCTAGCTTGGTACACAGAGATGATGGCAGAGCAAAGACTCGAAACTGCAGCCTCTGTCTCCGCCCTTCCTTCTCCGTGATAGGTCGGAAGCATAAGGAGCCTACCACCTAGCACCTCTTTATAGAGGCCCCAGTTGGTGGTCATTGGATTCCTGTAACTTTGAACCTCATTCAACATCAAATAGAATGTGTCTATGATCCGATAAGGACACTTCAGAAGACACTTTCCATTTCGAAACTTGAGACTCTATTGCCCTAGAGCAAAGTCAGATCAATAACCTCCTGCCTTCTAGGCCTGAAATAAGTTGATATTGACCCTCTATTGAGGATCTCAAGCCGTGTGGAGCTGAGGATCCCCCCTAGGATTGACATCTCTGCTCCCCCAGATTGTGTGGTGGGCATTGGCGTCGCTCCCCATTTTACTGAAGATCGTATTGTACCTATAGGTACTCCAATGATTATGTTTCCGTTAAATACAAACGCTGCCCTTTTGGTAAGCCCGCTTGGGAAATGTAGTGAGCAAAAGTATAATAATATCAATAATTTGAATCAAAATTATAAATGTGATGTATGCGTTAGTAAATGTTTGAATAAACTAACGACCAATCTATAACAGAAAGAGAATGGAAATTCAGAAATTCAATTTATTTTCGAGCACTTTTTCTTTGAATTGATTGGAAAAATATCTTCAGTATAGTTAAAATTTTAAATAAATCTCTCGAAAAATACAACTCATATCTCTGTATCTAATCAAGAATGTAGGTACTCACCAGTGAATTGTAATCTTGGCTTTATCATCATATCCCATAATTTTACCAAAATTGTAAGACCAGTCTTTGGATGAATCGATCGGTTTCAGTTCCTTACCCCCTTTGTATGATTTAAGGAATATAAGGGATGCAATAACAGGTTGAATGACCAAATTCATACAATCTTCAATTATATGCTGTAAGAATACAAGTAAAAATTATTTGATAAAATGGTTATGCACCCAATAAAAAAAGTTCACCGGAGAAAAACTAGGTTCGTTTTCATAATGGTCCGCTCAATAACTATGTCATTGAGCGCATAGAGAATCCCGTAAGTGCATTCATAATAACCACTAAACACATGCAGTGCTCTTCATTTATCGAAGACCAAGGACTTAAAAATAATACGTAGAAGGGCGGGTGGCCAATCCCACTGGTCTGTTTATACTGAACGGCAACGTTGCAAGTTTCCGACATGTAAAGTAAATATTGTTCTCATATAAAGTGAAGCAAATGTGGGGTTTACTTATGCTTAAATAAGAACAACAAATGTTGTTGCAATTTCTTACTAACTGATGTCTTGTAGGTATTATGTAACAATGTTTCGATAAATGCTTTGTCTCAAATTCAAGACATCTTTATGTTTCAAAGCTTAAGAAAAATATGTGATTTGGAATTTTTCCGGGCTTCTTGGGAATATTTGCAGTCAGAAAATATTTTTTCGATGTAATAGGAAAAATTGCGCTGTCTAGGGTTAAGACCTTTCATAAGTGCTCTCAACTTTTCTTCCACCGATTGACACTATATTTTATTATCTCCATATTCTTGGCAACGGATTCCTTTGAGAACAGTTTCCAGAAGATCAACCACTAACAGGCTCCAAAGTAGAGGTGACTGGCACCCCCAACTTGTGTTTAGTTGGATCGTGTTCTGTCTCACTTTCGTCTTTTCTGGTCCATTGCATTTGTTTCATCCATCTGGTTGAGGTTTGATCTATATTCCTCCTATCGAGGGAAATGTTCATAGTGGCGTGTAGCGCGTTGTCAAATGTCTAGAGAAGAGTCTATAACGAATATGATTCAGATGGATATGACTTCCTAAAGTGAGAAATTATTTACTTCTTTGACGAAGTAGGATAATGAAATGAATTCTACATAATTAATTGCTATCGTTCGTGGAGAATCATTAATTTATCCTACACATTCGAAGTATTAACCCTTCCGAGGCGGTATTCAGTGGTAACTAGTTTGCAAATATACATTTGCAATTTTACTTGAGAGATGGCTGATGAACATTTCTAGCTCAAAAAAAATATTAAAATATCTTAGGAGTCATGAAGGGTGTGCTGATACACATATATATATATATATATATATATATATATATATATATATATATATATATATATATATATATATATATATATATATATATATATATATATATATATATATATATATATATATATATATATATATATATATATATATATATATATATATATATATACACAACTAGTATTTTTGGTGCTATCATTATAGGTACCAGTTTTCAACGCTCATGTGAAATAGTGGGAAATAAAACCGCATTCTCATAGTATACTTTAATTCGTGAAGATTCAGGCGTCTTCTTGTAGTGCCTTCGCCTTTCACTGGAAGGTGCGTAGACACATTGCCAAGAAATATTTTTTCCGTGATTCTTCTTTTCGATTCACCTATATAGTAACTATGCCTTTCTATAATTCTGGGGTTTCCGGGAGATGCAAATAGTAATTTTCCTAACAAGTGCGGAAAGTGATGCTTTCCCGCACGCGACTGCCATTAACCCGAACGACGCGGAGCGGAGTTCGGGTAAGCAGTCGAGTGCGGGAAAGACACTTTCCGCATGAGTTAGGAACAATACTTTTTCTACAAGCGTAGGAAACAAATTCATTTTTTCAATTATTTATTCATGCAAATGGAAACAACTAACAAGAGTAACATTTTCTATCCACTAATTATTCGTAATATTTATTGTAAATGTACAATTTGATGCATTATGTAAATTTATAGCGGAAGCCAGCATATTTTTTGAAGATGGCTGATTTCCTGAAGAAGAAGGTAACTCGGGCAATACATTATCGAAAGAAATCGAATGTGCAGGCACAGGCATCAAATCGTCGCCGATCGATATAGACGTGGATGGTTCTAAAATGCACCCGGAAGACGATGTAGTGTTCAAATTGAGAATTTTGTTGGACATTTCTTTTTTTCGATTGGTGAAGTCTTCTAAATACCCCTCTGCAACTGAAGTCGATTTCCATCCTCCTAGGCGTTTGATATTAGTTATACCCACACCACAGTCAGCAAGTAAAGTGGCTGAGGAACGCCTGAAGCTGTGACCAGTGTAAAGCTCTGGATTTTGAAGGCGCAGATATACTGCTATTTCGGAGGGTACTTATCTTTCCTATGGTATTGATTCCTACACATTGCACAGTACATTTTCCACTTTTGTAATACAAGAATAAACGACGGTGAGGAGTCTCTTTTGGACGTAAATGTACATAATTTCTGTATACGTTCAAAAAATAACCATCATTTGCTTCTTCAGATATCACGAAGGATCTAGAGGAATGATTTTTGGAATCCTTGATATTAACAATTATCAGGTTTTCTTTGTCGTCTATGTCGTCAATGGTGAGTTTTGTCAGCTCTTCTCGTCTGCAAGCACCAGCTAATCCAAAAATTGCTACTAACTTAATCATGAGGTATATGTCATCGGGTGCTTCAGTCATAAATTTTGAAACGTCTTCTTGAGTGAAGATTTTGGCCTTTTTCGGTCGAAAACCGACATTCTGTTTTTTAATGAATGCAGTTATCTTGTAAAATTTGCTAATATCCAAATTTTGCTTTACTTTGAATACACTCTTCAACATTGAATATCTTGCCCATAAAGTGTTCGGCTTCCATGTTTTAGACATTTCTAGAAAATAAGCCAAGAATACTTCTTCTTTATTTGGTGTTTTCACTTTTTTATTGTTGCACCATTCAATAAAACTCGTGTATTGCTTCTCATACCTTTGTTTAGATTTCGTTGGCAATAACTCTAAGTTCGCATCTGTAGCTGCTTGCACGATTTCTTGTGGAAGTTCTTCATCAGATGAATAATCCATTGTGGCAATTTCACTGAATCGAAAATTTTATATAAGTAACGCTTTGTCTGTCACTCTGACAATTACAAACAAATTTGTGTATTGATCGGCATGACAACATCAATTGTTACCTACTCGTTATCAGATCAATCAAAGCCTTATATATAGGGTGATTTTCATAACAATACATTTTTATTTATCAATATTTGTTCATTTTTTCAATAAATAGTGCAAAATGATGGATGATTTTGAACAAACTCACTTAGTATTGCAACAAAAAAGCTTGAACTTTCATATTTTGTCACCCACCACTTATATTTTACGAGGATATCATATAAATGTTTTTCCCGCACTAGTGTGGGAAAACTTTTCCCGCACAACTGTGGGAAAATGACACTTTCCAAACTGAATTGCGTGCGGGTAGAGGGTGAATTACGCACGCTTGTAGGAAAATACATTTTTGATATCATGAACTCATGATATAGCACTTTTGGTGGCTTATTCCTTTCCCAGTAATGGATGACTTGATCAATAATTGCTGATACCTACTAGGAATGTGATTGTAGAACATAGAAGAATCATCATTTGAATTTCCCATTTATCGGGTTCTTTTATACGTACATTTTGATAAATTGTAAGTCTTTAATTAATACAATGTGCAATGTACATATATGGGTTTTGTTGGAATAGTTCAGTGGAATATTACGTTTATAAGGAATTCGTTGTAGTACAGTGAAATAATTGTCGAAATAAACCCAGTTACCTTAACAAAATTAGCCGCGGCGTTTCTTCTTGCACAGTGGTTAAGGGTCATTAGAGAAGTCCAAAACAAAGAGTCGTGACCCCAACCCTCTGGCGTAAAGCCACCATTTTGGAAAAAGTTTGTAATTGTTTTTTCTCGCGATCTAAATTGGTCGTACAGGAGAAATGATTGAACAAAGTGTTGGGAATAAAATTCTACACATTTTTGGTAACTGGTGCGATACCGTGATGTTGGAATTTTGAACGATAGAGGGCTCCAAATTTACCAGAAGTTTTCCGACATTCGAGCACCGTGGGATCGTTGTAGCGCTCGAGAAAATGAAATAGAATCAGTTGCTTGTGAAATGTATATTCCGGCGTAACGAAGTAGACATTTCTTATGAAAGGTGAAATCCTCTCAAAATGTTCAAGTAGTTGAATGTAACCAAAAACAATCAGAAATGGAATTTGCTTGACCCCCCACCCATTTTACTTTCATTAACCTACATAATTAACATTCAACATTTTTCAATGTTGTAGAATTTCATTACTAATTTCAAAAGATTACAGCTGAAGTATAAGTAATTATGAATTTTATGTCTAAAAGTCAACCAAACAAAAGACTAAAACAAAAATTAGAATACCTTGGTTATAACTAGTATTAAACAGATATGTTTTTCTACGGATGCTATACAATGTGCCACTTCTCTCATCGCTTTCATACGTTCAAAACGAAAGATTTCTCACGCAGTGAGAAATATCCGCCAATACAGTGAGATATAATTTCTCACAGTGAGAAATAATTTCTCACTGTTATCACGATAACCCAAGTCAGTCATGAATTGTTACATGTCAGATTGATATGACACGTTCTCCTCGTTGACAACGCTACGCCGACGATTCGCGTGCAATATCCAAGTAGCCCGAGTGTAACTCAGTAGAACATAATTTTTGTAGTGAAGTAGCAAATTTTTCATTTATACTACTCGTGAACATACCGTATTGACTGTATCATGGGAAACTTCGTCATTGCGATGCCTTTCTCTGAATGCTCCAATTATTTTAATTTCTTGAGGGATTAATGTTGCGAGGAGTTCTTTAGGACTGAATTTATATCTTATTTGCTGATAAACATATTGTCGAAGTTTTATTTCAAAGTTGGATGCTTTTAAAATGAGAAACATTTTTGCAACAGTTATTTTAAGAATAGTTTTGACGTGGGACTTGACGGTTTTTTCAAGTTTTGTAAATGCTGTGATCGCTACTAGGAACTGAAAAATACCGAAAAGGCTAAAACACTCCACCAAATCTTCATTTTGATCAAAGAGATTGAGACAAATACCGTCAGACGTGGAGATACTAATATTAATATTCAGGTTCGGACGGGAAGCTGGTAATTTTAATATCCCCCTTCAGATGGAGAGACAGCCAGTTCCTTTTGACAATAATATTGTGAGATTTGTAAGTTAGGTTATGTTCATAAATTCAAAATATTAGATATTTATTTTCTGCAATTAGAGTATTTACATTAATTATATTATTACACTTCAGTCACTGAGTCACAATAAAATACTGAAGCAAAATACACGCTTGTTGTGAATTAATATCTTTCCTATGTTGGAGTTCCTGATGTAAATAGATAAGTGGATCATAATTATAGCACAGTTTATACTATAAAATATACCACAGAACAACTATAAAGAAATATACTTTCCCAATTCCGATTATTCTAGAATTCTTGATATTTTCATTCATTTCCGAATTTACCGAAATAGACTGAGTCAACACAAAGTTAACTGTTAAAACTAACGAGTACCAATGGCTATTAATTGGAATCATGAATATACTGTTGCACTGGAAGGAAGAGATTTACAAGCAAATGCAATGGCTGTGGATAACACTGGAACCTATGTGTTATTAGCAGGGTAATTTCCTCACTTGATTTCTAGTTCATTAACTGTTATTTGTATTAATCTGAATTATTTTACGTTGCAGACGAAAATTAATTGCTATTCTGAATTTGGATGAAGATCGTAAAGTAGTTCATAAATTTCCAAGACAAAGTAAATATGATGTAGGAGTGGCTGAGTGGAATCCAACCTCACATCATCGAGAACTTTGTGTTATTTCAGTAAGCAATTCTGTTCAAATATAAATGTAGAGCTCACAAAGGTACTACGACGAATTGTTACAAATTATTGTAATTTCTAATTACTATATAATAGAGTTATATATCCTTTTTGCCCTAACTGAATATTGTCCATAGCATACAAATTAGCAATGATATTACATCAATTTAATTTTTCTCTTTTTTAAACACATACATGCAGTGATCTATAAAAAGAGTCAAATGAAAATTAATACTCATAATAAACAGTTTCAAAATTTGTTTAGAGATTCTCCAGGTAATAACTTTGAAACATACCGGATAAATTCTCATTCAAATCAGAACCCCTCAGGCCAAGTTTCTGCATTCAACAAAACAGATACCACATTTAAAACAGAACTAAATCGAATAAAGGTTTGAATCACTATCCAGGCTAATAAACTTCCCACAGGAGACCTAATTAATGACAGAAGGATCAAAGTATATGCCCTTTAGTTTGGGCAGAGTTAATGAAACTAATATTATCATCAAATCTGCTTTTATTTAAAATCCGATGAAAGAATTCCTGTAGTTATAGTTAAGAAATCTGACTATTGTGGTAATAGAACCAGATAATTTATAGTGGAAACAAAATTCCCAACCCGTAACTGCCAATTTATTGTGATTGTGAATGAAAAATAGATTGGATTTACTTTTGAATAAATATGAAATGAAATTCAGTAGATACGAATTATTGTTTTTGTTATAGAGCAACCAAAGATTAGAGGTATTAACATGGCGAATGGAAGAATTATCTCAAACTCACTCTTTGAAAGCACACACAAGAGTTATAACCGATTTAAATTGGCATCATATGGATCCAAACTTATTAGCTTCATGTTCTGTAGATACTTTCATACACATATGGGATTTAAGAGATTCGAGAAGACCTTCATTATCACTTTCAGCTATAGCAGAGGCTTCTCAAGTTCGATGGAACCGAGTTTCTCCACATCTGCTAGCGACGGCTCATGATGGGGACATCAAAATATGGGACCAGCGGAAAGGAACTGCTCCTGTACAATACATTGCTGCTCATCTGGCAAAAATTCATGGTTTGGACTGGAGTCCCCATTCAGAAACGCAGTTAGCCACTTCCAGTCAAGATAATACTATAAAGTTTTTTGATACTACAAATCCGAGAAGGGCGGAATTTATTCTAACTACTAATGCTCCTGTCTGGAGAGCAAGGTAAACCATTAATTATTCTCGAAATTGTTACACCCAATCCCTAGTTTTCATAATAATTGTTGCTCATAGTGCCATACCTAACTATTACATGTCTTACCCAAAGAATTCTACTAATAGAGGAGACAAGTCCTATACCTATAATATAACATTGGTTCTATCTCGTGGGTTATCTTTCCTTGTCGCACACCACGAGAAGCGTGATGTATACCGCCTCTAATTCTCTTACGAAATTACTGGGAGTGGTGGACATCGTGCGAGAGAGACAGAAAGGCCACGAGCTCGACTCGTGGAATCCCACTTGTCTCTTCTATTAGTAGAACTCTTTGGTCTTGCTTCTGTCTTTTTTTAAAGGTATGATAAGCTACGTAATTTTCAGCAGGATTATAATATATCTATGATTTCGGCGTTTACGTAGTGTTAATTCATTTTGAACTTTCTTAAGTTGGAAAAATTTCAACTTCAACTTGTAACATTCAATTTTTAACAATTGATGGTAACAAATGTTGCACCACACTGGGTATTATGCAAGCACTGGAGTTGTCAACAACTAAAGCTACATGTCAAATTAAGTTCTTGAATATTATGATTCAAAACTGGATACTAATTGATGGATGAGGGTAGCCACTACGGTTTGGGTGGGAGGTTATTTACAAAATTGTTGACAATTGATGAATTATACATATCGATCTGGTAATTTAATATTATAATATTAGTGTTGTTTTAAAATTTTCATTGATTATAAAATATAAGTTTATGTCCTAGTATCAATGTAAATTTTAAAATATATAAAACAATACCCACATATTATATGATCAAATCGATACACCAGTCAACTATTTTTTAAATAACCTCCACTTCAAAACATTTCCTACCCTCATCGCCATCCCTCAATTTGTATCAAACCTAGTTCAAAGGACATAATTTTACATATGTAGCCTTACATGATAAAGCTTGTTTTGACTACAACTAACCTAAACTATAAATAATAAACATATGTGTGTTAGTTGATATTTAGTTGATCTGCTGCCATCTATCAAAGGGCGGTGGCAATAGGTAGTGGGGATTCCCCGAGTTGAAGGGTATTCCCCGAGTGGTGTTCAACGCAAGGCTGGTACGGTCTACGGAACGAGCCCTATAGGCGATAATTTACGTGATAATTCGTATAAAAACGAATGATAAACTAGCAAAACAGTTTATGAACTAACATCAGAAGAGGGATTAACTCAGAGCGGCCTAGTTTGTGTTAATTTTTTTTTCTAGTTTTGTGAGTGGGGTAAATAGACTTCAACATGGAAGAAATCCAAAGTTATGATAGTGAAAATGAAAGTGTGGAATCGGAACGTGATTTTGAGAGTGGTGAAAATGGATCGCTTCATAATATTGATGCGTTAATCAACAGCGATAGCGTACAGCCGCCTCCGTCTGAAGCTGTGCCATATGTTCGAGTGTTGCAACAAACAATGCAACTATTTTTAAAGCATCTGGAGCGACGTGACAAAATCAACACTGCCGTGTCGGCAAAAATACCAATAGTTCAAGGGATGCTGAACAAACTAATCTTCCGTTTATGAAAGCTGGTGTGATGTTTCGCTTAACCGCTTTTGATCCGGATGACGATGTACATACAATGGTGGAATGGTTAGACGACGTCAGCAAAATAAAAGATAAGTTAGGTATTGATGAAAATTGGATGATTGTGCGCTGCGCAGATGCTTTGAAAGGTAAGGCATTAGTTTTTTATAATCATTGGCGTCGTGTCGAACGAAATTGGACAAATTTTGTTACTGATTTTACGAACGCGTTTCCCGACGGAGAAACCCATGGAACGCGGATGGTTCGTGCCGCTAACTTAAAAAGCAGCCAATTCGGAAGTTAACAGATTATGCTTTGACTAAAATTAGGTACCTGAAACGCTTTTTGAACACGTTTACATGGGAGTACATCTTAAGCTGTGTCGTAACGGGACTAAAAGTCAGAGCGCTCGTGATCTGATCCAAGCACGACCTCCAAAGGATCAACCGGCCTTGCTCCAACATTTAGGACAATACGAAGCCGAAAAAACGTTGTCCAAAGATCATTGTGATTACAGATTTCGGGCAGATAAACGTTCGAGTTCGATGTCAGGATACCGTGATTCAAAACGGGGACGCTGGAGCAGACAAACATTATTACATGACAGAGCTTCAACTTCGTCAAATAATTATTCCAGTAAATTTGTTGGAAAATGTTTTCGTTGCGGCAAGGAAGGTCATCAGGAAAAAGATTGTTTTTCTCGAAACCAGTCATTATCTAAGCAACAAAGCACCTCGATTACTTCAACTCGACAGGAATGTTCCTATTGTAAAAAATCGGGACATGTTGAAAATGATTGCTTCAGCAAAAAGGTTGTGCAATGTATATTACCGACACGAAATTCGTTCAGGACCCCGATAGAAACCATTCTTTCGGCAGGTACAGCAATTTCCCTTACTTATTTGATTGATACTGGCTCCGAAGTTTCACTTTTGAGAGAAGGTGCTACTAAATGTTAAGGTTGCGTATGATGAAACTTTGTTGGATACCACCGTGCTTACTAGAGGTCGTTGTATTCTGTTTGTCAACTTTCGCCAAGCGCTTTTGGAAATACAATTCTCTATAATATCTGATAACGCATTACCAGGTACAGCAGACATGCTAATTGGCTTAGACGTTATTCAAAAACCTGGGCTGGAGCTAATAAAATGTGATGGTTTCATCGAGTTGCGATATAATGCCGCACTTGTTCCGATTGTTGCAAGGGCGAAAATAAGCGAAGATTTTGTGGCAGATATGTCAGGACAGGACTGGCCGAAAAGGACCAAAAGCGGGTGTATTCATTATTAAAGCAACATCGCGATACAGTAGCTCCTTTTATTTCTACTAGTGAATTTATTGTCAAGTTAATTGATTCGACGCCCGTGGTCCATCGACCCCGTCATTTGGCCTATGCGGAAAGAATTAGAGTAAAATCACTGATCGAAGAAATGATCGAAAGTGGCATTGCACGGGAAAATTAATCCGAATACGCAAGTGCTATTGTCTTGGTGACAGAAAAGGATGGATCGCTGCGATTATGCGTCGATTATCGGAATTTAAATAAACGAGTAGCTAAGGACAGGTACCCACTACCAAGAATTCAAGATCAAAAGTCTACAATATAGAAGGTGCTCTGCCTGTATTGCGTGTAGTTCGATCAAAAGTCTACAATATAAAAGGTGCTCTGCCTGTATTGAGTGTAGTCTCGATCAAAAGTCTACAATATAAAAGGTGCTCTGCCTGTATTGAGTGTAGTCTCGATCAAAAGTCTACAATATAAAAGGTGCGCCTGTATTGGGTGTAGTCTCGATCAAAAGTCTACAATATAAAAGGTGCTCTGCCTGTATTGGGTGTAGTCTCGATCAAAAGTCTACAATATAAAAGGTGCTCTGCCTGTATTGAGGGTCTCAATCAAAAGTCAACTGATTTGTGTTTGTAAGCAAGAGGTGCACTGTTTTTTTCTCAGTATTTTAGCCATGAGGACATGGCATGGGTCAGAATGGCCGTGTTAGTTGATATTTAGTTGATCTGCTGCCATCTATCAAAGGGCGGTGGCAATAGGCAGTGGGGATTCTCCGAGTTGAAGGGTATGCCCCGAGTGGTGTTCAGCGCAAGGCTGGTAGGCTCGTACGGTGTGGTCTGTGGTGCGGCAGTACGAAGTTAGAAATTAAGAGGTGCGGATGTACTTTTTAAGAGCTCGGTGTGGTGGTTGGGAGGAACGAGCTCTATAGGCGGTAATTTACGTGATAATTCGTATAAAAACGAATGATGAACTAGCAAAACAGTTTATGAACTGACATGTGTTAGTGTGATCTATTTACCGAGAATTTATATATAATTCATACCTGGGTCAAGAATCATCATTAAACTAACCTAAACTACACAACTAAAATTGAAAACGAACTCGTATGTTATCAAACCTACCCTGCCCGTCCAGGTTTTGCACAAACACATTAAAATAATAAATATCACTACTGCTTTACGCACCGTAAGCTCCTTTTATTGCTTATGGACCAGTAATATGAAATAATGAAATATAATATAAAATTTTCAGTACTAGTAAATATTCAAGCCTCCATGACTGCCTATAATGCTTATGTCCAGTCTACTTTGAAATATGGAATAGTTTTTTGGGGCAACTCGGGCGACGTTCATAGGGTGTTCGCTCTTCAAAAAAGATGTGTTAGATAGTTAGATGTATATTTAAGTTGCCTCAGAGAAAAAGCTGTAAACAGTATTTTGTAGGGAATGGAATACTTACCTTACATAGTTTATATATTTATGAGGTAGTGATCTTTGTTTGCAAAAATCGGGAAATATTCAGAGACTACTTACAGAAACACTCTCATGGCAGATATAAAAACAACTATAAGTGCAATAAATTGAACTATACGTATCTACAAAAAAACTTTGAGTTCACTATTTTGAAAATATTCAATAGTCTTCATCGCTGAAAAAACTGCCTACTCTAATCTTGAAAATACTCATTCATAAAGCATACTATACGCTTAATGATTATTTAACTGATCCCCATATAGATATTCTTTGAAATGTTTCTCATATTCCATAAAGTATGCTATTGCATATCTGTAGAATAATTTTACTAATTTCAATTATTGAATATTCCATTTTATTGCAGTATTATATTTTAACTATTCAACTGTTATCTGACGTGTTCTACGCCACTCAAGGTCATATCTGTAAAGTTGAACGAATAAACGATCTATCTATCGATCTATCAAATTATTAAACTGTAACTATAAAATTAACATCGAACTAAATAATAAGAAAACACTAACTTATTTCCATTAACTGCTTATCTTTAATTGTGTCTAAGAAAACGTTATTTCAAAACAAATTTAATAGTTCAAGCCACTATTCTACACTTATTTCAAATTCATTTACATTTTCAACCACATTAGCCCGTTGCTTGGACTTGCAAGTGCTGCACCTCTGCTTCCTTTACTTGCGATTTTATTGACTGTTCCTCTTCAAAGTAATTTATTGTTGAGGATACATAACCACATAAATAAATGTAGGTACAATTACAGTCTTGAGAAGAACTGGATTTGTACTACTGAAGTTTAATTCTATTAAAATTTAGATTCACAACAAATATTTGTCGATTGAATAAGATTGACTGATTTATCCGGCAAACTTAGATAGTGTTGCAAACTGTTGAAATAAATGTTCCTGGTTTGACGATGATAGCGCGGCACTTATTTGGGGTAATTGTTCAAACGAATTGTTTGCACTAAATCAGGTAACATGGCTTAACTCATACTCTGGTTAATGCCACGGTGGCGGTGTCAGATAAACCTGTTACTTCTTTTAATTTATTAATATAGTAGTGTAATATATATGCATTTTTCAACAAGTATGTTATTTATAATTCTATACCGTTAATATATCATATATGACTAAACACAAATAGTCCCCATTAGTCAAAAGCAAAATGGACCCAAGTCATTGAAAATTAGTATCACTAATGACTGTTTCCATCTCAACATACGAAGTCTTTGAAATAAAATGAACGAATTTTCTGTCCTACTCAAATTAATTGAATTAAAATTGTTGTTGATTTGAGTTTCCATAGTTTCTGTATTCATTTAACCACACTTTTTTAGCTTAATTATCTTCATAATCTTCTGTTTTGTCACTCCCAACGTTTATATGATTCTAGTTCTGGTTTCATATTATTTAGAATATTACTTTATTTATTTAAAACTAGGTTCATTTTCATGAGTAAGTAACAGAACATTATACAAAAACCAGTTGGTGTTTTGTGTAAGATTTGAAATATAATAAACTAAAAAAGAGAACACTGTGGGTACACTATAACACTAGATAATATCCATCTAGTACTTTAATAGTATTTTTAGTGGATACGGGTGATATAATAGTAAGTTAGTAGTGTAAGAACATATTAAAAGTTTGTGGAATAGTGAAATAAAACACAAATTTAAACCGCAAAGTTTACTTGATGAAAATTTTTTCGTCACACATATTATCAAAGTGGGTTATCAACTGAGTCGAAAAAATTTTCAACAAGTAAACTTTGCACTTCTAGTAACTTTAAATTTCTGTTTTATTTCACTATTCTGCATATTTTTGAAAGGAATTTACGCCACTCCACTTAAATCATATAGTTTGGCTGAAAGCTTCAAGGTGAAACCAAAACATTTCATGAATTCCATAAAGTATACCAAAGATTAAGAAGAGTACAAATGGCGAATCTTTCCCTAATCATTCAAAAGCTTCACAATCTTGATCAATTTCAGAGGACAAATACATTGTAATTAATTTTATATTATTTAGATACACGCCGTTTGGAAATGGCTTGATGACGGTTGTAGTTCCACAACTAAGGAGAGGAGAAAACAGTTTACTCTTATGGAACACGGCGAATCGAGACACACCTATGCACACATTCATAGGCCACAAAGACGTCGTTTTAGAATTCGAATGGCTTAAACAACGTCAAGGCGATACCCATTTTCAACTTATTACATGGTCCAAAGATCAGACACTGCTTGTTTGGAAAATAGAACCTTTCTTACAAAAATTATGCGGTTATGAACCTGACGATGTTCAAGAAAATCAGAACACTTCACCCGAGTTTTTAGGGAAAATAGTGAAAAAAACTACACCAAAAGTAGAACCTCTGCAACAAGAATTTTCATTATTGAATGTGCACATCCCCAATTTGGATGTGAAGAGCTTGAATATTATAGAACGCAGTTGTTCTGTAAGAGCATCTGTATATTCGTTCATAGTGAATTTGCAAGTTACATTTCCAGCATCATATCCACATGGCGTTCCCCCGGTTTTCCAAGTTACAGAAGACTCAACTGTAAGCGACACAATAGCCACGCAACTGTTGCAAACTTTAAACCATTTAGCCCAGCAAAGAGTATCGAAAAACCGAACTTGCTTGGAATCTTGCCTTCGCCAAATGGTAACTACGTTAGAACAGCTTGTCTCAGATTCTGAGGCGGATAGGATATACGATAACACGTATATAAATTCCTCTAATAACTTTGGTGGTTATAACGACGCGTACATCCCTTTTCCAAAAACATCAGGCGCTAGATTCTGTTCTGTGGACCGATTAGTATGTTTTGGCAGGCAACCTCATAGCCGTAGACTCTCAACAAAACTAGAGATTACCACTCCTAGAGCTCTTTCAGCTCTAGAGAATATTTTAGCTAAACGTTCGAGCGATCTTTTATCGGTTTCCGCTTACTACTACCAAAAGCCGCGATCACGATCGAAACATCCGCTCAAATTATCGAAGACTATCGTCCTCGTTTATGATGCATCAGGATTATTTTTTGTGCATAAACAATTAGCAGAGGAGTACATCTTGGATGGTGATGTTGCTACAATTTGTAAACATAATGCCGCTGCAGCTGCTTGTATTGGTCGGTGGGACTTAGTACAAGCATGGACATTGGCGGAATTAGTTGTTAGTCCACAACAGGCTGACGAAGAAAACACCTGGTCTATGCATCCCTTTGGTAATAATCTCATGCAGTCACTGTAAGTATAAAATTCATTATCTGGACTACTTATATGATGAAATAATGAATAAATATAAAAAATTCTCGGGAATTAGGTCACATTAACACTCTGTTATAAATGTTCGTCTTTACGTACGTTTCGGTCTCACGACCATCATCAGAAGACTTATTTTGTTAAAAAGGGGTTAACTAAAACTAATTAGCACAAGCGTCCATATCGCACAATCTTCAATCAAAAAGCTCACGCCGTCGAAACGAACAGAACCACGAATAATCGAAAATTGTATCGTTAATATTAAAGTATAGATAGGAAGAAAAATTTAGAAGAAAAAAATGAAATTAGAAACAAAGTTTGTAACATCTTGACAAACAAAAAGAACAAACAGAAAGCAGAAATTGGTATTGCAAAGAATCGTTTTAACTATCATACAAAAATAACAAAAGAGTTCTTAGATGCTAACCCTCAAATTTTAGTTTTGAACGCGGATAAATGTAATAAAACCGTCATAATGCATAAAAATGACTATGAAAACAAAATGGGAAACCTTTTAAATGATGAAACAACTTATAAAAAATTAAAATCTGACCCTACTTCATCAGTACAAAATAACATGAATAAATTGATAAATAAATGGCATAAAAATAAGATAATCCCTATTGAATTAAAAAATAAATTAATTTGCCATAATGGGCTTGCACCTTATATCTATGGGCTTCCTAAATTACATAAAAATGATATACCCCTAAGACCCATTGTAAGTAATATTGGAGCGCCTACTTACAATTTATCAAAATTTCTATCAAAATCTATCAATAATATAATAGGAAAAAATGAATTTTATGTGAAAGACTCATGGCATTTTAATGAATTTATAAAAAATCAATCCGTACCAGTAAACCATCAACTAATTTCCTTGGATGTTGTTTCTTTATTTACAAATATACCTGTCGTTTTGGCATTAAATTGCATAAAAAAACGTTGGCCAGAGATTAAAAACCACACACCTCTTGATCAATCGGATTTTATAAATGCGGTAAAGTTTTGTTTAGAATGCACTTATTTTCAGTACGGTGAGCAATATTTTGGACAAATTTTCGGCACAGCAATGGGATCTCCTATTTCAGCTACCATTGCTAACCTCGTTATGGAATGCCTAGAGGAATCTGTTATAAATTCATTAGATTTTCAGCCTGTATTCTTTAAACGGTATGTAGATGATTGCCTTATGTGTGTTCCCAACGATAAAATTCAATATGTGATTAATAAATTTAACAATTTCCATTGTAAACTTCAATTCACTTGTGAAATAGAAATAAACAATAACATTAATTTTCTAGATATGACCATTAGGCATGATGCAGATGGAAAAATAAAAACTTCTTGGTTTACTAAAGAAGTCTGGTCTCAACGTTATCTTCATTTCAATTCCGTTGCAACAGCTTGTTATAAAAAAAGTGTCATAAACAGCCTCACAGACCGCGCGGTAAAATTATCCCACGCAGAGGACCGTCCCAAAAATTTAAAAATTGTTCGTAATGCATTGGAAATGAATGGCTACCCAAAAACTTTCTACAATCCTATCATTAAAGAGAGAATAAACAAAATCTATAATGGTTCTTCTTATAAAAATAACATAACAGGTAATACAGACAATTATATAACTTTACCATACATTCCGGAGACCTCAGAAAAAATTAAGAAATGTTTGAAAAAGTACGATATAAATGTTGCGCATAAACCTACTAACTGTGTTGGGAAATATTTCTCAAATCTAAAACCTGTAATTCCTAAAGATAAACAAACCCACACAGTATATAAATTGAATTGTTTAGATTGTGATGGAACTTATACTGGAATCTCTAAACAATATTTACAAAAAAGAATGTACGGTCATAAGTATAGCACAAGAAATAATAACTTAGAAAATTCCACCGCCCTTGCTAAGCACTGTTTTGATTATAACCATCAATGTGATTACAAAAATGTTGATATTTTAACTCAAGAAACCAATTATTATAAAAGATCTATCCTGGAGATGATTCACATAAAAAGGGATTCAAATTCTGTAAATCATAGGAATGATATTCAAGGATTGAGTCAGATTTATACTAACTTGATTAATTAAAACATACGTCTTTATAATGTTAAAAGTATATTTTAGGAAGAACGCTTAAAGTAAACTAAATTCCAATGCAGGTCTAAAACCTTTTCAAGTACGTCATAAATCTACATCTGGGTCGTGTTATTACAAACAAATAGCTTCGAACTTCAGTTGCTTTGAGACCATAGCAATATGCGTTTGTACATTATGAGAATATTAGTTAACAGTGGTTTCTTGTTACAAAAAAATCTATACTTTAATATTAACGATACAATTTTCGATTATTCGTGGTTCTGTTCGTTTCGACGGCGTGAGCTTTTTGATTGAAGATTGTGCGATATTGACGCTTGTGCTAATTAGTTTTAGTTAACCCCTTTTTAACAAAATAAGTCTTCTGATGATGGTCGTGAGACCGAAACGTACGTAAAGACGAACATTTATAACAGAGTGTTAATGTGACCTAATTCCCGAGAATTTTTTATATAATTCATACTGGGTCAAGAATCTTATTATATTATAATGAATAAAAATGGTAGGTGCTATAACAATCTGAAAAATATAAGTCAGAAGCACTCCATAACATTTTCAAGAATCTTCAGTAGTTCCAAACAACCCAAATATTTAGGAGATTTGGTATTGTATTTCGGACTATTCATAAATTGCCAGTTTACTACTAGTCCAAGATCTCGACCAAGAAGTCTAAAATGACAGGTCTTCACTCAAACTTGTGTTTCGAAAACTGGATTAAATAAGACTTCGCCAAATCGCCACTTTTGGCGCTGATTACACTTTGGAACTAGTAAACTTATTGACCTGAGCAATGCGCCTGCCAGCTAACAATTTTATTGTCGAAGAAGTCTAGAATAGACCTCTTGTTATAGTCATTATTATAGATTATTATTGACTAGTGTACGTGCACCTCGTTTTGTGCATAAATAATGGTTTTGACCGCGATAATCGTTCTGATCAATAAGATATTCAAAAGTATACCAAATTTATATTAAGATTATATTAATATTTTTCGTTATATCAGGAAAGTAAGTATATGCAAGGTTTCTCTAGATCGATCAGAAACAAAGAGACAGGAAGGATCTTTAATAAACGAATCATACAAACCTAGGCATAGTTTCATTGATAATAAATTAGATTCAACTTTTGCGAAACTTTTAATTATGGAAAACCATTACTTTAATGATAATTAATTCAACATAATTTCAAGATTGTACACATTCAGAATAAAAGATCCACCAGGAACAAAGAAAAGTTCCGTATATACGTATTATCTATCTATATATATACAGGATGTTCCATCTCAGACGAGCCACCCCCTATATTTCTTATCCCATAGTGAGTGAAAAAATCTCCCGAAACACGTCGAATGATTTTGTTTGGGGGACATCTTTTGACGTATATTTGAAGCTTGAACGAGCAACCCCCTAATAGGGGGCGCTTCAACCCCTCAAAATTGAATAGGGGAGAGGGGTTGAGTGATACGTCATTTGAAAGGTCTTGGAAGCCTCTTTACAACGGTGTATGAAAAACGTAAATTTGATGAACCGTTTTCGCCAAAAATTAATTTTGTTGCTCGAATGCGCCACCTTCAATATTTTGGTTATTTGTGCAATGTACAAGCTCATTTTTATTAAGCCTTTTTTACAAACTTAAACAATCTTCAAAAAATCACATTCGTAAAAAAATTGAATTGTGTTGTCATGCTTACAATGAAAAAAATTAAATCTGCGTGTTTAAATCAAATGTTCAAATTGTCCTCCATTGACTTCCATACAATAATACAATCTGACTGAAAACCGTCTCTAACATGGTTCAGCATAATTGGAGTTATTTGACGACACTCATTTACAATTCGTTGGCGTAGTTCGTCCAAATTTTCAGACTGTGTCACAAAAATCTTGGACTTAAGATGTCCCCACAAGAAGAAGTCCAGAGGGTTCAGGTCAGGAGATCGGGCAGGCCACTCCATAGGACCTCTTCTTCCAATCCAACGACCGGGGTATTGCAAATTGAGGTATTGGCGAACTGGTGCGGCGTAGTGAGGAGGAGCTCCGTCTTGTTGGAAATGCAATTGTTGTTCAAGTAGTAGAGGATCGTTTTCTAATTGTTCAGTTATTAACGGATCAATCGCATTTTCTAACATTTCAAGATAAATTTCGCCATTTAAATTACCAGGAATGAACAGAGGTCCAATTAGGTGGTCTCCCAAAATTCCTACCCAAACGTTTAGCTTTTCCCGATGTTGAGTGTGAGCTTCTCGAAATACATGAGGATTTGTATCGCTCCAAATTCTATAGTTATGCCGGTTAACCTCTCTATTAAGTAAAAAAGTGCATTCGTCAGAAAAGCAAACGTTGTACAAGAAATTTGGGTTATTATTGATACGCTCGACCATAATTTCGCAAAACTCTTGCCTTCGATCCCAATCATCATCATTCAATTCCTGAATTAATTTAATTTTGTACGGATGAAACTTGTGTTTATGTAAAATTCTGAAAACGTTAGATTGGCTAATACCGGAAGCTGCAGAAAGTTGTCGTACAGATTGCGTGTTTGGCATAAGTTGGACATATCCCAATACCGCCACAGCTGCTCCTTCATCATTAACAATGGGTGCTCTTTTTTATCCATTACTGAACCCGTCTCCACAAATTTTGAAATCAATTCCATTACGTACTTATGGCGAACGCTACGTTCAGGATGGTTTTCGTTAAATATCCTTGCAACCGCTCGGGCATAATTTTGATTTTGGTAATAAAGGCTAACCAGCTCAACACGTTCTTGCAATGTGTACACCATATTTGTTAAAATTTTAAACAAATCAGCAAAGTAGTAACTCAACAGATTGATTAAAATCATGAAATGATCGAAGAAACTTTAAAACCAGATAAACGCCTTCTAAGAACAAAAAATGAAGGCAACATAAGGAAATGTTTTGCTGTTTTTTTATTTATTAGTTTGAGAGAATGTATTATTGTATGGAAGTCAATGGAGGACAATTTGAACATTTGATTTAAACACGCAGATTAAATTTTTTTCATTGACAACACAATTCAATTTTTTTACTAATGTGATTTTTTGAAGATTGTTTAAGTTTGTAAAAAAGGCTTAATAAAAATGAGCTTGTACATTGTACAAATAACCAAAATATTCAAGGTGGCGCATTCGAGCAACAAATACCGTTCATATACCGTTGTAAAGAGGCTTCCAAGACCTTCCAAATGACGTATCACTCAACCCCTCTCCCCTATTCAATTTTGTGGGGTTGAAGCGCCCACTATTAGGGGGTTGCTCGTTCAAACTTCAAATATACGTCAAAAGATGTCCCTCAAACAAAATCATTCGACGTGTTTCAGGAGATTTTTCCACTCACTATGGGATAAGAAATATACGGGGTGGCTCGTCTGAGATGGAACAGCCTGTATATATTACGCTACTGTAACATTACTCCTCCTAGACCGTTAGACGTACATGCACATGCTATATATCAATCGAAATTGATTTTCGGTGTCCTTTGACCTCAAAATAAAAAACTGATTTCCTAAAAAAAACTATAGGAGATAGATGAAAAATAATTTCAGATTTGGATTCAACGTACAAAAATTAGTCAGGAAAGTTACTTGCAATTTTCAAAAAAATTTTCGAAAATGTCAAATTTTTTAATTTTTGAATTTTATTTTTCAATTTATTTTCTTTGAATTTTCGCTAAAAAATAAATTTAAAGACATATATGAATTCAGCATATTAAAATTAAGCGCATCGTTAAAGGAAATAAACAAAAAAATTACTAAAAAAAATTATGTAAAGTGGCTATACCAGTTTTTTACTACTCGCATAGGTTTGATCTAAACTTCTGATCACTTTTAAGTGACGGAATGAAGGTTGTTTCTAAGTTGTTGTTGAGATCCTCTGCACCGTGTGGCTTGACCGCAGCAGAGGGATCTAGGAATATAAAAAAAATATAAAAATAATCAAAATTTCACTAGATTGACGCCATTTTTATTTTTTGGGTAAGTAGTATATCAGCCATGGACAGATTTATGTAGCTCTTAGCCGTTCTACTTCATTTGATGGAGTGAAAATGTTTATCGAGCCGATAAAGATCAATACATCACATCTGATAATTCAATTTCTACTAAAAATCCTGTGTATAATGAAATTTTGTAAATTTTATATACAAATTATAATTTATATTAAGACCTGAAAATTGTAAATATTTCTACATTTATACTTGACTATTGCATTTTGTATATAATTACAACCTAATATTTGATTTACTTTTAAAACAAATTTATTATTACTTTGAATAAATATCGCGAAATAATGAGCGTGACTTTCTATTCTAGCGGAATTCCGCGTGGGTCGCTAGTATACCTATATTTTCATTGAATTCACAAATTAATTCATATTGAACCGTTTGTTATTATCTTAACAGGTATGACTTCTAGTACTACAAAAAAATTCTGCTCTCGCAAAGAGATTTGGTGGATCCGCGAATGCTACTAAAACGCTTAAAATTCACACTAGTCAACAATAATTGTATACATTCGTTACTAGAGTTATACACTGTGAATACAAAGACTACTTGAATCAAAAGCAAATTGACATAGGATTCTTTCCAAATATTGATTATTTTTCAGAATAACACACTATGCGGCTGAAAGTGATGTTCAAATGGCTGCAATGCTATCATGCATATTCGGAAAAGACCAAGATGTTTCCATCAAAAATTCTTCGTTGAGATGTTTTTCATCTTCAGTGGTAAGCTACTTTGTCTCATGTATTTTGACTTCATCCCTCATCATTGCAAAACTATTTACCGATAAAAACTGGATCTACCATTGAAAATGCATGCTGTACCATGGTGGGCTTGTAGTAAATACTTAAACTAAATTGTCAAGTTGATAATCGCATTATATAGCTTCCCGAACTGCAACAAATATAGTTTTCATTACGATTTTACAAAGAGAAAAAAAATCCAATAAAAACATCCAATTATTGAACAGTTTTGACTCCATCTTTGTTGTAAAAACACGGATGCGAATGTTTGCATACTCAAATTTAAAACAATTTTTTCATTAGTCTTTTAGAATACAGATCGAGTCTTTTGAATATAAGCGAGCCAGACGCATTGTTTTGTAATTAGATAGACTAGAAGAACTATTGCGAAAAGGAAAGAGAAATCGGTACGTCCACTCTACTTTGCCAGTTACCCTACTTAGGAATCTAATGCGGCGTTTACATTGGTGTAGTAAATGGGTGGTTAGTTACTTGTATTATTAACATGCAATACAGCTACTAATCTACTACTAACCCAGTGTAAACGAACGAACATGTACTTGCAGTGCTACTTGTACTAGTCTGTTAGGACTGACAAGCAATTGATTAGAGATGCTAGGCACGAATAAAAAGTGTAACAATTAAGAAATAGAAGATCGTGAAATCTGCCCGTCAATGTACATTCTCAGTGGGGTAGATAGCATTAGATATGGTTTTCTCTAGTATTTTGTTAATCGGATTATTTATATCCTCGACAGAATGATCATTCAGTAACATTGCAAACTTTCTCGTTCCGCTGATGAGCTCGTTGAGAGAGCGAAACAGTTTTTCGGAACTAATAGCTTGTTATCTTAGTGATCAATACTAGAGAGACCTTTACCACAAATATAAATCCTGATATATACATATTCCCAAGAACTATGGTTAATTGATGCATCAATTCTTCACCCATAACCTTCTATTATGAAGTAGTTCGACGAGCAATAATTATTAATTGCTTGAATCAATTGATTATTATGAAGACGCAAGTAAGCTTTTTATACTGCGATTTTTGAGCAATTCGTGGGTAGCACGACTATGGAATTGATACATCCTTTCAACACGCGGTCACAACCGGTATTGGCAAGATAGAAAATGACTAGCTACTGGTACAAATAATTTCACCAATGTAAACGCCACATTAGGACAGTCGGTGGATGTAAATAGGAACAGTCAATAACTCGAGAGATACATGTGGATGTATGTCGTATTTGAGAATTTTTAATATCGCGAAATACTATTATATGAATATTAAAATTTATAGCACCTACTTCGATCAAAATTGAAGCTGAATGTGCCAAACAAAAATAACTTATAAAAATGAAAGAACTTTACCCACTCCATACGATGATACTCATTTTTTAGTCCTAACTACATGTGTTCGATGAACATCAAGATTCTCCGCTATTTGACGACTTGATTTGTCGGGATTTCCCTCAATGGATAAACATATCATAACTCAAAGGTTGAGGAGGACGAATTTTATGTTCTGCTTGTGTAATGCATCCATATGTATTGAATTAATTTATGATATGCTATAGATTCTGATATCGGCGGATGATAATAAATAAATTATTCACAATATCCTGACATGAATTGTCACTATAATAACATTCTATTATTTATATCTTTTCACCTAGTTCTAGCTCCATTTTTAGAAGATTAGTCATACTTACTAGACACGTTTCTGGATTTAAACCAAATGAATTGTTAGCTGAGAGATGTAAGAATAGAGAGCGCTAGTCCCATAAAAGCCTATGTTATTCGAGTGACCGGGATTGAAAAAAGAGAGTAGTAACCGATTTCTCCCCTCCAACAAATTTTCTCCCGTACTCTATGCGCGGCATTCACAATTCGTTCGACGTCGAGTCATCCGCTAGTGTAGTTCGTCTATGGGAAGCTTGGTAACTCATTCATCCCCACTCCGCGGCTCTAAATTCATTAAGTCTGGTCACTAATATATCCTTTAGCGCTCTCTATTCTTATCTCTCTGATTGTTAGTAAGAATTTGAAAGTAAGATATCGGTTTGTGTCATGAGCTCATATGCGTGTTATAAACATATAGGTAAAAAGCTCCATAAGTGTCAATGTTAGATAGTTATGCCTCGTAAACCATAGAACTATATAACTCAAGTAGAGGGCCCCTGCACCTTAGTTTTTCACCGTTCACAGTATAGCATGACGCTAGGGTAAATAAAAACCATAGTCAAAGTATACAGGTCTGCCGGAGCCTCCCTTTTACTCTTTTTAAAATTCGAGTGCAAGCTGATTGGTCGTTTATTTCGTTTATTTAATGTTATTGACGACGATCTAATATGATATTGTTATGTGCCGGCGATGTGATTGGAGGAGCTAGGTGACGTCACCTAGCGCAAGAAACGATGGAAGGGAGGCTCCGGCAGACCTGTATACTTTGACTATGAATATAAACGACGAGAAACATATAGAGTAGAGGGAGACCTCTATTTTAATCATGATTTCGACATAACGCTGTTTACTTGTATGCTTATATATCACGCCCATTCTGTTCCGGGTTGCTATCGTCATTTGATGCGAATCGGTCCTTTGTCGCACTTATTAAATTTCAATACACCTTGCTTTTTGACTCAGTCTTTATGCCGCAGTATATAGCGTCTAATTAGTACTGCTGTTGATAAATTCAAAATTAAATTGTATAAGATAGTTGTATCTGCTCGTGTTTTCGACTGACGTAATTAAAGTTCATATATATCATCACCCCATGACATCCATTCCTCTAACATTTTAGGTCTTTATTTACTTTATTCAGATAGTTTGTCCCTTTCAAACTTATTTTGTTCAAACCTCAATCCACTGCATAAGAAATGAATCAGTACGGACACCCGAATATTTATGTTTTGATTAATATACTTTGATCATCTGATTTGTCGGTTGAATCAGCTAGAATGTCAAGAGATGTTACTTTAATGAAAGCGTCTGGTTGAATCCATACATCAGAAAGTTATTGCACATTATTTAATAGATTTAGCAATTACCGAAATATCATAATTTGCAGAAAATACTCTATACTTATAGATGGAAAAAAATTTTTGTCTAAATTTCCAGGTCGAATATCAAACAAAGTAATACATTTAAATCGTTTTCAAACATGAAATAATTACACCCAATGACCATAATACTATTTAGTAACCTCAATATGTATCTCGACAACTAAATTGCTATCTGCAATAAATCGGAAACAAACAGTAAACATTGTTGTTTCTTTGGGACATTATGGAGAAACTACTATAGAAGACTATGAACTCTATTGTTGTATATGTTTTTAACTTCACGTGCCAATATGTTTTGGGACAGATCTTGCAATCAAAATTTTGACTATTTCTAATTAAGGTAGAGCTGCATGGTTCGGTGAGATAAGTGTCGTTAGCATGGTTCTGCATTAATCTTTTTTAGGACAACTACGAAATCAAACCCAGGCTGACGTTTCCTTTTTTATTCGTGTTCAAATAATAACGTTAGTCTTCTTCAGTGAAATTTTCCGTTAAATTCAAACCTCGTCACTTGATTAATTACTTCCAGCGCCAACGTTGGTCAAAGTCACATGTCCGTATCGATCCTTTATTAAGCTGTGCTCGAACTCTTTATATATACATATGTATTTATTAAATCTATTTATTTTGTAGCATCGTGTAGCTGGGAAAAAGTGGTTGAAGGTAATTATAGACACTACTAACAATTTTCATGTAGTATGTAAGTATGCATTAGCTAGTAAACGACTGTCAGGCATATTAATCATTTATATGTAACATAACAATCATGCTTTTGCTATAAATATACGCTTTTTAACATAAGCAAAATTGTTTAACAATTTAATAATGTGATAAATATGTAGTAGTAGCGTTACTAATCTAAATTGTCGTTTTTACGCAAAGTTCGTTCGAAGATATAGGTACTCTTGACCTGTTTCTAAATCATTTCCAATATAATTTCTGTTCGTTCAATCGTCCACATTTGACCCGCAGGAGTGTCTAAAAGCCATTTTACTAAAAATAGTGAAGGAAGACACGTGATCAATTGATCACAGCTCATGTTTATTTTAAATAGCACCCCCTTTTTTCACCATCACATTGACTGACCGATTCTCATTAAATATATAAAAGATATAATGTACTATGCCCCTAAAATCGATATTTAGGAAATTGGAAAAAATATCAGATCAACAGTAAACTTCAAATTTTCTCAATTAGCCTGAATATATGTTACAACGTTTATCCAAATTCTGGATTTATTTTATTTACATGATGAATGTCAGCAGATAATAAAAATAATGAGGTGTCAACAGTATCTTTTATAATTCCATATTATGAAGTAGATAGAAAAATTCAATAACTAAAATACTACCCAAGTAATATTACGTTCCAAACATTTCAAAATTCTTTTCTCCACCGACAAAATATAGTTCCCACAAATGTTGAATATTCTGTACCGGCGTTTCATAAACCAGTACCTTTAGAGTACCCGAAAAGAAAACTTCAACGAAGTTAAATCTGGGTATTGAGTTGGCCATGGTCCTAAGTACGGCAACCAGCCATCCTCAAAGTGATCAGTAAGGAACATTGTTACCGCCTTGATGCAATGGGCGGAAGCGCAATTAATGAAGATCTGGCAAAGATTTTGAAATGGGGATCTGCTAATCTAGTAGAGATCATGCAACCAAAACTCAAGCTTGCGGCTTCTCCAGAAAGGCGGATCCCACAATCCCTAATACGATGATGTCGTATGATGATACTTATGAAGTCTTCCATATCCATGCTCGGGATCACCACCAAAAGCACCCTCTCGTGGGAGGATCATGTTAGGTCCATTGCGAAAACCGCTTCATAAAAACTTTGTTTTCTATTCCGTGCCAAGAGCTACTTTAGAACCCAGCAGCTCCTCATAATATGCTAAGCACAGATTCGATCTGTCCTCAAGTACTTTCGCATGTTTGGAGTTCGACTCCCAAACATACGCTGAAGCTCTTGGTTTCTATACAGAATACTATGCCTCCCAACTTTCAAGAAAAATTTGAATGCCTATCTCTTCCTACATTCCACCACTGGCTCACATGATGTTCTTCGAACATTACAGTATTCCCTTTCGTGTAGTCAAAGTATTAAAAAAAAACAATGACTGACAGTACCATCTTTGAAGATCCATGTTTCCTCGAAAAATATTATTACATCTAATTGGCTAAAAATCAGTGAAGAATTCATAATTCACATTAGCTTGTGGTTAGGTTAGCTTACATCTATCTACCTTTTTAACAAAACAGAAGTTTAACAACTACCCGAAAAGAAAAATCCAACGAACTTAAATCTGGGTATTGTTAAACATACGGGATTCACTCTCAATGTCGACTAACAACGCCCTCTGTGGTGTCCCATAAAAAGTTTTGCTTTAAAAACATTCTACCAAAAATTCATAACGATGTGTTCTTTTTAAATCTGGCGATACGTCCAGAGAGCAGGTCAAAAACGATCATCCTGTATAATTAGGCACTGTCTCAATTCTTGCAACACTACCGTGTTTTATTGCAGCTGGTGCCGATACGAATTTATTGCAGCCTGCACTGTATAGGCCAACGGTAGATCTTAGAACGAATAGAAAGTGGTGATGGTAATATTAAGTTGTTTTGGCCTTAACATTTTCCTGAATAATTATCCGTTTTAGAGATATTAATCATTTCAAATTTGAAGTTGTGAATATTGACGGATATTCACCCAGAACAATGGGACTCTTCTTCTACGTACGGCAAGTTTTATATAAATATGTTCTAAATCACGTCGCACAACAAAAATCTTGCATGTTCATGATTAATTCGAATCAGTAGTTTTGTTCATCCAGGAATCTACAGAAATGAGTTGTTTACATTGCATAGTTATATATGAAGAAAAAAACACTTTATTCATTAACTCGTTCATAAGCCATTGTGATGAACAATTGTTATTAATAATGATGAAGTTATTAAAGTGTAAATTTGTGTTTCATTCACATTTTACTATTCAATTTGAATGAATTTACACGTAGTAGGAGTAGTGAACATCTAGAATTTTCGGATTTTCATCTAAATGGATAGAACTTCTACAATTGATTACATGACCTGTAACCAACTTACAAAAATAGACGACATGATCAACTTGAATCAGTAGCTCGTTTCGTTCATGTATATTTACCCTTTTTCCTAGATCAATGTTTAAGGGTTGTAATATTCATGGTCTTGCTTAATATACCTACTAATATAGTACATTCAAATCCAACTGGTTCTTCAGTATTACTAAAAATAAAATGAGATTTTTTCTTTTTGAGGTTTAGATATTTTATTTATATCTTTATCAAAAATTGTTATGTTAATTAGTTTTTCCATGTAATTTAGAAAAGAATAGATGGCTTTGATTAATGAAATGCGTCTGCAGCCGACTTGTGTTTTTTTAAATTCAATTAAAACTGCAGAAAAAATTGGATCGGTTGTGTGTGAAAGAGTAATGTATAGCTAATTATCAAATTTCAAGTAAATCAATTTACACAGCAAAAATCCGTCTTTTGACCCATATTACGAAACCCCCAGTAGGCGTGGGGTGTGAATAACACATTTGATCACGCACCGAAAACTTTTTGGAACCACTGCTACTCGGATTTTAATAGACTTTTAGATGCATTATTCCGTTCCATTTACTATATAGAAGTCGTAAGTTAAATTACTTAGTGTACTAATACGTCCAAACATAGGATCCGTGAGGAATCGACAATTTTTGATAATGTGCATCTTAATCTTAATGCTACGTTATGTGCATCTAAATAATCATGACTAAATATGAATCAATAAATTATGTGTATATATAATATTAACTGACAAGCTAACATGTAATGAACTTCCGTTATAAGGTTTGCCGCTCCAACTTAAACGTTTAGCATCGAGTTTTCTCTCAGATAGATCACAGATTGTGAATGAATATTGATGATCCAGTACGTGCATCTAAATAATTATGAATAAATCTTTATATACATATAGATTAACTTACAAGCTAATATGTATTAAACCAAAACATGTTGTGTAAACAATTTGATCTTTATAACAAATTGTCTAACCTCAATAAGGGTGTCATCTTGGCATATATACTGGCCAATGTCATACTATACCACAAGTTTGATATGCTGAGAGGGGCTTATACCCGTCCTCATTCGTTTAATGGTATTCAACCAAAAATACACATAGTTGGTTGGAAGGTTACATTAGATTTTTGACAGGGCGATCCAGCTGTCAACTATTAGCAAATTTTCCGAGACCTTCTTGAGATTTGAGTTTACTTGTTATATTAATATATGTAAAAATTTTCTTCCTTCATTATTCGTAATTCAATAGATGAGATATCAGCCAGGGAAATCATTTTCAAGAATTATTTAAGGATCATATGTGACGACGTGTTGGTAGAATCAAAATAAATTAACTTACGTCTGTATACAGGCTGTCCCGAATTGTTTGTGCCAGACTTCACAGGGTGACAGAAACATTCAAAATATTTAAAACAAATCATATAACCATAGGTCGGGAAACGCTTTGTTTACGAGATACAGGGTGTTACAGTTATCGAAAAAATATTTCATAATTTTATATCATCTAAACCATTGTATCGATTCAAACCAAATTTTGTATGTAGGTCCCTCCAATAGGTTGTCATGTTCTGTGAGAATATCAAGTCCTAAAAGCAACCAGTGGCGAAGTTAGGAAGGCTCAGTTTTATATAATTGAGAAAGAAATAGTACGGCCCTACAAAAATATAAAACATTTAATTTGCTGTAAGAAGTGTCTCTTGATTTTTTTTGCATCTATCACTGTTTGGCCGCAAAATCAAAGTGATTGTCCATGTGTACTTGATTAACACTGGTAAATACTAGACTTCAGGTAACCATTTAATGAAATGTTTAATAATTTGGTTAAACGAAGTAGGTAACTTAGTCGAGGAAATGAAGCATTACACCTGGAATTTTTGAACGAAAAATTGACATATACATCCCATTTTCTGAGATGATTTATCTAAGTATATAACTTTGAAAATAAGCACTGAAAATAGCTGGGATTGGTTACTCAGGGGTTTCGAGGGCGTTGAACACGAATATGATGTTTAAAAATTCCCATAATGCACCTGGAGGTCAGTAACCCTGAGTACAAGTCGGTCTCAGGTAATTTACAGAAATTTTATAGAAAACTGTCCCAAATTTGTCACTCGGAGGCTTTCGAGGATGCTGAACGCGAATATGATGTTTAAAATATTCTATAATGCACCTGGTGATCAGTAACCCTGACTATAATGTCGGTCACGGGGAATTTTTCAGTTATTTTATTACAAATTATCTCAAAATTGTTGCTGGGGGGTTTTCGAGAATGCTGAACACGACTATGATGTTAAAATATTTTATAATGCACGTGGTAACCCTGACTATAACGTTGGTCACAGGGAATTAGCTGAAACAGGAAATATACAAATTAGAATGCTAATATATGTACCTACTGATAGATTGGTTTTAAAATATGAAAATACTATTAAAAAATAAATCTTTCTTTCGAATATTCTATTTGAATACAATCATATGCGTCGTAAAACCAAGAGAAAAACACAAAAAAAAGTTTAAAAAATTTGAAATTTATATTATTTTAGTTCAAAAAGCGCGCCCGGATTCAAAATAATTTTTATGCTATGATCACTTCTATATGCGCACAGCTACTTGTGTGCAGTACTTTTAAGCTGATATAGTTACTGGCAGTAATTTAAAGTCTACCGCTCTTCACTCAGATCATAAAAAAATATTTTTTTCTCGAAGTGATTTTAGAAAAAAGGAGTTAATATTAAATTGTTTTAATTTTTATAATAGTAAACATAAAAATATGTGATGTAAAAATCTATACAAACACTTACCATATAATAAATGCGGTACCGTCCCCACTATAATCTATTTTATTTTAGAAAACTAATTGTATTTTTTACTATGTATTAAGTTATTGTCACAGTCACGCCACAATCACCTTACAGCAGAACACTGAATAAAAAATGGATTTTTTAAACAAATATTTTTATTGATAATAAACGGATAAAACAACACGTGTACAAAGTTTACTATAAATAGACGTTAAGCGTTAAGTTTTTAAAGCAGAAAAAGTAATAACATTAAGAACAGCTGTCGCAGCATCTTCACTTAGGTGGACGCGCAGTATATGCGCAGATATACAATTCGAGCTCAGGGGCGACTGTATATGATTCGGTAACACGATATAGATATTTGAAGGGGCGGGGCATGTATAAAACTTTTTTATTTATACACATGGGCCTTGATATGACATAGGCCTGATAAACGAGCAGTAAGAAATCATATAAGAAATACTACGGAGAACATGTACTGATATGATCTCTATGAAAAATAGACTCGACTTCCCAAATCGAATGAGGTCATTTACATCAAAATTCATTCATTCGTTCAAAAATTCCAGGATTGGCCTAATTTTATGCTTTATTTCCTCGACTAACTTGAGAAAAATAAAACCATAGTAAATGCTCGAAATGCAATCCTCTAACTTCAATAAATGTTTGGCATCTACAGAATATGTGGCAACTTCAAAGGAGTGTTAGGCGATTTTCAAGCGCGATAAGAAGAACTTTTTGCGCTAATTCGAACCGTGGACGAAACATGAATCCATCACAACACACCAGAGTACAGCCGAAACTGTGGACTTGTCCTGGCGAATCGAAGATGTCGGCCAACAAAGTCATGGCGACAGTTTTTTAGGATGCACTAGGTATAGTCCATATCGATTACCTTGAAAAGGGCAAAACGATCACCGGCGTACATTATGCAGAGCTATTGTATCGATTCGACTCTGATTTGAAGCGAAAGCGGCCACATTACGCAAAAAAAAGTGCTCTTCCACCAGGATAACGCACAGGTCCGCAGTCGCAATGGCAAAATTGCATGAATTGAGCTAGGAATTTGTTCGTCATCCACCATATTTGCCCCTCTGCGATTTTTATTTATTGCCAAATTTGAACAAATGGCTCGGCGAAAAAAGATTTAGCTCCAACAGTGAGGTCATCGCTGAAACAAAGTTTATGTTGAAGGATTTCCGAAATCGTATTATTTGGAAGGAATCGAAAAATTAGAAAAACGTTGGACGATGTGTACAATGAGGTTATGTTGATAAATAAAATAAATTTGAACAAATAAATCATTTCTTGTTTAATTTTTCAGGGACTTTTCACCTTGCCCTCGTAAGTAGAATAATTTGATAATTTGTCCACCTTTAGTAATTGAGTTAAAAAATGAAACCTTAACTTTGATTTTGCGGCCAAACAGTGACAGATACAAAAAATATCAAGGGACACTTTTTACAGCAAATTAAATGTTTTATCCAAAATTTTATCCGAATTGGTTTCTTTACAGGGCCGTACTGCTTTTTTTCTCAATTAAATAAAACTGAACCTCCATAACTCCGCCACTGGCTGCTTTTGGGACTCGATATTCTCACAGAACATGACACCTATTGGAGGTTCTTACGTACAAAATTTGGTTTAAATCGATACAATGGTTTGGATGATATAAAAAATATGAAATATGTAACTTTGACGCCCTGTATCTCGGAAACAAAGCGTTTCCCGCCCCATGGTTATACGAATTTTTGTCATATTTCGAATGTTTCTACCACCCTGTATAATACTTGAAACCAATATAAACTACAATATGTGAATGCATAAGAAGAATAAAATTATTTCGTTAGTGCTTTTTGGGTTAATTCTTAAAACTAATTATTTCAGACTGGTGGTTCACCATACCACACCATACCACCAGCCGACGTCATAGCTGAAGGTTGGGTATTCCCTTCTTTAAAAACTACCAGATCTACATCATTGGATAATTTATGGATTGAAGATTATTGCAAATCTAAACCTTGCGATCCAACATCGGCAAAATATGAATCATACAAGTTGGCCTACGCAGAAACATTACATCGATGGGGACTTCTCTACAACAGAGCTGAAGTGTTGAAATATATGTGTACTCCTCCTGAATCTCATAGAGGTGTTGAATTTTTAACAGACTGTAAAAATTGTCTCAAACCTTCCAAATATTGCAATTGTGAAACTTGTAAGAAATTATCTTTGAATTGCATCATTTGTCACATATCTGTGCGAGGATCAGCAAACTGTTGTATAGTTTGTGGACATGGTGGTCATACCCTACATCTTCAACAATGGTTCGAAAAGTTCGAAATTTGTCCTACAGGATGTGGATGTCATTGTTTGGTGGAAACAGCAGGCATGCTTGATACATAGTTGATATTTGACTGTTTAGATTAAGTACAAAATATTGTGATATATATAGTTAATTTAAGCATTATTATTCAACCGGATAATGGTTGATTACAGCTTAAGAAGCTGCAATATGTAATAAATGAATATTTAATTACACTTGTTTCATCAATAACGAAACTAAAACATAACAAATCTCCAATGACATTTCGATTACAATGAATTGGATAACGCATTCTCCAATTATTATTTGAATATAAAAATGTTGATATTGAAAAGTGCATGCAAGATAATTGCTAAATAATTGATTGTTGAAGCAGTTCCTTTATGGTAATTTATGATATTGATAAACGAAAAAAAAAAGACTGTTACGGCAAAAACCAATAGAAGAATTAAATCGATCAACAATAAATCTCAAAAACTGTATTAGATTTGTTTCGCGCACTGTTCGGTGCGCTAACTTTCTGGCCGATTGTAGAGAGAAATAGACTGGAGGGTTTGTACCGTGAAAGCAGTACACTGTTGCCTAGCTACTCGCACTGAAAAGGTGACGTCGGCGTTTCTTTTATGCAACACAAGCGGCCGCCTCCTTTTATGCAACACAGACCGCGAGTATTTCAAAGGACCGCTCTCCTCAATAACTCGAAAACGACTTGCTGTACGAAATTGAATATTTATGCCAGTAAATTTTTCGAGCATTATAAGTAGTTTGTATAACCTGATATTGCTTGACAGATTATTCATTTAGATACTGCCACCACGATTTCGGTCTATGTTCAGTAAACTACCGGGATATCAAAAATTAATATTGGTCAAGGGTGGTTGTGGAATCTAAAACGTGTGTCTTTACTTTACGTTTGAAATAATTATGTCATAATTAATTTGAAGTTTCTAAAAGTGCGAAATTTCGCAATTTTATACGAATATTGTAACACTCAGAAGTCTTTAGCGCTTTGGACTCCGGGATTTTCATGTTGCCTATCGGAATTAGAAGGTTCGAATTATATAAAGACATAATTGCATGAACGCCAGACGTCCTATGTAATTAGCTACGAACGAAATCATTTTGACATATGCCTCGAGGAGCTCGCTGCGCGTAAGTTAGAGTTTATATATTTTACCTCGGTCTTGTTAATTTGGGGCCGTTTCGTGCCCTGTGCGGGCGGCGCCAGTTGTAATAAAGTGTTTTCGGCTATGGGCCGCTAGCTTTTACCCGCTTCGTGTATATTTTAGTCACGAGAAAATTCCCTTTGGTACGTCGCACGTTAGACGAGCGTAGCTGAGATCTGAGAATAGCTCAAACGGTTTTAATTAAATTTTCCTATTTAATGGACATTTGTCGAAAAAAGAAGGGCCGTCGGGCACGGTCCGATACTAAATCTAACTACATGGAGCGAAAACGGCACGCGAAAAGTCGTATTAGGTACAACCAGTTTGCACTTTTCTAACTCGCGTGCTACGGGCTTCTCACGTGAACGTCATTCGATTTACGGAAAATTAACTATTTCAAAACAGTTTTTGACCCGGATTGTGGCTATCACGACCTCTGAGAAGGTTCAAAGTTCACATAATTTGTAGTTCATTATTGTTTTACAACTGAAATAAATAGGTATGAAATTTGTAGGTTATTGATGATGTCAGTGTGACAGTGACATAATTATTTCAAACGTAAAGTAAAGACACACGTTTTAGATTCCACAACCACCCTTGACCAAGATAATTTTTAATATCCCGGTATTATCTAATTGTTTTCTTGCAAATTTCTAAATTAACTCGCTCATTTTCATAAGACCACTTTTTTTATATAATTTGTAGTAAAAATTGTCTTAACTTCAATGAGTAACTTATTATCCAAATATTCTCCTTCAGATTTTAATATTGTATTTCACTAGTTCTCTTCAAGATTTCAATCTTTTTGGGTAAATAACAAAATCAGTTTATGGGATTATATTGATTATTCCTGCTGATTTAGTTATTTTTCCCTCGAACTTGTGGCCATGGTATTGCTTGTATTGTCTGTATTGCAGCGTTTAAAGGATTGAGACGTCTCCATACTTTTTCCCGTGTCTTGTTGTAGAGGGAAATTCCCGGCAGAGCACTTCCTCCAAACTCATCCAAGTTTCAAGGACGGTAACATTTTTCTTAGTTGGAATAACCAAATTTCCATGATCAGTTGTTTATGTTCTCTAACCAAAATTGAGTTCATCTGAAAATTAATTTCTTAAATTTGAACCTTCGGTTCAAAAATTATATTCCTTTATAAAATTAATGATTTCAATCTAATTAATGTTTGTTTCACTTTCAAATTTTTTAGTATTGAACTTTGTTAATTTATAAAATAAGTATGTTATTAATCAAACTAATTTTATTCCAATTATAATTCCTAGAGGATTAAAATTGAATTGTTAAGATGAAATTTGCCTTTATTTCTCTGATATAATCATCAACAGTTATCCACCTCGTAGTGCCGGAATCTCTTGATTGAGCATTCTATCTTATTTTTTTTCTCTAAAGCAGTTGGCGCTATGTGTAATACGATCACTCGAGAATCTAAGGACACGTATCACTACGAGTCCCGACTGTTAAATATCCTAGTGAGCTAGTTGGGATCATTAAACACAAAAGGTCTCTTGAAAACTTTACAATTTACGAGTTTTAAAACGGGATCAAAGACGTCCTTATTATTTGAATCATTGAAAAAAGTCTAAAGGGATTAGATGGTTAGACCTGGGTGGTCATTCGATGTCATTCCTCCGACCAATAATGTTACTCAACGATGAAATGATGTGGCTTGATGACACGCGATCTCATCCAATTAGGACGACATGTAATTCAAATCGTAGGTTTCAGTAAAAACCTCGTTTAGCATCACCCGGCACAGGATACTGAACACCATTGAAAGTAACAGCGTTGTCATCTTAAAAAAAGGTTCGAGCCAATAATTCCCCAGGAAGTGAATTATTAAGGATGCATAGGTTTTTCTTGAATAACATGTACATCTTCACTACACCACATTCGACAATTTTTGCATGAGAGCGTCGCTCTATACCAATTCTTTGAAAACGTAAATTTTTATGCATACGGCGTCATGTATTTCGACTTTCGATAAATATTGTAAGGGACTTCGTTTTAATCGAGTCATATCTAGAAATTTCTATAGACACGATAATTCGCAATTCCAGCCTAACCGTGTTTACTGTATCAACTCTTAAAACGTGCAACGCTTGAGTAAGAATCTACAATCGGCTAGATAGTTAGCACACCTAACAATGCGCGAAACAAAGCGAAGAGCGTCGAGTATTTCAACGTACCGCTCTGCTAAATAACTCGAAAACGGCTAAGGTAGGACATTGCATTATTATGTCAGTAAATTTCGAGCATCACATCTGGTGTGTCTCAAAATTTCACAGGATTACATTTACCATTTGGCCGCTACACGAGGGCCTACCTTGTGTCATATAAGCCGATTCAAGAGACGACTTCTTCACTCCGTCTTATAAAAAATAAGCGGATGTGCAATGGACAATCTTTTTCACTTTCCCCTGTTTTGACCAATTAAATCAGTTTCCAAAAGTTTGGCATAGACCTGTCGATTATATTTTCGCCTTACATGTACAGATTTTGATTTACATTGCTATTTGAACACGCTTGATAGCAATCTGATTCACTCAAATTCACTGTGGAAAAAAATGACCCGCCTTTTTTCCTTATTCACACTATTAATTCCAAATAGTATTTAAACAGGCGCATTTTCGTTTCTAATTTAGTTCACTCTGATGATGACTACTTATTAGCTGAAAGGTCCTCAGTACTCTTAGTGGACAAGAGTGATTGTTTCTTCTTATAGCGTTATAGTGTGAACTTTTTATAGTTTATCAACAGTTTTTACTATACTTTTTACCAATTTATAATGTTACCGCTGTTTCGACAGTTAAACGATCAACAAACGAGAACAGAAAGTTGAATGGTAATACCATCGACATATACATATGGACTGCGCGTGGCAATGATAAGCGCGGGTAGTGCCGGCGTGAGAGGGGAAAACGAAGAGGACTAATGCTGTCTTTATCTACTTTATCTATCGCGTTTCTATTGGCCGCTGCGTTGCCATGGAAATGCAACATGACTGTAGCTAGTATGTTTACGTTCCGAGCCGATAGATAAAGACAGTATTAGGCCTCTTCGTTTTCCCCTCTCTCACGCCGGCACTACCCGCGCTTATCATTGCCACGCGCAGTCCATATGTATATGTCGATGGGTAATACACATAGTAAAAACAGTGTTGTTTATTTCGTTTATCAAGATAATCGTTAGTTTGTCGTTGAAAACTTTTAGGCGGCCTCATAAGGTTTTTGGAGAAAACTTTCGTATGAGGCTGTCACCGACATACAAATTAGTTCCAGTCAAAAGCTTTTATGCAATGATCTATAATAACAATAATATCACGTGCATTAGTTATGATTTTGTACAGAACTATTAATTTTAAGGTCTACGTGAAGGAAAAAAGTCGGATTTACGACAAACAATGTAAATAACTGTACAAAAATAAACTCAACGTAATATTGGTATTCTATTCAAAGAACATCAAGCTTATTCCAGAAATGGGGAGCTCAAGTAATATTTGATACTTGTCATCTTACAAGTTCCAATAATTTGAAACATATATTCAGTGAATAAATGAAGTTTAGAAAGTGTATAATCAGCTCATGATCTCAGATTTATTTTTAATTTAAGGAATTTATTGTGGGCTTCCTTTGCATATGCCATGAAGTGCAGTGCTAATGCGTAATCAAAACTAGTTCGGACGTCGGGTGCAACATGACCGAGCGTATATTTTATACATCTGGAATACTATTTTACTGAGGCTATCAACTACCACCGGCTCCAATTTGAAACCAGCCGCTCTATGCCCTTACTTCCTATCAAGTGGCACATCCACCGCAAGTTATAACCCCGCGTTCCAAACTTCTGATTTCTAAAGCTATAATGTTTTTATCAACTCCAGATTTAATTTTTCAGGCAAGTGAATAGGTTTGATAGCCTATCTCACAGCTGATTCACCACTTGTAACAGTCGGCTGGGTATTATTATTTCAGGTAGCGTTAATACCTCATCGACGTGTTATATGAATTAAGAATTGTTTGTTGGAACCTGCTCGGGTATCAAAGATCTTAGTTGATCTGCGTACTCTTAAAGTTCTTTTAAGTTGCCACCAGTAGGTGTATAACTCAGCCCACCTATAAGCTGTTTCTGACGTTGCCTTGATCCCTTCCCAGGGACCGCCTCGAATTACGCTATATCTTTATATCTATTCAAGCATACATTTTGAAGGTCGAATTCACTGACAGGTGATTAGGAATTACCAGTTAACCTCGTTAATCAAAATAAATATTTATTGGATAAAAGTTAGCAAAATTTGGTATAAATCAACACAACAAGATTATAAAGTTAGTTACAAAATCTGATTATGGGAATGATAGCATATTAATTTAAAGACTGGTCTAATTCAGGTTCACTCCAAGTAGAAACCTGAGAGAAGGTTATCAATGTACCTGCTCAGGTTATTGGCTGCATCATTCGATTTTATGATCATGATGGACTTTCCACTCGTGTGGGTGTGGTCGCCCTAACAAATGTAGGAGGATACCTGCCAGGGAGGGGAGGTCTGCAGTTGTAAAATGAGGCTCCCTCATTTTCGCACTAGGTACGCAACAAAACTCGCCACTACTATCTTACACTTCTGACCAATCCCCCCGCGGGAGGAAAACCTGCCTGACTGGCCTGCCCAAGAAAGTCTGCCCCCCTCGTTCCTACCACAACCGGTAGGACTTCCCCAGAGTCTGCTCCGTAGACATTCTGGAGGTGAGGTAGTAGCCGGCAATATTTTTCTATCTTACTTGTTCGTCCCTGGGCGATCTCTATCTAGACCCCTTCCTCGTGGCGGACTGTTACATCGACCACACGGACCCATCCTTGGCTCTGTATCACCAAGTCCGATTTGAGATTGTCACCCGAAGGAAGCCTGATAGACGGCTCCTCCGTTGCCACTCTCCGTTTGTCTCTCTTGATAATTTCGTCAATGACGAGTTTCCTAATCTCGTCGTGACGGCGGATCGTCTGAGCCTTTGTCTATATATAGATTGACCCAAAATGTGAGGTCCGCCTGTGGCACCGCTCTGTTCAACGCTACTTTATTTGCAGCAGTGTTGGTACGCATTTTGAGGGCTGTTATAAATCTGCATGGCTTCAAGAGCATTGGAGTGTAAAGCCTTGCATTGGCAATCTTATCGTCGGAAAGAGACTGAACCGACTTGCCTTGCGTACTAAGAGCGGGTCACTTTGTTCTCTTTGCTCTCGTTTTGTGTACTTGCCATCTTGAAGGCATTAATGCCCTTCTAACTTACTGGCCAGTTCAGCCTCGCGGAGGCTACCAGGTGTTGAAGACGGTTTACCATACCGGCGCCAGTCGCTAGAGCTTCCATCACCGGGTCTGGATTCTCTATGAACCTCAGTCCAGCCCGGAGCACCGAAGATGTTACAATTGTCTACAGCTTCGGAAAACCTAGTCCCCGTCTCCCTTGCCACAGTAAATGATTCCATTCGCTGCACTCTGTGGCAAGTGGTATATATCTTTGATCACTACCCGTAGCTCCTGGTCGAGCCTGCGGAAGTATGTTCTTGCCGGAACTGCGATCGCCAAATGATTCAGGTAGTGCGGGACTAAGTAAGTGGCTATGAGATCTACCTTTTGGTGCGGATTCAACGTTAGCTTTTTGAATCGCTGCAGCGTTGAGCAGACTTGATCTCGTAGGCCCTCTATATCAATCCCGGCCCAGGGAGATATTTTCGCACCAAGATATTTAGCTTTAGTATTAGCATTCGCGTACGGTATTGCCTCTCCACTTGAAAGTGTTGAAATCACAAACTTCGAACGGTGATCGATTTCGCGCTCGACCCCTCCGTTGATTGATAGATAATATTTAGAATTAAAGAAAGATTCCTCTCTCTCTCTCTCTCTCTGGTAAGCTGGGGCAAGCCTAACGACCTGATACTCTATCATATCCCCTAAGTGGCGGGCGGAACTCGATCTGAAGGTTAAATAACCACTTCATATTATATCGCCGATTCAACGGTCGAAGTGAATATAACAATTGTTCTCTGGCAACCAAATTGCACTTATCCTGTTGATCTAATATCACAATTTCCCCTCGAATCCCTTGTAGAAATAAGGCACTGAGAATTTACACACTCGAGTTCTACGTCGGATTAAATTATGGGTGTTATCGAACTGTCACACGATGATTTTAAAGGAGCTACACTTTCCGCGAAACGAGAAAGTCGCGCACATCGCAGCGCTGTTTTACCCCTAGGAATAAATAACTCTTGTTCTACAAATACTATATTTAATATAGTACGCAAGCTACCTACAGCTCCGGGTTTCTTTCTTATACAATACTACAAGCAAAATTTAACGTAGGTTGTGCACTTCTGGAGTCCATTGAATTTAAAGAATTTCTTCGTTGACTTATATGAGCACAACTTGATAAATTATCTCTATATAATTAACTGAATTTAATTTGTTACAATACTGACAAACAAGATGTTATCGATTTAAAAAAAATAGATATTAGAAGATTTTTTTTTTTTTAAATAGCATGGGTTAAAGTTCTACTTGCCTTGACTAGAAAGTTACTTATAACTTTATAGATATTATCTTAACAACAAAGAAAAAGAAATAAAAAATGTTTTAATTACTTTGAGTGTGGATTCTAGGTAAAAGATATTTGACTGGAATTAATACTCCTTAGGGAGTTAAACCACGCTGGACAAGATTAGCTTACCGCCCGAGTAGGTGGTGAAGAACTCTCCTTTTTCTAAAGGTAATCAGTTTTTATGAAACCATTGAAACGAGGACCACCCCACGCGCAAATCTTAGAAAATATGATTAATTCAGAACATCGGGGGTAGACCCCGTCCCTATGTTATTGAAGCAAGTTACCGAAAAATGACTAGGCGCAATAACAGTCCGTGAAGGCTCTTTTCAACTCCACGTGGATTTCCCCTGACTCAGGGAAAAGTTACACTGGCCTCGTGCTGTACTTACGTTGCTAAGCATACTTCCTTGCTGGCCCAGAAGTCGGTGCTCCGGATAGGAGATATTAAGTTACGAGACAGATTGTCGCTAGGCCTGCCTGACATATCGTATGTTGAAGATATAATAATTTATAGTTTCATTTCCAGTTTCCCAGCAGTATCTCTATCCTTGTAGTTCATTCCCCTCCACTCCGGTGTGTCCCGGAAGCCATAGGAGGATAACCGGATTATTCTTAGTTTCTCTGACCATTCCCAGACTATCATGAACTAATTAGTTCAGATAAGTAAAGTTAAGGCAGTAAAGCTGATGTAGTTTATGAAATGAAACCCCAACTTCTTTGTTATTAATTGTAGCATTATTACCGAAATAAGTTTGAACAAGTTTTATCATATGGATTCAAAAAAACTGGGAGAATTTGCATTCAATATATTGAATATATTATATTTTCAGTTTTTATACAACTAATTTCCATTTCAGACATGTATATATAAAAATACAGTATATTATAATATAACAATTATTAAAGAAAAAATATTAGATCTATTTCAATATTAATAAATAATATCCTATACATATATAGTAATTCAGAAATACATGTTCATGAAGTACAAGATTGAGATAGGTAATTAGAAGCGGATGTAAGGTGGGGGATTTGAGTTCACTCCCTTAGAGACTCTTTTAGCAAAAATATACCAAATCACATGTGAAGTTGTGAAGATAAGCTGCTACAACCGTTGTATTTAATGACATTAAAAATGAAGTGGTGTAATATGAGCACGTTAATGAGAAATGAATATTTATTTTCATCATTAATAGGTAACGCTTCTAGCCACTACCCCCTTGACAAAATCCTAGATCCGCTAGTAATGAGTGTATTGAACATAGACCTATTATCCTAAGAAGACAGAATTGTTTACATTTAAACACGATCAGACATTGCCAAAATTTCGGGCCACTCAGACCGCTGTATATTACAAGTATGGCCGTATGGAATGTGCTGTTGCCGAATTAGTTGTTCTGTGTGCCGATTGAGATTTGTAATTATTATAAAAACATTCATAGCATTATTTATTGGTTATATTAGAAGCAATACTGTTGAAATATCGTTTTCTCTGAAAAATATTCCATAATTTATGGTAACCTGGAATATACAATCGAGTTATAGAATATTAAAATTTTTAAATATAGAACTATTCCATTCTATTGTATCATTTGTTCAGAAGGAGACAACGCCGCGCACCTTTTATGAATGGGGACTTTGTTCTGTACTACGCAATTTGACAGCTTCCGTATTGCTCTTAGCTATTTCGAAGCGGTGTTGCCTTACAAGTGGTACCAAGTTTTAAATCATAGTTATAGCGTTGCCAATAAGGAATAATTATGACTCGACGACAAAGAAGTCCGTTGGTTTTCTTTGTCATACTTCATGTAATCATTGCGACAAGTCAAATAGAGTTCTATGAATGAGATGTTTCGTCTCCTCAGGATAATAGGTCTATGGTATTGAATCAGATGCAAAATGCTTTTATTGAAACTTTATACGTACATATAATTATTTATTTATTCAAATATATTATTAGACAAGATTCCATTTAATATCTCTTATCTCCATTTGGTTTTAATACAGGAGTGGGTGAGTATAAGTTAATAAAATAATTTATTAGCAAAGAATAAAAATTGTAATTAAAAGAACATGTAGATGTTTCAATCAAAAGATGCCCATGCAATAGTCCACGTAAAATTATTTTCTGTAACGGGCACTTATTAGAAAAAAATGTTTTCGTGATGCCATATATTTCAGTAAATTTATATTATATCATTAAAATATAGAGTAGATGTAAACTTAGTGCAAATGTACATATGAACTATCATTTCATCATTTTTAAAATGGAAAGATTAGTGGAAAACAGATATTTTTCCCTAGACTTCACATAAGAGTAACCTCTAAGCTTTATTTTTTCTTGTTGTATTAGACATTAAAACAGTTCACAACTGAAACACTATGAAACTAATAAGTACGAAATAATCACCCTTATCCTCTAAAAATACTATTAAATTGTAAACTGTAGTTTACTCTGAAGATTGCCACTTTGTAGCTGAAAGGTCCTTAGTACTTCAATAGTATTTTTAGTAGATGAGTTCATGTTCGAAATTGGAATCGAACGGTTTAATAAAACCGACTAGACTAATATACGCATTTTAAATTAATAACTGTCAATTTATTCATATTTTGTTTAACAAACTTATTTTAAAAAAATTATATACATATTGCAATTAACAAATATCCATTGAAACAGAATAACTGTCATTCCATCCAATTTATCATTTCCGCCTTCATAACAGTTTATAGCGAATTGTTACGAACTTTTATTTTTCTTTGCTAATATGATTGATAATTTCCAAAAAGGAATGAATGATCTTATTAGCGATTTTGGACCTTGTATCTTGATTTTTGGACCCACGATCAAAAATGGGAGAGGGCGTATTTTGTTTGCATGTAGTTTTAACTGAATATAATGGAAAATTTGGAAAAAAGTTATTCTTGTTAAAAAAAAATGTATTCATAAAATTTAAATGTACAGCTTAATCTCACGGTATTGTTGTCTTAGCAAACATAGAGCCATAAAAGTTATAGTAGACCAAACAATATTGAAATAAAGAATGAAAATAACTATAGTAAAGTAATCCCAGATATGTCATAAAACTTTCTCACTAATTATATAAGTACAAAAAAGAAATCGAAATTTTAATTAGAAAGGTTGGAATAATTTGGTGATGAACATTGCAAATATAATACCGAAAGTACTATGTGTCGTCTTGTTTAATTCTTCGGAATTGAAAAGATTTGAATGAATATTTTATTTTGTAGTTGACATGTTCAATCTTGTGTAGGTAAAGTTACAAATAGCTTCCAAGCAAAAGAAAGTTTGGTGCTAATCAAATGATATATTTAAGTTGCAATTTGAACTTTTCAAAATTGTTGAATCTTTATAATTCCTCTGTAATAAATAAGAAATGATCACCCTTACCCACTAAAAATAGTCTTAAGTAGTATGGATCTTCCTGTTACCAAGTAGCCATCATCAGAATAAACAGTATTTTTAGTGGATAAGTTTGGTTATTCCTTACTTATTTAGTATTATAGTGTATCCACAGTTGAGAACTCTTTTATAGTTCATTACTTCTGTAATACTTGATTTATGAATAAAAAAGACTATTTATGTTCTATAAAACATTTCATGGAGAATAAGAAATCAAAAGCAAAAAACAACAGCTTATGGTACAGTTGAGAGTACATGAAACACCAGGATGTTTCACTGTTTTAATTTTTCAGCAGGTGCAACCATTACCTAACACTTCCAAACAGGATGCATTTTATGCAAGGCAAATCAGTCTATTCAATTTTTGGGTTATGGCTTGGACGCAAGAAACCCTTGCTTATACTCTTATGATGCAACTACTGCCAACAGAGGGTCTACCGGAAATGCGCGACTAGATGTCAAAATCATTCTTTTATTTTGGGATGGGTTCAGAGGACAAAATAAAAACAATTGTGTCCTTCAAATGTTGATCCAATGGTTATTTTTAACCAAACCCCCTGCACATGTGGAGACAATTATCTGAGCTTCCCAATTATTGGTCATAATGGCTAGTTTTTGGACGTTTTTAGAAGGGATTCAGAAAAATCTATTATGACTACAAGAGATGATTATGATGAGATTATTAAAAAGCATGGAACTTTTAAATTGTTGTGGCACGATTGGGGCGGGTGCGGGAAGTAAATTTGCAAGAAACTTTTAATAACTAGAGCGAGTTTAAAAAATCAAAAGTATCAGGATAAAAACAGTCTAGAGGCAGAAAACAGTTGTGTAGTAACAACTTATGAAAACTTTAGATTTGAAGGTGATAAAGTTGGCCCACATTATTAAAACGTGAGAAAAGCATTCCAAAGGAAATATGAGCAGCTGAAATTTTACAAAGGCCCTGCTTTAAGTAACTAAGAAAAAAAAATATTACCAATTTGCTAAGAATCGGTTTGGGGATGAGTAGATCAACTTACCAGAGTTGGCTATTTCAAGATGGACCGACTGTACTGATTGAATTACTCATTGAAAATTAATCTGATTCAAAAGGATTCAATTTCATTCATATCTACAGATCAAAACAGCTTATTTCTGATACATTCAATATCCTAATGGCTTGGCAATTTCACGCATTTGTGTAGCCTAAAAATTGATCTTACTTAAACATATTAATTGACACCCCTAGTATGGGATATCAAAAATTATCTTGGTCAAGGGTGGTTGTGGAATATAAAATGTGTGTCTTACTTTACGTTTGAAATAATTATGTCATAATTAATTTGAAGTTTCTAAAAGTCCGAAATTTCGCAATTTTATACGAATATTGTAACACTCAGATGTCTTTAGCGCTTTGGACTCCGGGATTTTCACGTGGGAAATTAGAAGGTTCGAATTATCTAAAAACATAATTGCATGAACGCCAGACGTCCTATTTAATTAGCTACGAACGAAATCATTTTGACATATGCCTCGAATAGCTCGGTGCGCGTAAGTTAGAGTTTATACATTTTACCTGGGTCTTGTTAATTTGGGGCCGTTTCTTGCCCCGTGCGACCGGCGCCAGTTGTAATAAAGTGTTTTTGGCTATGGGCCGCTAGCTTTTACCAGCTTCGTGTATATTTTAGTCGCGAGAAAATTCCCTTTGGTACGTCACACGTTATACGCGCGTAGCTGAGATCTGAGAATAGCTCAAACTGTTTTAATTAAATTTTCCTATTTAATGGACATTTATCGAAAAAAGAAGGGCCGTCGGGCACGGTCCGATACTAAATCTAACCACATGGAGCGAAAACGGCACGCGAAAAGTCGTCGTAGGTACAACCAGTTTGCACTTTTCTAACTAGCGTGCTACGGGCTTCTCACGTGAACGTCATTCGATTTACGGAAAATTAACTATTTCAAAACAGTTTTTGACCCGGATTGTGGCTATCACGACCTCTGAAGAGGTTCAAAGTTCACATAATTATTTCATAATTTGTAGTTGATGTCAGTGTGACAGTGACATAATTATTTCAAACGTAAAGTAAAGACACACGTTTTAGATTCCACAACCACCCTTGACCAAGATAATTTTTGATATCCCGGTACTATTACTATTCATTAAAAATTAGTAGGCGTATTATTCTTAAATTGAAATTTTTCCAGGTACTTGGTTGTATTTAACTTGACAAAAATGGTGAATCATGACCTGATTGCTGTTATTCATACTTGAAATTTTACTTAATAGAATCTGTAATCATATATTGTATAAGACATGTTGAATTCAATTTAGTCTAATATATTTTTTAAAGAAAATTGTGCAGTTGAGAATTATGAACATATAACTGTCATCAATTACTTTATTGAAAGATCTTTCACAAACTACAAAACATAAAACTGGTAATAACATCTTTGTGATGTTCTTAGTTACAAATGTGTGGAGTGTTAGAAACTATGAACTCTTGCAAAACAATTTCGAGGCATTTCTGACATTCTATTCATTGTATTTTAGGCATTATCCATCCTTCAAGTTTAATTCAAATGTTACCCAATTTATGAAATTTCATACCCAATGGTATGTATAAAGAACCAATATATTTAACGATGTGATATGGAAGCAGTGGTACTTGAAACTTTCTCAAGTTTCTCAAAATGTTTTCTTGCATTTTTAATGTTTATCAGAGTAACTTCTGATGGAATTTGAGGATCAGACATACAAACCATCACATAAGTATTACTAGTAAACATATCAATGTAAGATGCAAAAACTGAATTACGAACTTCCATACTTTGAAACTGTGCAGCTAATTTTGAACAAGACAATTTGAATTGTTTTATAATATTAGAAACTTTTTCAAATCTATGTACATCCCTGTGATGTTTTCTTTGACAATGTGAAATAACTAAAAATGTGGCACGTTCAAATAGCAAGACTTCGTCAGCATCAACAATATTGGCAAATAGTTTCAAACTGCTTTCTAGCTCTTTGACATTTGGTATCAACATATAAACTATACTAGACCAGGCTCGATATAATGTTTCATCCCATATTGATGTCCTAAAACATGTACATTCTAATGGTCGTGATAATTGCTTCAAATCTGCTTCTCTTTCTTTGAAAATAACATCTCTTTGATCTTCAGTTACTAGATCCATTTTGTGTATGAGGCAAAATACTTTAGCATCTGCTGAATTCTGTAAAATGGCTTCTAAACAAGACTGATAATAATGCATATCCTTTTGTAGCTCTCTACTTTCTACATCGAATACATAGATGAGAACTTCTACATTTCTAAATATATTATCTCGTTGTGAAGCAAAGTAATTTTCCATAAAAGCTTCTTGTCCTCCACAATCCCACAAATTCAAAACGAGATTTCCCAGAAAACGAACATGAGAATGTTCTACATCAACTGAAAATAATCATTTTACAATGAAAATTCTATTCTGTAAATTCCTTCATTACTTACTCGTCGCTCCCAGACGCCTTGTATCCCGAGCAATGTAATTGGCAAAAATGATAGACCTCATGCTAGTTTTCCCTGAACCACTTTTTCCCATAAGCAAGACCTAAGAACATAACATCTCATCAAATATTCATATAATCAGTTGTTCTAGAACTAACCTTTTTCTTCATTTCGTGTAATTTTTAATTTTAATCAAAAATCGTATGGGCTAAAAAGTATATCGTTAGAATTTGTAGTTACTATATACCAGGAAATACAATATAAAAAATCATCTGCTTATATATATATTATCAAATCATACATAATTTGGATTAAGTTTTCAACTGTTCAATACATTTGTTCTGTGATTTGACTATTTGACAGTTTTGAGTTTGACACTTTTGACAGTGGTCCTTGTCAACTGACTATAGAATGGAATGCAGAGAAGATAATTTCTAGAATCTTGGAAGATTCTACTCTCTGAAGACGTTACCTGCTAGAGAATAGCGTATTAGGTTTTCAGCAAAAGAATATTTAGAAAAGTAGATATAAAACAAATGTGGCAATAGATAAAGTATTTCTAAAAGCTGATTTTCTGTTTCACTTGCATGAATTTGCGCAATGTGCCTCTTCCTACTTAGTTTCTTATGAGCGCGTGGCTTAGGAATTATGGCAGCGGTAGTTGGCAGTCGCTTGGTCTGTTTGAAAAGTGAAAAACCATGATATCGCAACCACACTCACGTAATATATTAGTCTTAGGTACATGTCTTCAATCACAAATATGAGGGTCTAGGGCTTAAAGAAAATCAACATAATTTTCTAGATCCTCCTTCCTCCTCCTTTAACTGCAATTTATTCAAGAATTTTGACGTTATGATTCTTTCACATATTAATGCATTCCCGACTATTAACATTAAATGTGCAAAAAATAAATGCTCGATACTCACATTGTTATTTCTTAATCCTAACTGTCTTGCATATCACCATACATATAGCTTAAGAACGAGAACTGTACAAATATGACAAAATCCACATGAAATATTGAGCGCCCTGTCTAACATTTAAATTAAATTTACTTATGTAGAAAAATTGTAGATCACTGCGGTAAGTTAATCTGTTCACAATATCTTCCGTGTACTGCAGTTGGCACGGCTTACATGATAAATTCGCGAATTCAAATTCATTTGGACCAACGAACTCGGAATCCGAGTTCGTTGATTTTGATTTGGACAGATTTAGTATCAGATTGCTGTCGACATAGTTATTTGTTAACTCAATGATCACAAGTTGTGATTCACAACATGAGAACACATGATACAATGAATATATGAGAACATATTCTGTAGCTACTAACTATCTTGTTCGATGCTATATTTCTTGTAAAATGGTGGACCTTGAAAATGAAATCGGTTTTCAGAAATGATTTTTATTGAATCTCCTTATAAATGACGTTAATTTCTGAATTAATTGAAATTCCTCTACTATTTTGGTTCATTTGGTGTCCTCTTATTAAAGAGTGTCTGTCATAATAAGGTAAGTTATTGTTTGTTTTTATCGTCAGGATAATGGCTATCTCTTGAAAGGCTGACGCATAAAGGCGCACCCATAAAGGCTCATATTTTCCGTGTTTTTGTTTTGTAGATAAAGTCACAATTTAGGTCATTCATATAACATCCTGTTACATTATATACCATTTGTTATAGAGATGTCATCTGAAGATGAGAAACCCCCTGCACCACCAGTGCGCTTAACATCAAATAGGGGGACTGATGTAGTCAACAGTTCAATAGCAGTTGACCGACCTCTTCCTAAAGAACCTGAAGATGCCGATCGGAAAAAGAAACCACTCAAATCAAAGAAAATACCAAAATATTTCACTTATGTTGATAAGCCAGCAATATCATACCCTACCAATTTTGAACATACTGTTCATGTTGGATTTGATCCTATATCTGGAGAATTCACGGTAATATTTTTTTACAATAATTAATCTCATTGTAGGAGCTTGTTTTCCATTTAGTTTTAATAATAAATTATTTTGTTACAAGCTGCCTGTTAAAGTAAGTAATATTTATTGTTTTTGTTTAGTTGCATTTAGAGCAATTTATGTGTCACTTCATTCTTGCATGTTTCCTAAATATATATCGGCTACAACAAAGTTAACATACTGATTGGGATGTCGATGCCATCCTGAAGATATTTGCACTTTGGTAGAGATTTAAATGAATGTCTTATACTGTGGCAAGTAATTTAGAATAAGGCAGTGATTATATGCACCACCTGTGTGTAGTGTAAATGTTTTGTTTTTACATAAAGGCAATCTTTGTCTTTGAATGTACATGAAGTAGTGTTGGGTGGGAGTAATCAGGTTCGTATGCCTAGACCAGTGTTTTTCAACGTGGAGGTCGCCAAGTCTAGCTCAGGGGTCCCAGGTTACAAGTCAAATCCGGATAAAAGTAAAAAGTAAGAGTTGTAGGTTCTACATTACAATAAAAATACAACAATTTTAATGAGAATGCTGTGCCTGTTTATTCTTATATAATTTGTTGAATTGTGGTTTTTTTCTATTTTCAGGACAAATAACCAAATCATTTTCTAATTGGAGCCTATTTTTCTCCTTAGATTTTATATTCACCATTGAGTAGAACGATAGTTCAGATAGGTAGGAAGTGGGGAATGGCACAAATAATTTCAAAGCTTCTCTTGCCAGCTCTCAGTATTCTTTTCTCTTCATCCAAAAGAAATCTTTAGCATGCCGTCAGCAGCAAAATCTATAAGTTTTTCTTTCATCTTCGTGGTCAGATCAGTCAGTTGTACTGACATATCCAAAAAAGGATTTAGTATCCATCTATGCTATTGTTAGCTTCAGAATCCAGTTCTCGAAAGTAACTTAATACTTTCATTTCCAAATTATGCAAGCTCGGTATCATGCAAGGAATGTGAGACCTTACTACCCACGATTGGTCTGTTGCAATTTCTTCACCAATCTTCTGAGTGCAAGGGAATGAATCATACATCCTTTTTTGTAATGTTGATCATAAACCAAGTTTTGAAAAGAATCCTTCAATTTTTACCCTTAGACCGTTAGAATGTTTTCTTCTCTAATTTTAATAGCATTATATTTAAGTTTAGAATTGATTCTCATCACATAATGACTGATTCTATTAAATTCTTGTAAGAACACTAACAATTTAGTTTTTAGTTCCAGAACTCAATACCTTCCCTTTGGATAGCCCCCTGACCTTTGTGTGATAAAGGAGATTTCGTAGGAGTGAACCCATTTCTTTACAAACAATTCTAAACAGTCAAATTTGCAAGGTTCACAACTATGATCACCTATTAGGCACATCATTTAAATCGGAAAGTCCAGGGGAGTTGCCATAATTTTTTCATTCATACAGGGTATTCAAGAAGGTTTGGAAAACACTGGCCTAGACAAATATGAGTGTCCATTGTCCAGTAAATGTGAGGTTAAGTTTTCACTAATAAACAAGTCACTATGACAAAGCCTTACATTTAAAAATATTGTTTTAACAATAACAAAAGACCTAGATTGAACTAAAAAATCATCTGGATACATTAATATTTGTGAATTTGCAAAAAAAATGTATAATGCCAACAATGAAAAATATTACTATTTGGTTTATATTGAAGATACAAGGATATATTCAGGGCGTCCTTTCACAAAACCTACTCCGAGCGTCCACCACGTATTTCTTATGCATCTACTACTACTATAACATATTAATATTTGCCACCTTTGAACAGTAGATGTCGTAATAGGTTCATAGGCTCCATGTGATGGGGAACATTTTTTTAAATTTACACTTCGCCCCGTTTCTTGTAGTATTTCTGACATCCATCTTCAGTTATTCAAATAGAATTATAGTATTTTATTAAATCATAAGGACAACCGTGTTTTTCTGGTTATAAATATGTATCGCCGTATATTTTTAACCGGCAGAAGAAGAATTCTCATTTCAAGATTCATGTGACATCATCAATGTGAAGTCATAGTCTATTTATATCTTTGTCCTGTGGCAAATTTTGATAGCTCATGTGACAGTAAGTGTCAGAATAAAACATAGAGTTCTTAGATGCATTATGGAGACCAATTGGATAACATTTCAATGCAACATATAACGTATTTCACTAGCAGTTTTTTTAATCATTTCCAATATATTTTCTGTTTCTACAATCATTTACATTCGATCCGTAGGAGTGTCCGAAAGCTATTTTACTAACCTCAGTAACTTCACCCCTAAAACGTGGAATTTTCATTTTAAAGGTCTACTTCTATACTAACATCGCTGTTGATATGACAGCTTGTCAAAATCTTGGAAAAGTATTTTTTCGATTTGTTTTATTTTAGTTAATGATTGATTAATCACAAGAGCTAGCCACTTCAAACTTGGAGAGTATAATGAGATGAGAAGACATTCAAAATGATCTCCACTGAATTTTTTCAATTTTGGTGGTGAAACTCGCCCCAGCTGAAATGATTAAGTGGTAGCTTATTTTAAAAGTCTTCTGTCTCTAATTACACCCCTCAAGATTGAAGTCGCTTACTCTTGTGAATAATCAAATATTAAGTGAAATAAAATACTTCCAAGAATCCGACAAGCTGTCATATATCAACGGAAATAATAAGACCCCAAACTTGGCAACTGTAATCAGGCACAAAAGAATGATTTCAAAATGAGGTATTACTCGACCCCCTTCCATCCAACATTTTAAGAGCGAATATTCCTACTGCACAGGTAAAGTGACTAAGTTTATTATGCAAATCGTTTCCTCCTTAAACAAAACTTAATGGGTCCATTCGTTTTTTCTCTTCAGGGGCAGACGTGTCAGGTGGATATTTTTAGTTGGGATATCCTGTATATAAAAACTCCTTCAGTATAATTTTTTTCCTTACCCCTTCGGAGGTATGCAGCTTAAAAACGTGTATTAGTTTTACTATGTAACAGTGAGTGAACCAACTAAAAATATGTTTTTTATTGAAATGATCATGTTCTCCGGGCCTTGATGGAATCTCCTCTTGTTTGCCTTTATTACATATAATTAATATAATAATATGTCACTCCCTCCTGCTTCAAAACATCAGTAGATATGATTATTTACATAAGTAGTCCTAAGTCAATGATTATTATATCTTATTATATCTGTTATATATAATAATTTAGCAAATATATTTGAAAAGTGTATTAAAAATAGATTGGTTCAGTTTTGTTTTCCTGTTTTAAACTATAACAGGATTGAAGATGTTACAATGACAGAACAAATAAGAAGTCAGTTTTCAGCCAAAAAATATGTAATTAATACAAAAAAAACTCAATTTACCAGGCGTGCGATAAACAATTGACTATTCTTTCTATAACTTACCTGTCTTCTGATTGTAACTAATCACAACAATTAAAGCATCTGCTTACGATTAATTGAATAACTGTAACTGGTAGTATAGCACTTAAAATGTAGAAAATACCGAAGAATTTTCTAGTACCGCTCACGAATCGACGGCCTGCAAGTATTATATACAGCCACCTTTCGCAATTCCTACTCTGAGCGTTCACCACGTATTTTTCCGTAAAAAATAGATGAAATTTACATTCTACCGATTTCAAAACGTCCAAAACATACTGTAAAATATTTAAATTTCGGTTATTGAGCGTTCGGGGAGTATAGTACCTAAGTTGTTTAATTTAAAGGCTATGGGTAAACCATATGTAGCTGAATTGATAGGAAGGATTTTACGAGTCAAAAGATAATGGGATTTAAAAAAATACCTGACGATATTCTGTTTTTATTTTATCAAGACCTTTCATAATCAATAATCAACAATCAAAAGTCGGAAACAAACTACAGTTTAGGAACAGGAATGATTCAACAATTCAATCGGAAATATTTTTTCTTTTAACCCGAGAACATGGGGTAGTATCTCTGCTTAGTCGGTCTCAATTTCCAGTTCCACAAGAGAGATGACAGCCTAATCTTCCATAGGTGAGAACCGTCTTTACAAAATTATGAAAACTCTGATGCAGTCTTTACAAAATTATGAAAACTCTGATGCAGGAATAATCTGACAGTATATGTAACATTTGATTATCTAATGTAACATATCACTGAATAATATTCATCCACGTGTTAGTTGGGGGAAGTAATTTTTTTTTAACTAATAATTCACAGCTCCTATACTAGCGCAAATTAACCAATTTTATTATGTATTTAAAATAATTAAAGCTAGTATAAGGTCCATCAATCTGTTAGATTTAATTATTTTCTGTTCTTGATTGGTGGCGTTATTATTATCATTTACTTTTCATTGATATGATCTTTAGTTTCCTACTTTATTTAAAAAATCATCATCTTGAATGTTTTTTATTTATTTCATTGTGGCACACTTCTTTGTAGTGGTAAATATTGTATATAATACTGTTTTAACTTGTATTGAATGTAAATGAATTCAATTTAATTAAAATAAATTTGATGCTTTCAAACTATAGCATTATGGAAATGGAACTTGTTTACATCTTGATTCTTTGTAGTTCTGTTATTTATCAAATATTCAAAACATTCGAAAAAATTACTGTAATGACATTAATTTTTTTATTAAAGGCTTGTTAATAAAAAAGTATGTCAAGTCATTTTAAATAATTGTCTCTTTAATGCTGAAAATCAAAAGCTGATGAATAATGAAATTGTAGTTTCTAGGAAAATACTAACATGACCGAAATTTCACATTCAGCACTTCTGAATTTCCAATGTTCCAAAAATATATATCTAACCAAAAATTTTATCAGTTATCTCTTTACTTTGTAATGTATTTCTTTAATAGTAGATTAAAAAAATATACAATTTTATTTGTTCTATTTTGGAAACAATTTTTTATGAATGAATTTGAAACTACAATTTTGATTTTATCAATAATTGTCAAGGGACTTGTTAAAAGAGATTTCATTCAAACTGGTGGTGGATATTTTATAGCACTATGGAAAGTGAAATAGTGCCGACAATTATAGTTTAAGAACAAGCTGATTTACTGTTTGAAAGAAAGGGTTGGTATGATGAAATAATAAAGAGTAGAAGTAGAATACATAAGAAACCATGCATCAGTGTTATATAAGATTGTTAAATGTTTTATATATTTCAAACATTTATTAGCATTTCCGAATTTTGTCATAACATTGTCAAGACATTTTTATTCCTTATGTAAAACACAAAAAGCTTATGACTAAGTGGTGCAATATTTATGTTAAGCTAATTGAGAATTTTCTTCTCAGGGTATGCCAGAAGCATGGTCGAAACTGTTGATGAACTCCAACATAAGCAAGCAAGAACAAAAGAATAATCCTCAGGCTGTATTAGATGTTCTGAATTGGTATGATTATAGCTCTAAGGAACCTATTAATACAAAATATATGACAAAAGCCACAGCAGCAACTCATTCAGGTAATTTTTTTATGGTTTTTATGAATTTTTTTATGATTTTTATGCATATGCAAATAAAAAGACAATCTAAGCAATAATATTAGCTCGAATTTACACAAGGCGATTAGTAAATTGCTGGAACATGACAATATGATATTTCTTCATGAAAACCTCAAAATAATTTTTTTGATTGTTAACGTTGGTCTATTGTTATATAACGGTTTTCAAGCGCTACCGGTAATTTTTCAACATTCGAATCACGGTGTTAGTCAATGGTAGCCACTCTGTGGATCCGGTTTCATACCTGGTTCACGGCTGAGATATTTTCGATACTTTCTCGCAGAAATAATTATGTACTCCCTCCAGGCCAGTTTGTTCAAGTTGCTCAATAACGTAATTGACTGCCCCATGCTGCTGTAAAGAGCCAATTTCCTAGTTCATCGGCTCAACTCGCGGTCTGTAAATACTTTCTACCTCCAAACTCCTCGTACTAACTTAAATTATCTCCATTATCTTGCATGTGCCATGCCTATAACACCAATGACACTCATACTAAATACCGGGCACGGTCGTACATACAGGTCTGGAAACTCTATGGCTGACTTGGGTCGCTTACGCGTCGTGAAACTCGTAGTCCCTCGCTCAGCCACCAGCTGGCGCTTGGATCAAGAGGGGGTAAAACGATTTCTTTCCGGAATCGCAAGCAGTGTTGCTAATGCCCATTTGCACCGTTTAAGCATAGCTTAAAATTGTCGAAATGTTAACTTTGAACCTTTTAAAAGGTCGTGATAGCCCCAAACTGGGTCGAAAACTGTTTTGAATTGGTTAATTTTCGATAAATCGAATGACGTTCACGTGAGGAGCGCGTAGCTCGCGAGTTAGAAAAGTGCAAATTTACGGTACGTAGAACGTCTTAACGAGGACTTTTCGCATGCGGTTTTCGCTCCATGACGTTAGTTTATGAAAGCGGCCTACTAAATAGCATAGTCTCGGGCCCAAAATGTCGATTAAATAGAAAAATTCAACTAAAACAGTTTGAGGTATTCTCACCTGTCAGCTACTAGCGTCTGACGTGCGATGTACCAAAGGGAATTTTCTAGCTACTAAACCTTTCGTATAAAATTGTGTTTACTGACACTTGTCACAGAATACTCTTCATAGAGATCAAGATGATACTCTTACTTGACTCCTTTTATGATTCCCCTACGTGGCGTCTTTTGGTACTACGCGAAAGTCGACGCGTAGTGGACTCACTGCTCACATAGGAAACAACCTCGAGTTTCCAGGCCTGTGTATACGACCGTGATACCGGGATATCAAAAATTATCTTGGTCAAGGGTGGTTGTGGAATCTAAAAACTTGTGTCTTACTTTACGTTTGAAATAATTATGTCACTGTCACACTGACATCATCAATAACCTACAAATTTCATACCTATTTATTTCAGTTGTAAAACAATAATGAACTACAAATTATGAAATAATTATGTGAACTTTGAATTTTTTCAGAGGTCGTGATAGCCACAATCCGGGTCAAAAACTGTTTTGAAATAGTTAATTTTTCGTAATTCGAATGAAGTTCACGTGAGAAGCCCGTAGCACGCGAGTTAGAAAAGTGCAAACTGGTTGTACCTAATACGGCTTTACGACGACTTTTCGCGTGCCGTTTTCGCTCCATGTAGTTAGATTTAGTATCGGACCGTGCCCGACGGCCCTTCTTTTTTCGATAAATGTCCATTAAATAGGAAAATTAAAACAGTTTGAGCTATTCTCAGATCTCAGCTACGCGCGTCTAACGTGCGACGTACCAAAGAGAATTTTCTCGCGACTAAAATATACACGAAGCGGGTAAAAGCTAGCGGCCCATAGCCAAAAACACTTTATTACAACTGGCGCCGGTCGCACGGGGCAAGAAACGGCCCCAAATTAACAAGACCGAGGTAAAATGTATAAACTCTAACTTACGCGCAGCGAGCTCCTCGAGGCATATGTCAAAATGATTTCGTTCGTAGCTAATTATATAGGACGTCTGGCGTTCATGCAATTATGTTTTTAGATAATTCGAACCTTCTAATTTCGATAGACCACGTGAAAATCCCGGAGTCCAAAGCACTAAAGACTTCTGAGTGTTACAATATTCGTATAAAATTGCGAAATTTCGCACTTTTAGAAACTTCAAATTAATTATGACATAATTATTTCAAACGTAAAGTGAGACACACATTTTAGATTCCACAACCACCTTTGACCAAGATAATTTTTGATATCCCGGTATGATATTTTCAATTCTAGCCTAAAACAGATTGCTCGCCTACTGCATTGAAACAATATTCATACTTTTCAGCTCTTTTTTTTTTCTTTTCGTCTTTGCACATTGCTGTGATAAATATTTTTGGCTATTTTCTTTTTCGTTTTGATTTTGTCTCTCTCGGACTAGAGTATAATTAGGTTATTTAGATTAAATTTAGATAAAAATTGTTAATATATTAATTTTCTTATGCATTGTCCTGATCTATAATTGGGTTTATACCTGTTGATCAGTGTAAGATTAAATAAATAAATACTACACGCAGTAGCCGTGTCTATGATGTCACCGCACGTTAAAGAACCTTGGAAATAGTCAGGATTCGGCGAAATATTCAGGTTGGATTGAGTTTGCCTCCTGGCGTCAGTGATAAGACACAGTAGCAGAAATAGGCCGATGTTAAATAAATATGATTAAAAAAAATGTCCTCACTTAATTTTCAATTAAGCTTCATTTCTAATCTAATTTTTATGAGTTATTGTGTTTATGATTGAGGATACTTCTCCTGCTTTGTGCATTTACTACACCAAGCTTATGTAGCAAACCTAAATTTGCATATTTCAAAATATTAGCAAAAGCGACGTCTATAATGAATGAAAAGCATTTCATATCTGATTTCCCAAACATCCTTTGAACCGGTTTTTGATATTTGTCGATTTTTGTAGGTTCATCGCTGAGTCGTGTATCAAGTTCGAGTCCAAGTAGTACTACTCCAACAGAAGCAGAAGGATGTTCCCAGTCGTATCATAGTCCTGTACATGTAGTTAGCTCTGAAATTGAAGATGAAGTACCTCCACCACCCATAGCTAGCCGCCCAGAACGAACTAAAAGTATTGTAAGTGCACTTTATCCTAATTCGGGTTCCATTTCTTTCATTATTTTGTCTTGCAGTACACCAAACCTTTACATGAAGAGCAAATCACCTATAACAGTGTTGGAACTCCTACTCATAGTTTAAGTCCGGTTCACATAACACCGACACATGGAAATAATGCTAATGCAACACCAGGTGCCCCAATTTTAGATAGGAATAAAAATCAGGCAGCGCCTGAAATGTCGAGGGCTGCCTCGGAGAAACGAAAAAAGAAAATGACTGATGATGAAATATTAGAAAAACTTAGAAGTATAGTTTCGGTTGGGGATCCTAATAGGAAATATAATAAAATTGATAAAATTGGACAAGGGTGAGTACAATCAAGATCTAATCTCTTAAAATGCATTAAATTCATAAATTTGAATGCATGTTACGAATGGGAGATGCTGTATTTTATGATATTATAGAATTATGTCTAAAATTCCTATTATATTTCACTTAACCAATGATAGATTCAAAAGAATGTGATCAACTCTTTTCTCTGACTAGGTTCCACTCTTTTTGAGTTTTTTTTCAATCTATATTGAATTTACATTTTGTATCTGTTACCAAAAAATTTGGAATAAAATACAAATTCAAATATCGAGCAGTTAATTAATGACCCAACACGCATCCCTGATAACAACTATCATTATGCCAATATACTTGACTTATTCCTCACTAACAATCCAGATCCCTATGAAGTAAAGGTATGTGCACCATTAGGAAACTGACCATTCACTCATCACTATGATCTGTCCCTATATCACTCTACGAACCAATCCAACACAGTTTGGCATTACAACTCGGCTGACTGGGATGGTCTTCCCATGTTTTATAGTGTTTTTTTCTTGGAGAAGCGTATGTTTTGAATCTGATGATCCAACGCAATGTGCCACAGAGGATCTCGGATATTATCAGGCTAGGAATGGAAACTTACATACCCCATACCAACAAATAACCGTCATCTGGTGAACGAAGGTTCAATAAAATCTGTTCTAGGACCGTCGCTTTAAAACAAGCAGCATACCGTCGTTGGCGCGGAAACCCATGTCTGGAGAACAGAACAAAATACGTTGAAGTCAGAAATATGTGCAATGAAAGAGGCATATAATGCCAAAATTCAAAGCTTATCGAATACCTGAATGGCTCAAGTTCATTTTGAACTTTCTCCAAAGCAATTGCTAGGAATTTCACTTCCAGCTGGAAGACAGCTAGAGTGCAACCAGTTCCAAAAACAGGAAGGAAGACCCATTGCACTATTATCTGCGATTTCTAAAGTGATGGAGAAAAGCAATCAACATCGAGCTCATCAAATACCTAGAGAGCTACAAAATTGTACAATATGGCTTTCATCAGCAGAGATCAACAGGAGACCTGCTTACCTAAGGGACACATGGATGGCAGAAATTTATTGAAAAAGATGGAAAATCTCTAGCTGTATCATTGGATATCTCCAAAACATTTAACCGAGTGTGACACCAAAGCCATCTTGGGAAACTTCCGTCATATGGTTTGCCGTTTCAACTGTGTCGCTTACTATCGAGTTTTGTCTCGGATAGATCACTCCATGTGGTGGTTGACGGAGTATCCTCCCATACAATAACTATCAACGCTGGTGTTCCACAGGGATTTGTCTTGGCACCAATTTTGTTTCTGCTTCATATCAACGATCAGCTGAAAGTGACCACCTGTCCCGTCCACACCTTTGCAAATAATGGTACACTTCATACCGCTTTATCATCTAGAGCCCCTATATCATCAAATGAAGCCAGAAGAGCGAGACAGGGACAGGTTGACGCAATTAAGGGAGATCTGGTAAATATTTTGAAATGTGGATCTGATAATCTAGTAGAGTCTAATGCAACCAAAACTCTAGATTGTGTGTTCTCCAGGAAGGTGGATCCCACAATCCCTAATATGATGGTGTCAGGTACAACTATTCCTATGAAGTTTCCCATAATAATGCTAGGAATCACCACCAACTGCACCTTCTCATGGGATGATCATGTGAAGTCCATTGCGAAAACCGCTTCACAAAAACATGGTTTTTTATTCCGTGCGAAGAGATACTTTGCATCCCAGCAACTCCTCATAATCTAAAAAGCACAGATTCGACCTGTCCTGGAGTACTGTTCACGTGTTTGAAGTTCGGCTCCCAAACATACGCTGAAGCTCTTGGATTTTATCCAGAAGAGAACTATTCGTTTGATTGATGATGTCACACTTATGAGTACATTGACCTCTCTAGAACATCTCCCTTTTGTATAGATATTTCCATGGTCAGTGTTCATAAGAAATCTCGTCTGTTTTTCCACCACGAGAGATACCAGATAGGCAGACTAGACGAGCTCACTAGTCACCACTTCACTGTCAAACTCGAGACCTGCCGAACTTCATCCTACCAGACTTCATTTTTTTATTGAACAGCAAAGTTGTGGAACTCTTTACGTAGTGAGGTCTTTCCCTATGCCTATAACTTCCAACCTTTAAGAAAACTACGAATGCCTATCTCTTTCCTACATTCCACTGCTAGCTTCGAACATTATAGGTTTCCCTCTTGTGTAGTCAAATTATAAATTAAAAAAAAAATACGTTAAGTGTATATATTTAAATTTGTATCATTTTGTTATTCCACATATTCTAAAACTGAATTTATATCAAGTAAATGCCGAATTCATAGAGAAATATATGAAAAATAAATCTTATCTATAAAAATTGAGAATTTAAACCCCTAAAGGAATTGTAGCATCATAGTAGCTATTGTTTAAGTTTTTATTCATTCTATAAGATAACATTATACATTCTATAATTTACCACATTATTCCTGTTGATAAAGATTGTGTTCACTTTAGTTATTATAATTGCTGGAAGAATTACGGTTCTATTTTTTCATGAATTGTCCAATTTAAGTGGATACCAAACCGCTTCGCTCGCTGCGCTTCAATTAATAATTTTCTTTTTCGCATAATGACCAAAGACAACTTTTTGATACATATTTTCAGTATCATCTGGAGTAATAAGACATTTATAATCTGTTATGAATTAAGAGTTGCTAGAAACGTCACTTATGTTTATATATTAATTTTATGTTGTACTTGAAATCTAATTGGGAAATATAATTAAATGAAAAGTAGTCTTCATAAGACATGTAAAAACAGTATAGAGTCCATTTGGTGCAAAATACATCTGAAACATAATGATAATTGAAACTCAAAGCTATCAGTATCATCTTTATCATAATTTAATATAATTTTACAATCCAGATGAAGTTATTCATATTTTTTAAACTACACTCCGATGGCTTTGCTTCTTTACCTGCCTCAAATTGTATGTTCTTCATATCCAGTCAAATATTATTTTTTGTTTAGTCAAGGTAACATTTTGAATACTCGTTACTTAAATTTGATATACTTATTTCACATTTTTCATGATCTGGTCCTATGTGTCTTGAAAGAGATTGTTGTATTTATATAAAATCCGGGATATATAGTTCATGTTATAGAACCAATCGTGAAACAATAATGTAAAACCAAAATTGCTATTGTTACATAGGTTTTGAATTAATATTTAAAAAAAATTTTATAGTTTATAATTTACATTGATTATGCAATTTATCAGATTGCTATGTTTTGTCATATCATCACTAATGAACAAACATCTTATTCGATGTCGATCATGTAATGTTTTAGAAATTATTACATTAACTTAAAGATTACATTTGATGATATTTTCCAGTGCCTCAGGGATAGTTTATACTGCTATTGAAAGTTCTACTGGGATGGAGGTAGCTATAAAACAAATGAATCTATCTCAGCAGCCTAAAAAAGAACTGATTATTAATGAGATTCTAGTTATGCGAGAAAACAAGCATGGAAATGTTGTTAATTACCTTGACAGCTATTTAGTATGTGAGGTAAGTAAAACTATATGTCCTAGTTTATCAAAGAAAATCGTTGAAAAATAGACACTCAAATAATGGAAGTTCCAAATAAAAGTGACATCAACATAGTAATGTTTTAATTTTCCAATATGGATAGTTGTAAGTTATGTGTTTTAACTGAAGATGGGTGGAATGTACATCTCCTAACTATAAAAAAATGTTAATTATAACTACCCAAAATCTAATGATAAAATATTGTCACTTACAGGAGGCATTTCTGTGTTTCTATTGGTTTAAAATATAAAACTAATGAAAGTGAGGGTAAGACATGAGTATCATAGACCCTGCTCTCAAGAAACATCGCAGCAGTATAACCTTTAACTCCTATAAAAACTGATAATGGCGGGATTTTAATTAATAGCGGGATACCAACCATTACCATTTGAGAAATTTAATGTTTTATTCAGAAACAAGCAATGCTGACAAATACAAATTATGGAAAACATAGAAATGAGAAATATCAAATGTTCCTATAATAAAATTTGAAAAATTCCCAATGAAAGATGGAATATAATAGAACTTTATTTCTCAAACAATAATTGTTTTACAAAATATACATAATCAAAAGTCACGACATTATGTCATCATCGATATATTCATATTTACCACACTTGAAGAGATATTTTACAAAAATTTGATATTAACGTAGATGACAGAAAATGTTGGAATATCCAACAAAAATCGTTATTTATGTTATCCAAAGTTTTTCATTCTTCTCAATTTATTCTGAACGCTTTATATAGTATACTGATTTTTATCTTATCTGGTCAGACTTCTTGTCAGTTTTCTATTACCATTTTCGCTGAAGTTTCTGGAATAGTATCCTCTGATTAAAGTATTCTGGTTATGAAATGATCATAATCGTCATAACCGTGAAACATTAATTTTTTTAGTTCCTGTTCATTGTACACTTTGGTACTCGGGCTATGCTAATGAATTACGTACTATGATTACACCAAACACAGCGCGCAACATGCCTTACTGTCTTAGACATCATCTGGGATTGTTTTTGTCATTACCTTAGGATAACAAATCCCTTCACTTCAACATATCTGTGAACCTTGTATTGTACCATCATCCACAGTTGATGTTGCCGAAACATTCACCCAGTATTCACTGTAATGTCATAACTGATAAGAAGCAGTTGATCCCAGAATATGGTTTATTGTAATCCAATTTGATAATATTTCAGGAACTCTGGGTAGTTATGGAATATTTACCTGGTGGTTCATTGACTGATGTAGTAACAGAAACATGTATGGATGAAGGTCAAATAGCAGCTGTGTGTCGAGAGGTATTGCAAGCACTTGATTTCCTCCATTCAAATCAAGTTATACATAGAGATATTAAGTCTGATAATATACTTCTTGGATTGGATGGGTCCGTTAAATTGAGTGAGTTGAGCTGCACTTTTATATGTTTTACATTTTATGTTTATTCGATAACCAATACTTTATTACATACCAAACATCAAGTGTATTGTAAATAAGGCTGCGATGATTTAAATCATTGATTTAAATCTAATGATTTTTTTTTTAAATCAATGATTTAAATCAGAAAAAAAAATTTCTGCAAATAATTCGCTTTGATTTAATCAATTGGTTCAAATGCACATTTTGTATATGTATTAAAACAAATAAATAGCTGGGGAGTAGGGTTACAATAAAATAAATGTTATTGTGACACGGTGTCAAGTGGATCATTCGCGATGCGGTCTCTGTTCGGAGGTTTATACCCTGGATTTAATTTTCCGATCATCGCTTTGACTTCCTTGTGCTCGACACTGTTGAACGAGCTGTTCGTCGCATACACGTAACGTGCAACCTGTTTATCGAGGGCTTCCTTCTGCGTGGCAGTTACAATGGTGACAAAACGATGCAGCTCCGGATTTCAGCTTCTTTGCTGGAGCAGCTTCAGAATCTTTGGATGACGTTGGGCGTTTGTCTGGTCGAATTCCTGTGACAAAGATTTTTTTGTAATTTGATTGCTCATTCTATTGATATTTATTGTGCTTAATTTTTTGAATATTATAACTTTAAATAAAACATACCTGCAGGTTCATCAGCTTCATCCTCGTCATGAGTGATCGAATCTTTTTCACATTTATCCCAATGGGTTTTCATCCGTGCAACAAGGCCTTGCAGTTCTTTTTGGCATTTCTTGCATTTGGCACCCAAATATTTGTCCCCTTTCAGCTCATCGAAATGTTGCCAAATCGCGTCTTTTTTCCGCCCACTCATTGTTCCGAATACGCGAAAAACTCTCCGCAAACGGGCAGCTAGTGCTATACACTATCGTCAACATGAACGAGCAAGAACAGACCAAATTGTACCCGTGTTTCTAACCATGTCTTTAGGGTTTTAACTATTTCGCTATTGGTACGGCGATTGAAGGTGGCGCGAGCGTTTCACCGCGAAATTCAAAACTGTAAATTACAGCGATACAGGGTATTGAGATGGGATTATGTTATGGATGTGTAGTTTTACTTGTAATACAAGTAAGAATATGCATCCAATTGCATAAGAATCGATTGTTTAATGAACGGTGCACATAAAATCAAAAAAATCTGATTTAAATCAAAAAAGTCCGATTTTTTTTTTAAATCATGATTTTTATCAGCCCTAATTGTAAAAATAATTTAATTTGATTTTCATTTATTTCCAATTTATGGCATCGGTACACAATTTCTCCTTAACATTGTTTTAATCATAGCGTACTTTAATAAATGCTCTAAAATATCGCCATTGACTTCGTCTACGGACGACAACCGTTGTTCTTATGATTGCATCAAGCCTCTAATATCAGTTGCAGTACTTAAATATGTCGAGTAAGTGCATCAGGAGTGTCGACTTTAATTGATATACCTCATTTACAAACCAGCCTTAAACAATAGTCCAAAGGTTTGAATTCTCCAGACTTGGAGGCCAACTAATAGGATCACCGTGACCAATCCAAAGCCCTGAAATCTTTTCATTAAAATGTTGTCCAACCAGAAGAGCGAAATATGCTACTTCATGCTGATAATACTTTGGAATTTTAATGTTTCGCAGAACATGCTATAGTAGTTCCTGAAATTATTTTTTTTTAATGTAAATTAGTTTTTCACAAGTGTCGCACAACAAGCATAATGTCAGTATGATTCACTAAGCAGAAAAAAATAATCCCCAGACTAAGTACAAAAGAATTTTTGTACGTGATCCAAAAGCCGAGATATTGAAGATTTTGCAAGCACAAGCCACTTTGAATGCAGTTCCGGCAGCCGCGTACGCTTCACTTTGTGCAATTATTTCAAAGACTTTTCACCCTGAAAATTCGAAAAATCGCTATATTCCTTTGATAACAGTATAGCACAACTCTTCAAGAAGATAATAAGCCCAGAATCGTTACTCTAGGACGATCCGCTGAGAAGATTAGCCAATTTATGGGAGCACCTTTTTTCCGAAAAATCGATAAATCTCGAAAAATTATCAATAATTCAAATTGATAAAAAAATCGTTTTTCAAACTTGCCATGGACTATACGTACAGCAAATAACAAGTATGGAAACGTATTGACTGCCTCAATACCCCGATTTTTAACGGTTTTTTCAATATAACTCGAAAAGTATGGAAGATACCTATAATTATCATAGAAGCAAATGAATAGATCTGTTTGATACCTACAAATTTTTTACTTTTTTCGATCTGAGCTATACAAGGTGTTCTATCTCAGACGAGCCACCCCGTATATTTCTTATCCCATAGTGAGTGGAAAAATCTCCCGAAACACGTCGAATGATTTTGTTTGGGGGACATCTTTTGACGTATATTTGAGACTTGAACGAGCCACCCCCTAATAGGGGGCGCTTCAACCCCTCAAAATTGAATAGGGGAGAGGGGTTGAGTGATACGTCATTTGAAAGGTCTTGGAAGCCTCTTTACAACGGTGTATGAAAAACGTAAATTTGATGAACCGTTTTCGCCAAAAATTAATTTTGTTGCTCGAATGCGCCACCTTGAATATTTTGGTTATTTGTACAATGTACAAGCTCATTTTTATTAAGCCTTTTTACAAACTTAAACAATCTTCAAAAAATCACATTCGTAAAATAATTGAATTGTGTTGTCATGCTTACAATGAAAAAAATTAAATCTGCGTGTTTAAATCAAATGTTCAAATTGTCCTCCATTGACTTCCATACAATAATACAATCTTGCCTGAAAACCGTCTCTAACATGGTTCAGCATAATTGGAGTTATTTGACGACACTCATTTACAATTCGTTGGCGTAGTTCGCCCAAATTTTCAGGCTGAGTTACAAAAATCTTGAACTTGAGATGTCCCCACAAGAAGAAGTCCAGAGGGTTCAGGTCAGGAGATCGGGCAGGCCACTCCATAGGATCTCTTCTTCCAATCCAACGACCGGGGTATTGCAAATTGAGGTATTGGCGAACTGGTGCGGCGTAGTGAGGAGGAGCTCCGTCTTGTTGGAAATGCAATTGTTGTTCAAGTAGTAGAGGATCGTTTTCTAATTGTTCAGTTATTAACGGATCAATCGCATTTTCCAACATTTCAAGATATATTTCGCCATTTAAATTACCAGGAATAAACAGAGGTCCAATTAGGTGGTCTCCCAAAATTCCTACCCAAACGTTTAGCTTTTCCCGATGTTGAGTGTGAGCTTCTCGAAATACATGAGGATTTGTATCACTCCAAATTCTACAGTTATGCCGGTTAACCTCTCCATTAAGTAAAAAAGTGCATTCGTCAGAAAAGCAAACGTTGTACAAGAAATTTGGGTTATTGTTGATACGCTCGACCATAATTTCGCAAAACTCTTGCCTTCGATCCAAATCATCATCATTTAATTACTGAATTAATTTAATTTTGTACGGATGGAACTTGTGTTTATGTAAAATTCTGAAAACGTTAGATTGGCTAATACCAGAAGCTGTAGAAAGTTGTCATACAGATTGCGTGTTTGGCATAAGTTGGACATGTCCCAATACCGCCACAGCTGCTCCTTCATCATTAACAATTCCAATGGGTGCCCTTTTTTTATCCATTACTGAACCCGTCTCCACAAATTTTGAAATCAATTCCATTTCGTACTTATGGCGAACGCTACGTTCAGGATGGTTTTCGTTAAATATCGTTGCAGCCGCATAATTTTTATTTTGGTAATAAAGGCTAAGCAGCTCAACACGTTTTTGCAATGTATACACCATATTTTTTAAAATTTTAAATAAATCAGCAAAATAGTAACTCAACAGATTGATTAAAATCATGAAATGATCGAAGAAACGTTAAAACCAGATAAACACCTTCTAAGAACAAAAAATGAAGGCAACATAAGGAAATGTTTTGCTGTTTTTTTATTTATTAGTTTGAGAGTATGTATTATTGTATGGAAGTCAATGGAGGACAATTTGAACATTTGATTTAAACACGCAGATTTAATTTCTTTATTGTAATCATGACAACACAATTCAATTTTTTTACGAATGTGATTTTTTGAAGATTGTTTAAGCTTATAAAAAAGGCTTAATAAAAATGAGCTTGTACATTGTACAAATAACCAAAATATTCAAGTTGGGGCATTCGAGCAACAAAATTAATTTTTGCCGAAAACGGTTCATCAAATTTACGTTTTTCATACACCGTTGTAAAGAGGCTTCCAAGATCTTTCAAATGACGTATCACTCAACCCCTCTCCCCTATTCAATTTTGAGGGGTTGAAGCGCCCCCTATTAGGGGGTTGCTCGTTCAAGCCTCAAATATATGTCAAGAGATGTCTCCCAAACAAAATCATTCGACGTGTTTCGGGAGATTTTTCCACTCACTATGGGATAAGAAATATACGGGGTGGCTCGTCTGAGATGGAACACCTTGTATAGTATTTTACTTATTTAAGAAAAACCGCTTTTTGAAACTCTGCCAATTTTCTAGGTTATGTTCGCTATTTCGGATCGAGTTGCATGAAACAGAAACTCACCTTTAAATTTAATTTCCTATACGCTCATATTTTTTCCTGGTATTAATTTCTGCACGCACTTCTGTCTATTGCTTGAACTATTTATTATATCAAATTCGGAACTGTCGGATTTGTTTTGCGGTGGAGTTTCGGTCCATTTACGGAAATTTTTAGTGTGTTCGTGTTGTGTAACGCTCTATGTGACAAATGTCAATGAGTTAGTTAGATTATCCCCGGATGACAAAACCATAAATGAAAATATGTTCGTTTCGTGTTTGTCGAACCCGACCAACGTGCTCCGAATGAGGTGGTACTCGCTCATTTTCTAACGTTGATTGAAGTCGATATTGTGTGTAATCGTTAGAAACTCCGACTCAATACTATCCACCTACATGATTTGAACAATTTTTAACTAACCACTAGCGCGCAGATATCGATGAAAACTTCTTCAAAAATAAATGGTTCACATTGTCACTCTGTGTCACTCACTCAAATGTGAAGCCTTCTTAAACATTGTAACATGTAATTGTAAACACGTGCTCCGGCATTTCTTTAAACGTGAACTGAGTGAATACCAAGCGTGGCTTTCGCGGGTGCCGCCACTTTTAAGACTTGCTCGTTGCCTATACCGCAGTCTATAGGAGGGATGAGGTCAAAGAATATAAACCATTCGAACGTTCTTTTGATCAAGTTGAATTCACAGAATATCAATAACGTTTTTATTAGTATTGATATATAATTTAATTTCATTTCGAGAAACTTAGACTATCCCCTGATAACTCCAATCTTAATCGTCCTGGCATGACGAGATAAGTATTTTTCAATCATAATAAAGTTCTTAACAATTTATCGTTGTCTTTCTTGGGTACTATCACTACCTATAGAAGAACATATTCAACCATAAGTACTAACTGTTCTTGTAATACAAATGATTTTGAAATATGAAAATGATGATTTCTATAGACTCTGAAACTACGCATACGATCATCCCTATATCTTAAACAAATCCACTCGGTGTGTAATACATCCTTCCAAACAATACACGCATTCGTAATAGGGAATATTTATAGTATTTCAGGGGACACAATAAATGGCCCTTATTCTTCTTTGAAAGTACTTCAGCATGCTCGCTACATTGCAATTCTGAAAATACACGTTATGTAACTAACATTCATTACAGCTGACTTTGGATTTTGTGCGCAAATAAGTCCAGAACAAACAAAACGAACAACTATGGTTGGCACTCCATATTGGATGGCTCCTGAAGTTGTTACTAGGAAGCAGTATGGACCAAAGGTAAGGCTGATCTATTTTCATAAAATCTTTTGAGCACTATTAATAATCATTTATTATTACAGGTGGACGTGTGGTCGTTAGGCATAATGGCTATAGAAATGATAGAGGGCGAGCCTCCATATTTGAATGAAAATCCTTTGAGAGCTTTATACCTAATTGCCACAAACGGCAAGCCAGACATCAAAGAAAAAGATAAATTATCACCTGCCTTCCAAGATTTCTTAGATAAGTGTTTAGAAGTAGATGTAGAAAAACGATTATCGGCGAAAGATTTACTTAAGGTATGTGTGAAAGCCATTGGATGGATTTACCTCTCTTTAATAACTGGTATAGTTTATCTTGAGTATGTCTTATCTCGGAAACTACTGGGAATAGAAATGTAGAGAAAAAATTAATGATTAAAGTGGCCATGAGAAAATCCTGGGAATTATTTAAGCTGCGCATTTCTCCGCAAGGGGATAATTGAAAATAAGATATTAATTCTCCGAAAATTCCCACATTAACATATATTTTTGGTAACGTCATTAAAAAGGTAAGGCAATTCTGTTTCATTTTGATCCGACAGCTACTGAAGGTGTAATCATTTAAATTGTTCTAGTTTCTAAACGACTTATCCGATTTCAGGTAACTTAATCTTGTTTGGAAAAGGAAGGTAAGTACTTTTAATTGTCGTATTCATCGGTACACGGTAGTTCCTAATAAAATTGCTAGAAGCGCAATTTGTAATAATTCCAGATTTTATCCCGAAAACTTGAATCATACGGTATAATAAATTAATAATTTTTAACACTATCAATTGAAGAAGTAATTGTCTTCATAGTTCTGTGGTCAAGCATTCCACTACAAGTTGTTGTGTAGTTTTGCCATTCATTATTCCAAAAACCTAAAAATTGCTTTAGAATTAATAACATAAGCACGGAAAACTTCTAATTTAGGCAGAATTCTAATATGGTGTTTTAAAAAATAAATGTAGATAGCCATGAAACAAAATCGACAGGATTCCATGGAGATAAATAAATTGAAGTAGTTGTGTCAATTTATTTAATTTTGATAGGTGTTGTGTTGACATAAGTTTCTTGATTCTTCATCAGAAGACTTCCGGTAAGGGATGAGTACAATATTATAAACGTTCTTACGTAAGTGGAAGCGGACCCCCATTTAAGCACAAGAGTAATTTCCTTAGAACTAGATGTCACTTCAGTGTTCCGAATTGTAAGGGATTTTTAGCTGCATCCCTATCATGTAGTTTTAAACTGCACACCATCAGAAATTGGTTTTGACAGGCGGCTCGACTATTGCTATTGGCTAAGAGAGATGTGTAACAAAAATCCTCAATTCCTTTCCCTGGTTTTATGGCCACTTTTATTAGCTGCGGCAGAGTTAATTTACATAATATGCACTATTGGTCACAAACAAATGCTCATTGGATGCGCGAAGTGGATAACCAAAACAGTGGAGTGTGAACGTGTGGAGTGAGTTGTGGGACACTGAATTATCCGACCATTTATTTTTAAAGGTCATCTAAATGGTGAATCTCACTCAAACTTTTTAGAAAATGACGGAACATCCATGTGGTATGAACATGATGGATACGCGGCACACTTTTCGCAAAGGGTGATGTTTTTAATGTTGGATACCAAAATCGCTGGATTGGAAGTGGTATTTTGTTTCCGTGGCCAGCTATTACCCCGGATGTAACTGATTTTTACTTGTGGGGACGAGTGAAAGGAATGGTTTACGAAACGCGACCAACCGCACGAGACAACATGATTGAGCGAATTGAAAATGCCATAAATTCAATTTCACAAACGGTTTTCTTGAGTTTTCCATAATTATTTACTATCGAAGATATCGAACTGCTGTTTATAAGTTTTTCTTACAAACTTATGCTACTTTCCGATTGTAATGTCATATTATGAGTTTTCGGGATAAAATCAAACAAACTTATTACTAATTGCGCTCTCTAGCCTTTTTATTAAGAACTATCGTATACCAATGAATAGTACAATTAAAAGTACTCACCTTTCTTTTCCAAACATGCTTAAGGTTACTAAAATCTGATGTCGTTTAGAAACTACATCTATTTGAATGATTGCATTTTCAATACCTTCCCTCACTCTTATCAATTTCGGTACGCCAATAACCCTTCAAACAAATGATGCAGAATTTTCCCGACCTTTCTAGTGATGTTATCAAAGATATACCAATGTGAGAATTTTCGGTGAAATTTAGAATTTTTATATTTAATTTTCAATTTGGCCCCCTCGCGGCTAAATGCAGAGTTTCCATAGAATAGAATAGATCTTTATTCGATTAGGCCATTACAGCGTAGAATAAGTCAATAGTTTACATATATGTTAATAAAATAATTCAATACAATCATATAAAAAGAGAACAAATCAAATATTAAAAAGTGGAAACCAATAATGATATCCATAAAAACACAGTACTCAGACTCAGTTATACATTTAAATATTTAATTCAATATGAACATTATTATGGAATAAATAAATCTTAGAGTAATCACAGTTAAGAATATTAAGTGGAGATAATCAGTTCAAACTACATTCAAAATATCCATTCAGATTATAAAATGATTTTTCTAGTAAGAGATTTTAATTTTTTCTTAAATGCATGTTTTGAAGTTGTAAGTTTGAATTCATCAGGAAGATGAAATTTTGATTAATGAGTAAACTACATTTACATTGTAGAGCCTTGAGGTACTCCCGCTTCAGAACATACCCATGAGGATAAGTGTTCTTTTCCCGTTACTATATCCACAACTTGTGTACTTTGCTTCCTAGATGTTAGGTACGATTTCAGTAAATTTTGGAAGGGACCTCTAATAATCTTTGCAATTTTTCCAGGAGCAGATTGTGATTTACTAAATCAAAGACTTTTGATAAATCTGTGAATATTCTTGCTACAACATTTTTATTACTGAGACCATCCAAGATATCCGCCAACACCTGAAATACAGCCCTTTCAGTATTTCTATTTTTTATCCATTCTGATAATGGGAAATAATCATACGGGGTGTCCCAGGTTTTAGTAGCAGAAATTCAACAGTCGATAGAAAATTTGATTTTGGGAAAAAAAGTTCCTATTAACGTATATGTGCAGACGCTTAGTTTTTGACATACAGGGTAGGGTGTTGACATTGAAAAAAAATTTCGTTTTTTGCAAATATCTCCGGAACCGTTTATCGCACAATAAACATCTTTTGCGAACGTTTTCTACTCATAGTAAGCTATGTTCTGTGCGATAAATTTTTTTTTTTTAGTCATAATTGGTGAAGATTTTGAAGGGGTAGTGGGTGTTTTTCTCCCCAACTTCTACGCCACTGGAAAAAATACGGTTTTGAGACAACCATTTGAACCGCCAATGTTTTCTACACAAAAAAGGTAGTTGGTTATAAGCTCTAAAGTTGACCGTTTTCGAGAAAAATCAACTTTTATGTTGAAAAACATGGTCAATTTTTTGGTTTTGTTACTTGTTCTAACGTTTGAATAAATTTTGTTTAATTAGTAAGAATTGATCATGTTTTTCAACATAAAAGTTGATTTTTCTCGAAAACGGTCTACTTTAAAGCTTATGACCAAGAGCACCTTTTTTGTGTAAAAAACATTAGCGGTTCAAACGGTTGTCTCAAAACTGTACTTTTTCCAGTCGCGTAGAAGTTGGGGAGATAAACACCCATTACCCCTTCGAAATCTTCGCCAATTATGACTAAAAAAAAATTTCATCGCGCAGAACAGATCTTACTATGAGTAGCAAATGCTTGCAAAAGCTGTTTTCAGTACGATAAACGGTTCCGGAGATATTCGCAAAAAACGAAATTTTTTTTTTCAATTTCAACACCCCGTATTTCTTAAACTAAGCGTTTGTGCATATATGTTAATAGGAACTTTTTTTCTCAAAATCAAATTTTCTATCGACTGTTGAAGTTCTGCTACTAAAACCTGGAACATCCTGTATATTTGCTTAAAAAGTTGATCATTCGCGCGTGTATTATTTTCTCAACAACCTTAGAGACATTTGATATTATGGCGATTGGTCTATAGTTATTCATATTTTTATTTTTGACATCTCCGTTTAAACACTAGAATCGAATATTTTATTTATTATAACAGAGGGGCTTAACTACACTAGAAAAGCAATATTTCAGGAATTTGACAGATATTTCATCTGATCTAATCCTGTAGAATTTATTGTCGATATAACTTCATTTTCGTCTGTATGAGCCAAAGAAAAGCTATTAACAGTGTGTTTAATATTATTAAGATCATATTTAGTATTATGTGTATTTATATATATACCTACATTTTTGAAGTGGATATTGAAATTATTTGCTAGTGTGTTCATATCCATTTCACAACTAATTTCCTTCCATTCAGGTGTTTTATAATTTGAACGTTTCCCTGTATATTTAATTATATCCCAGGTGGCTTTTATTCTATTGTTACTTGAAGTGATATAATTTTCATTAGATCTTAATTTAGTCTCTTGTACTAGTTTCTTAAGTGATTTAGAATACGTCTTATAAACAGAGGTGTTTTTAGAAGTTTTAAATAATATTTGTTTTATTTTACTCTTAAATTTATTTTCATCACTGATCCACAGATTATTTCTTAATTTTGATTTATTATATGTAAAGATTTTTTTGAACTATGACTGTTAGTAATTTCTAATATTTTATGGAAAAAGGCATTGTAGATTTCATTAGTATCTTGGTATAAGAATAAGAAGTCCCAATTAGTGTAAATCATATTGTTTATATTCTTTAATATAGTCATTTAAGATCCTCTTTTCCACTTTATTATAGGTATATGGTACTGGTTTTGAATTAAATGATAAAAATTGGGATTGATGATCAGAGAATCCTGATTCAATATTTTTTGTTTCAAAATTTGTGAAATTTGCAAAGACAGTGTCGATCAGTGTAGCTGAACGATTTGTTATTCTAGTAGGGGTATCAATTGCAGAAGTTAATCCAAAAGAATTCATTATATCTTTCAATTGAGTACTTGATGCTGAGGTTATGTTATGCATGTTAATATTGAAGTCACCGCATACAATAATTTGAAATTTGCTTGCTTTACTAAGCATTAGTATTTCATCTAATTTATCAAAGAATATATGCATATTACCATTAGGAGGTCTGTAAATGCATATAATAATTTATTTTAGAGATGGTATTTCAAAGTTTAATCCAACAGACATGACTAGTCTCTGTTTGGAGAAAAGATTATCTTTAAGTAGGATACAAGAACCTCCATGTAGGTTGTCTTTACAAGAAAAACAAGCGGCTATGTTATATCCTATGATATTTATATCACTTACCTCTTCAGAATGAAGCCAATGTTCAGTAAGAGCTATACAACTTATAGTATCTTTATAACTATTTAAATAAATGTTTAGGTCATCTATTTTATTCCTTATACTCTGAATATTTTGGTGTATAATAATGAATGATTCTTTACTGTGATTACAATTCTCGTCAATTTTTGTTTGTTTCACTTATGTGTGAATCTCTAATTTTTGCACTTCAATAATTGTTCACAAACCAAAGAATCAGAAAACTAGTCTCTGTTTGGAGAAAAGATTATCTTTAAGTAGGATACAAGAACCTCCATGTAGGTTGTCTTTACAAGAAAAACAAGCGGCTATGTTATATCCTATGATATTTATATCACTTACCTCTTCAGAATGAAGCCAATGTTCAGTAAGAGCTATACAACTTATAGTATCTTTATAACTATTTAAATAAATGTTTAGGTCATCTATTTTATTCCTTATACTCTGAATATTTTGGTGAATAATAATGAATGATTCTTTACTGTGATTACAATTCTCGTCAATTTTTGTTTGTTTCACTTATGTGTGAATCTCTAATTTTTGCACTTCAATAATTGTTCACAAACCAAAGAATCAGAAAACTAGTCTCTGTTTGGAGAAAAGATTATCTTTAAGTAGGATACAAGAACCTCCATGTAGGTTGTCTTTACAAGAAAAACAAGCGGCTATGTTATATCCTATGATATTTATATCACTTACCTCTTCAGAATGAAGCCAATGTTCAGTAAGAGCTATACAACTTATAGTATCTTTATAACTATTTAAATAAATGTTTAGGTCATCTATTTTATTCCTTATACTCTGAATATTTTGGTGAATAATAATGAATGATTCTTTACTGTGATTACAATTCTCGTCAATTTTTGTTTGTTTCACTTATGTGTGAATCTCTAATTTTTGCACTTCAATAATTGTTCACAAACCAAAGAATCAGAAAACTAGTCTCTGTTTGGAGAAAAGATTATCTTTAAGTAGGATACAAGAACCTCCATGTAGGTTGTCTTTACAAGAAAAACAAGCGGCTATGTTATATCCTATGATATTTATATCACTTACCTCTTCAGAATGAAGCCAATGTTCAGTAAGAGCTATACAACTTATAGTATCTTTATAACTATTTAAATAAATGTTTAGGTCATCTATTTTATTCCTTATACTCTGAATATTTTGGTGAATAATAATGAATGATTCTTTACTGTGATTACAATTCTCGTCAATTTTTGTTTGTTTCACTTATGTGTGAATCTCTAATTTTTGCACTTCAATAATTGTTCACAAACCAAAGAATCAGAAAACTAGTCTCTGTTTGGAGAAAAGATTATCTTTAAGTAGGATACAAGAACCTCCATGTAGGTTGTCTTTACAAGAAAAACAAGCGGCTATGTTATATCCTATGATATTTATATCACTTACCTCTTCAGAATGAAGCCAATGTTCAGTAAGAGCTATACAACTTATAGTATCTTTATAACTATTTAAATAAATGTTTAGGTCATCTATTTTATTCCTTATACTCTGAATATTTTGGTGAATAATAATGAATGATTCTTTACTGTGATTACAATTCTCGTCAATTTTTGTTTGTTTCACTTATGTGTGAATCTCTAATTTTTGCACTTCAATAATTGTTCACAAACCAAAGAATCAGAAAGTTGCAAGTAAATTGAAAATTAAGTTATTGTTATCACTTGAATAATTTATTTTTTTCTTTTTCAGCATCCATTTTTAAAAATTGGTCGACCGTTAGCCAGCCTAACGCCGCTAATTCTCGCAGCAAAAGACGCGACTAAACAACACTAGCGTTAAACCAAAAGACCCTAGGTCGAACTTGTATTATATGTGACAGACTATATCCCATGTTACTAGAAATGCATTGTCTTTTTATCAGTTTGTAACATAGTCCATATGTGTGTATTATATAGTAAAACCTCTCTTGAGCGGACACTTTTGGGCCCAAAAGAAAATATCCGTTTGACGTACGAAAAAAAAATAAACAAATGATCAGAAATATGTACATAGAACAAAGATGAATTTAAAGAAAAAATTATTTTCTATTTTGGTTCGGCGGATAGTTTTTGTTTTTCATATGTATCATACAAATGAATTTCTAAATTGATGGATACTTTCATAGCCTCAGAATCTCCAGTAACTATAGAGAAGCTCCAAATTTCCAACCAGTTTTATAGCCTGACGATAATTAACTTTCAGATCTGATATAGTATCTTCTGGCCCAGTAAAATTGTAGATTTATTAAAACAGTTCTGAATTGGGCAGGTATTTTTGATAAAATAATACATCATGCAGCATATTCACCTTTGAATATTATCAATTATATTTTCATTATATATATTTTGTATGAAAAAATTCGGGACTCAAAAAGGGTCTGCTGAACGGACGTGAGCCTTGAGTGTCCGTTATGGGAGATTATACTATATGGAGGGGGGGAGGTGTAGCAGGCTCATGGTATACCCCATTTTTCTTTTTATTCTTTGAGATTAATTCGCCAACTAGGCATATTGAATACACCTATTAAAAAGGTTCAGAAATACATTGACGTGAACGGCCAATATTTTGAACAATTATTATGATATTTTGTGTATACTTGTTTTTCACAGCCACCGTTTTTACTCCTTATTGAATTGGAATAAAACGGAATTTTTAATTTTACGTCCATTCTAGTTTTTGTTGTATTGATTGATCCCACAGACAAGCTGGGCACATGTGAGAATTCCATAATAATTGTACTTTCTAATGAAACCGCAGTACTATAGTGGTATCATTAGATAAATGTACTTATGAAGTAAAAACCATGTTGGAAAATTACACTATTTAACAAAATTCAACTTTTTGTTCTGCCTAACCTTTTCGATCTTTGCATTAGATTCTACATCTATTTTGAATAATTAAAAGCCACCTTAGAAGTTGAAAAGTTTGCTTTTGCACTCAAGGCTAATTTTTCTCCAAAAGTAAAACTTTGCAGTGAATATCCTGGAATAACTTTTTATAAACTTGACTCAGCACCTGTCTATGATATATTAAATTATTCGAAATTGTGTAGAGAAGTGAGATAAACAGTTTAAAGTTGCATATGTAAGACTGTTAGGCTGCTATTTACAGAAAATTAAAGAAAAATAGGTAAATTTTCATCAAATGTAACGTAAAAATCGACAAATAAAAAATCGTAGAACCAAATTCAGATCCGAATACCATTTTTCCGGGATTTGTATCTGTAGAGTGACTCATTACGAAGAGATTGATACCTGGACCTCATTAAAAAGTTATAGCGCGTTAACCGATTAAGTTTCGTGAAAATTCTCACATATTTGACCCATCAAGGCCCAGCCAAAACGCAGCTTAATTACAACCACGGTCGTATATACAGGTCTGGAATCTCGAGGCTGTTTCCTATGTGAGAAGTGAGTTCGCTAAGCGTCATCTGTTGCGTAGTAACAAAAGGGTGGCGCATGAGTCGAGAGATGTTCTCTGGCACGTATACGACCGTGTTCTCTGGCAACTGTCATTGTTGACTTGTAAACACAAGGAATACCGGAGTTTTTAGAAAAAAATTAGGAAACCGTGCATTGTGCCGAAATGCAAAACAGGGTACAAGAGTGTGAAGCAAAATCTTCTGCTTACACGTGATTACAACCAAACTAATTACACAGTTCTTAGTATAAGTGAAAAAAAAAGCCTTTTTTTGTTTGGCCAAATTGATTGTTTGAACAATAAACAATCATTTATTAATGAGCGTTTTAAAAATATACAATTGCTGCGTTTGCGACAAAAAGTCCGTAGGTCATAGTCATTTTGTTCGCTGAGTCAATTGGCACCCTCAAATAGACGAAATTTTGTTGATTTATAACAATTGTTTAAACAATCAATTTGGCTAAACAAAAAGACACGGGTAATTTTTTTTTCATTGATTCTATGATCTGCGTAGTTAGTTTCATTTTTTTGCACTTTCCTGAACATGGATCCAACAGACTTTTCAACAGCTTAATTGTTTATTAGCGTTTCAATAATAAACAATTGTGCAAAATGCGAGGATAAGTTCATATCTCGTAGTAATTTGGTCTTCTAAGTCGATCGGCACCCTCAAATCGAAAGAATTCCGATGATTTTTTACAATTGTTTAAACAATTATTTCGGCATATAAAAACACGGGTAATTTTTTTTCCACTTATGCTATGAACTGCGTAGTTAGTTTGGCTGTAATTAGTCTGCGTTTTGCCTGGGCCTTGATGGGTCAAATATGTGAGAATTTTCACGAAACTTAATCGGTTAACGCGCTATAACTTTTTATTAAAAGTCCATATGTACTTCGGAATGGTAGCAATCTCTTCGTAATGAGTCACTCTACAGATACAAATTGCGAAAAAATATTTGGACGATTTTTACGTCAAACTTGATGAAAATTTAGCTTTTTTTTACTTTTCTGCAAATAGCAGCCAAACAGTCTTACATATGCAAACTGTTTATCTCACTCCTCCACACAATTGCGAATAATTTGATATATCATAGACTGGTGCTGAGTCAAGTTTATAAATAGTTATTCTAGGATATTCACAGCGAAACTTTACTTTTGGAGAAAAATTGGCCCTGAGCGCAAAAGCAAACTTTTTAACTTCTAAGGTGGCTTTTAATTATTCGAAATAGATGTAGAATCGAACGCAAAGATCGAGAAGGTTAGGCAGAAAAGTGTGTTACATAATGTTATTTCTTCATTGGTAAGAGTTTAATTTTACACTGCATTCTAGATAGAAAAATGAAATTGTGTTCAAAAAAACTTTGTGCGATTGATATGTCACTTATGTAATAACACTTCAAGTTAAACCTGAAGAGGAACAAACTTCTTCAATATGAAAAGTGACGTTTAATAGGTTTATCCAATATGCCAAGTTTAAAAAATGTATCTTACAGAATAAAGAGAAAGATGAGAGTGCACCATGAACCTGTTATGCACTGTATATATAATTATATATTCATAATATTGTTTCGTTGCAGTTCTAGTTATATGGGTAGTATTTTACTTAGGGATATAAGCATTTAATAGAGCTATGTTTGTATAAGTAAATGACAGGAAATGTGTGCCTAAGCTCAATATAATTCACCACATGTAAATGTTTTATACAGATTCTGTTATTTATTATTTCTGCTTGCTGTTTAACAATATGTCATCATCTCAGTTTATTGTAAGAATCAAGTAATTGTTGTATATTGTATCCCAGTTTCGTTGCTTGAGCTAGGAAACAAATAACGTCTATATTCCCTTAATACTGACCCAAACTTCAATACCATCGAAATTGTGTAATTTTTCATGGTTGACATTAATTCACTGAAAGTTTACCTTATGCAGCTACGAATTACGTGAACACTCAATATTAATGCTTGTACTAATTTTGATTCAATTTAATTCAACATTTCAATTGTAACTGATGTACCACATCTGCAAATTTAGTTTTAATTAAAAATTCTCAAATCAATGTATAACCGTGCTCCTATAGCGAGTTACTTCCGAGTGTCGTAAGTGGATACTGGGCAGTGGAGTGTCAGTCAAATAATACAATGCGTCTGGCTTGCTACAACTCACAAGACTCCTTCCTATACACCGGTGATTTAAATTCAAAGTGTCATCAAATTACTTTTGCAATTGACCATCTGGAATTTAAAAATATTGAAACTAAACTAACCTTCAAAATTTGTTGACTGAGCTTGTACAGTTGTCAGACAAGTAGGGATGGGCAAATTCACAATGAATCGATTCAGTTCAATCGTTCATAAATTAATCCACCGATCAATTCAACTCTGTTAATCAAATTCTATGTTCGAAAATTCCGAAAAATACTTTTATTTGTTTATAAGAGTAATCTAAGTAATTTTCTGGAAGCAAAAGAGCTCATTTTTTCATAATCATTATTACTCAAAAGACTGATAGTGTGGCATGACAACCTGACCTTTATCTCATAACATTTTCAGATGCTCCAAGTATATTACCTTTACATTGGAAGTTTTTAAATATTTTTTATAAGAAAGAAATTGAATGAAACTTATGAGTTTGCTATAAAACCTTATTTTTCCATGTCAATAATTGAGCTTTAGTGTACTGAAATTCTTATGACAGTGACTCGTGGAGGTTTGATGACATCACTATCGGAGAAAACATTAAATACAGAAAAAATAAATGCCAATGCTTATGTAATGAACCGAGGAAAAGAAGTTTCGATTATCACAAAAGATTATGCAGTTTTATTATCTATGAATTTCAAGTGGTAGAATTTATAATTGAAGAAAGTTGAACTATCGCTTAATAGAGGTCGGCATCAAAATTACACAATCAATCAATGAATCAAAACGGGGGCGGACAAGTCCGGATCACCGCTTGGGGTCCATTGTGCGTCCCTTGATACAAGAATCAATCCAGCAGGCCTAAGGCTAAGATTTTGCTTGGACTAATATCTCTTATGGCTTCAAGCGGCATATGTGTGCTGCCGGATATGTTGTAGCCTAAGAGAAGACAGTGCTGAACATTCTGCTAGGATGTGAGAGGCAGTTTAATCCGCCTCTCCACATCGAAAAGTTGGGTCTTCAACAATGCCCATTATGGGTAGATGTTTATTCAGATGACAGTGTCATGTGAGGAGTTCAGCCACCAGTTTTAGACCTCTCCTGCTCATAGAGAGTTCATGCGAGAACTTCCTAATGTGGGACTTCGCTTGCCTCGTGCCGGGGGCACCACGCTATACCGAGAGCCACTGTCTATCCAGTAGCTCCTCGAGGACGTGGAGCTCGGTGGTCGATGAAATTCCGATCGTTGAATCGGAGCCAGGGGCATTCGAGGAACATCGTTTGGCCAATTCATCGGCCATTTCGTTTCCCTTCACGCCAGTGGCGAGTACCCACACTAGCTGGAGTTTGTTCCTTCTGGCTAATTCAGTCAGTTTCCCTGCACTCCAAGGCAAGCCTAGAAGTCACTGTGGGCCCGAAGTGCGTTAAGGGCCGCTCGGCTGTCGTGCAGATGTAAATTCGCATACCTCGCTAGTTTAATCTCAGGTTTTCCAGGGCACAGGTCCGTATTGCACAGACCTCAGCCTGGAAAACGGTTGCGTGGGTACCTAGGGAAATTGGAATCTCCCTTCTGGGTGTACACGAGTAGACTCCGGCTCCGCTAGACTCGCCAATCTTGACACGTCCGTCAAAATTACACTATTGTTATCGAATTAAATAATCGAAACCGTTGAATCGATTTACCAAATAATCTAGACGATTTGAGTCGGTCCAATCTTTTTCGATACATCGACACATTTGGAATCGCCGACTACTAATCCTGACCAGTCTTACACTATCTAGCAACGGTGCGTTACAGTTAAAGTGGGGAAAGCCTTTCCAGACATGTACCCTAACAGGTCGACTTTAGTTCAAAATATATCATCTTATAATTTAGTCTGATACTGTTTTACCTGTCATTAATGGAGAACTGCTTACAATAATTTTAAAATTGTTGTAATTTCACTAGTCAGCACTTCATGTTTTATGAAATCTTGAACATTTCATCATTTCAGTAGCTTACAATATTTTTGAAATTTTTATAGACGATTGTATTCTAAGGTGATACATTACCTCATACTAGTTTTTCATATTTTATCATTGGAAATATTAGTTTTATTATCCTATTGAAAACCAAAGTAAGCCAAATTGTCTTCAGAAGTGTTTGAATTATAATCGGGTCATGTTTGAATGATTTAATAAAGAAACTCTTGTTACTCAGATATGTTTATTTGTAAAAATGTACAGTTTTTATTAGATAAAAACGAATAACATAGAACATGTTTAATGTTCTTTCTTCCCAACAATTAAAAAAGAATAAATTGATAATTCTGAACAAGGTCCGCGTTCTCAGTAGACTGTCTTATATAAATGTGGTCACAGTCACGTGTACACTCCTCTACGCTCGGTTGTTTCCGCGCTCGCTCGGCGCTAGTATAAGAGAAGGAGGAGCCTATTGGTCTCGACCAATCAGACCTGTTACGAATTCACGTACCGGTTCTCGCGTAACGCTTTCAATCAATTAGGTCCTCCTTGAAAACATATTTTATGTTAAAAAGTGATATTTCAAACATAATTAAGAATATAACTCTTCGTTTTTCTTTTCACATATAACTGATATAGAGACATACTGTTGAAACATTTTGAGCCTATTTTCTATAATTGATGTAAAATTATCGTATTTTAATTTTACTAAAACAGTTGAGGAATGTTAAGTAAATTGTTATAATTCAAGTGAGATTTTCGAATATTTTTCCAGTATTATAATTGCGTCGTCCAATTGATAATTAAGCTATTTTATTATGCTTTTCCTGCTTGAATATTATTTATATTAATTCATAGATCTATTCTACATATATTATACTGCCCTTAAGGCACATTTCCTCAGTGATGCCTTTAAAAAATCTTACAACTTTGGAAAATATATTAATAAAAACTTGAAGAATTTCTGTATTCATTGCACCATATTCTAAATCTTTCAACTAATACAGCAGAGTTCATTCTGTGACTTGTGCAAATAGTCCATAATATTCTTTCCATAACATGAAATAATGCATACCTAATAAATAGATAAAATAACACCAAATACATTCCCCATAGAAGCAAAAAAGTGTGGCAAGATTTGATATCCTCAAAATGATCCCTTAATTGATTAATTTTCTTTTGCATGAGAAAATCGTCAATAAATGAACATAAAATAGCCGATTTTTACCTGAATGCGTACGTTACCAGTGCTCTACATCGACAACTGTTGTGGAGCAGTCGCCATTTTTTAGAACAGATGGCTTATTTGGAGCAATTCTCGATACACAATTGAGAAATATTATAAATTTATATTTTCGAATGTCAAACTTGTAACTAAACGACTACTAAAACTCTTAAACGCCTTTGCTGCATTTAAAATATAAAGATTCAAGTGAAGAGCAAGAAAATTCACAATATGTAGATTATAGATCTTTGGATGTATTTGACAACTGACATCACTGGTATTCGAAAGACATGCCAAGAAGACTAGAGAAACAGAAGGCCAAACTTCCTATTCAGTCAAAATGAGTCACAATATGGAAGCAAGGGGGGTGCTTACAGTTCATCATACTAGGTATAATCCCGGTAATATTAGGCAATTCTTTTTTGCACTCTGTTTACATCAATTTCTATAGTGCGAGTTTTATTATACATGTAGCATTCTGACAGCCGATTGGAGAGATCCTCACGACTGAAGCGTGAAGTTCATAGATCTTGTCATGCATTTAGGGTTAGGGGTTGCAATACCATACTTTCTCATACAGTGGGTATAACCAATCGCGACTACTCCGCGTGGATCATGTGAAATATCGTTTGATTGATGAGAGTTTACAAAAACCATAACCCTAATAGAAATTATATTACATATTGATGATACAATAAAGAGTTTATTATTGTATCTTGATAATTTCAATTGCAACATGAATACTTTTCAAACTAGAAAGTTCAGTTGCATTGCATTTTCAAAAATATAATTAACATGAGTAATTTCTGTTACATACTTCTACATACATTTAAAATTTTTCCACATTTTAGACTTATTGAAACTAAAGTCAAGTTTCTTGTTGCCCATCATCAACATACAGAAAGAGTAAAATTTAATGATTTCGATTATTAGTACACTTGAAATTAGGTTTAATAAGTCACGAAAGCCATTACTATGACGTGAAATGAACACTTATTCTAAAGATTTTCTTAACATGATACTAATTTTTAAGAACTAAAATCTTTCAAAGTAAGCAAAAGTAGGGAAATCAATATATATATACACATACAAAAAAGGTTGTATATTTTTTCTATCTTGTTAAGGAAGTATTAGTTGTAAGCATTAACTTTTTCCACACTTTACCTTCACCTTAATATCTATGAAGATGATAAATCTTCACTTTGTGCAAGTCACCAGGATATCTCAGTTTACATTCTGATTAACCGTTGGTAGGAAGTTCTCTGTGAACAATTGACTTTAAAATCAAGAAAAATAAGAATATAACAGATTTTTAGAAAAAATATGAGAGCTTTTAATTTATTCTTCAACAGATGTTAGTACACATTTATGGGTGCTTTAGTGAAAAATATAGAATCAATGAAAATATGTATGTAGCAAGGTAAATATGAATAATTTTTTTATAAACATTAATAAAATAAAAGTATTTAAAAGTAAAATGTTCTCTCATTTACTAGGAAATCACATGGCACTGCTCTGCTTGGGATGTGTAATCAAGGGGCCAATCAAAGAATTTGCCCAGTCATGAGATATTCATGCGCATCAGATAAGATAAATATATTACTTTCTTCATGGCGCACTATTTTTCATTATCCTTTATTATAATAAATAACTAGAAAAATGAAATTGTATTGAACAATGAGAAGTAAGTATATCTCGAACCCTAAGTTTCAGTTTTTTGTTGGACTTTACATTCTATAGAACTTTTAAAATTAATACATGAAGTTTATATACACATGGGTATCGATATATTCTTGGCTTTCCATTGTTCAATGCAACCTAATTTTTCATGAAGTATTGTAATAAAGGACAATGAAAAATAGTGTGCCATGAAGACGAAGAAAGTTAATATATTCGGTTTTTCGTGTCAAACCGCAATTGCGTTCTAAGTAATTTATTTATTTTATTTGATATTTGATTTTATTCGCTGCCTTATTAAGATACCATTTATGTTTTATAACCAAGAGTTAGGGAATTTCATTTCATTTATGGGTTTGCAAATAGAAACTCGGCAGAAGCAGCTTTCGTATCTAATTTTAAATGTTAGAAGACTTCCCGTTAATTTGGGAATTTTATGTACCCGTATTTTGTAACGTTATATACGTTACTATGTTTAATTGCTTGAATCATTTTAATAACGGTTTCCGCTCGGAATCATGAATAATTACACTTGGAAAGAGATGGTCACCGACATCTATGTTTTAATATAACAAATCGATTATTTTACTAATGTGCGAAAACTCGAGAGAGGGGAGACTAGAGAACGGAAATCGATAGAAATCATCTTGGTGTGAACCTTACACGTGTTGAGTAGAGTTATTATCGTTTCTTTCTTTTATTAATTGACTATGTTGAAAGATTATTATCGTCAGTACACACGTAATTTGATGTCTAATTGTATCTAAACCTAGTTGTAGATGTGTATATTCTCTGATCGATATTTTTCAATAATTATATGAATATCGACTCATCTACGTGACCACACCAGATCACTTTTTGTTGCGCGGATCTATATTAGATAATCATTTACTTATATTCTTTCTCTTGTCTTTAATCTGTATCTAATTTGTCAAGTTAATAGTCAGATTGGTTTATATCGTTCTTTAAGGCTTGTTTAACCTAGCAATGCTCCATGTGGTCACATAGTATTCCGTATCACCTTTCTTTGACTTTCCTCATAATACATTTGTAATGGTTATGTCCAACTTGGTGAGATAACGGATTAATTATTGATCTGGTTGAACTTAAATAAAGCCAAAATTCTCATTTACTGCTTTATGGGAGTACCGAGTAAATCACCTGATATTGCTTGACAGATTATTCATTTAGATACTGCTATCACGATTTCGGTCTATATTCAGTAAACTATTATCTAATTGTTTTCTTGCAAATTTCTAAATTAACTCGCTCATTTTCATAAGACTACTTTTTTATATAATTTGTAGTATAAATTGTTATAACTTCAATAAGTAACTTATTATTCAAATATTCTCTTTCAGATTTTAATATTGAATTTCACAGTTCTCTTCAGATTTCAATCTTTTTAATAATTTTGAATATAGAATTTGGGAAGATAACAAAGTCAGTTGTGAGATTATATTGATTATTTCTGCTGATTTAGTTATTTGTCCCTCGAACTTGTGGTCAAGGTATTGCTTGTATTGTCTGTATTACAGGGTTTAAACGATCGAGATGTCTCCATCCTTTTTCCCTTGCCGTGTTATAAAGGGAAATTCCTGGCAGAGCACTTCATCTAAGCTCATCCAAGTTTCAAGGACGGTAACATTTTTCTTAGTTGGAATAACCAAATTTTCATGATCAGCTTTTTTATGTTCTCTAACCAAAATTGTTTTCATCTACAAATTAATTTCCTAAATTTGAACCTTTGGTGAAATTCTTAAATTTAAAACCTTTGGTTCAAAAATTATATTCCTTTATAAAATTAATAATTTCAATCTAATCTAATTATTAAGAATTCTAGTTGGTTTCACTTTCAATTTTTTTAGTATTGAACTTTAAATTAATTTATGAAATAAGTATTATAACAAATCTTATTTACTCATCCCTGAGTAAACTATATTATTGAATGATCTGCCCATCTATGAGAGTAGTAGGGGATGACGTTTTAGATAGAATTAATAAAATTACTACTGTCAAGTTAATATTGAGTTTTCTGAATTTGTAACTGTTTATTCATTATATTTTCAAAATTCCAACCCTTCAAAGTGTTTTCTATGAAATCCAATCATTAAACTTATAAAATCCTGTTATAGTATGTTATTAATCAAACTAATTTTGTTCCAATTATAATTCCCTAGAGGATTAAAACTGAATTGTTAAGTTGAAACTTGTCTTTATTTCTCTGATATAATCATCAACATTTATCCACCTCGTAGTGCCGGAAACTCTTGATTGAGCATTCTATCTTATTTTTTTTCTCTAAAGCAGTTGGCGCTCCGGGTAATACGATCACTCAAGAATCTAAGGACACGTAGCATCACGAGCCCTGACTAAAATATCCTAGTGAGGTAGTTGGGATCATTAAACGCAAAATGTCTCATACTTTTTAAACGGGATCAGAGACGTTCGAAAAAAGTCTAAAGGGATTAGATCATTAGACCTGGATGGTCATTCGATGTCATTCCTCCGACCAATAATTTTAAAGTGATGTGGCTTGGTGACATGCGATCTCATCCAATTAGGATGACATATAATTCAAATCGTAGGTTTCCGTCAAAAGCAAGTCGTTTAGCATCACCCGGCACAGGATACTGAACACCATTGAAAGTAACAGCATTGCCATCTTAAAAAAAGTTTGGGCCAATTATTCCCCCAGAGTGAATTATTAAGGATGCATAGGTTTTTCTTGAATAACATGAACATCTTCACTACACCACATTCGACAATGTTGGCATGAGCATCGCTCTATACCAATTGTTTGTAAAACGTCAATTTTTATGCATGCGTCATGTATTTCGAACTTCGATAAATATTGTAAGGGACTTCGTTATAATCGAGTCATATACTCCTTGAAAATACTATAGACGTGATAATTCGCAATTCCAGCCTGATCGTGTTTACTGTATCAACTCCTCTTAAAACGTACAAACGCTTGAGTAAGAATCTACAATCGGCTAGATAGTTAGCACACCTAACAATGCGAAGAGCGTCGAGTATTTCAACGAATCGCTCTGCTAAATAACTCGAAAACGGCTTAAGGTAGGCCATTGAATTTTTACGTCAGTAAATTTCGAGCATCATATCTAGTATGTGTCAAAATTTCAATTCTATTGCATTTACCATTTGGCCACTACATGAGAAAATACGTTTACCAAATAACCCTCAATCAAGAAACTACTTTGTTCGCTAACATTCACTCCGTTTTAATTAGGTCATTATCTCATGCAAAACAATATTTTTCCGGAATAATCTAGAAAAATACGTAGAAACCGTTTGGAATTGTTTTTGCTTGAATTCACATTCTTAATATTAGCGGTTGAAGGCATATATTCGGAATAATGGGAATAACTATTTTAGAACAAATTGAATCTAAAAGTTGTTGGATAATTTTTTTTCCCCGATTGCCACACGTACTTTTTTATTTGTTCTTTGGAATCTACGCATCATTTTGCAGACAGGATTATCAAATTTTAGTGTGGTTGGAGAAGGAAAATACTGTAATAAATTATAAAACCGTAGTTGACCTATAAAAATTAGTCAATTCAATTGATAGTATCAAGAAGAATCTTTAGTGCGGCATCGCCACCTATGACGCATTTCAACAACTTTTATTCAAAACATTTTTTGATCCAATATGTTTGAAAAAAGTTATTCCCATTATTCCAAATATGTGCCTGACTGTTTATATGGCATCTATAAATAAAAGACCAATACTTTAGTAAAATATATAATTTATACAAATATTAGTTCTTGTGAAAAACGTATTTTAGTAATACATTATGGAGTCATATACAAATTAATATGAATAATTAATATCGCATGTACATATGATAATAGTTGAAATACTAAAGCAAGTAAGAAGGCAAATTAATGTAAAGTTTGAAAAAGTATGAATTTAACGAGTCTCTCCAACATCATACATTTCTTCCACTAACATCCATATGTTTAGGTTTACACAAGTATGCTAAATGAAAGCAAAGTAAAATAGATAAAACTAGTAGGAGAATAAAATAATGGTATCAATGTCACTCGATAGTAAAAGAATTAATCGCGGCTGAGTATTATTAGTCTAATTTAGCGCCGGTCAGTTAGAGGGAGATTACTAAGGCAGTTAAAAGTGAAAATTGTGTTTCGATAATGACATCAACATGGGTAGCTGTCTTAGGATACAAAATAAGCATATAATCTGACTGAGGTAATATCAATATTTCAACATGGAGAATAACCTTGTACAGGTATTTGTTGCATTTCTTAAATGAAGACCTATCCCTATAATCTTAAGATGTTAGCCGAGAAAATGATTCCATATAATGGATTATTCCCCTAGCTCAATAGCTCAAAAAACGAAAAGGTTAATTCGATTAGATTAAAGACCAAATTCTTCTGAGGATTACTGTAGCAAGCGAAAGAAGATAATGGTACAAATGGAGTAGTTGCAGAGCTAATAGTTGAGACTTTGCTACAGGCTCTTTTTTAGTATGAAGTCCCGTTTTCAGCACTCCGATTTGTTTCTAAGTACACTTCTGTGACCAAAAGGAATATACTATTTTACATTGCCCTCGTCCACGACTAGTGGTTGTATTTGGATTATTTAATTATTCAACTTCAGCTGTTTATCGCTGGTCACAAAACGGAGTTTAGAGAACTGGACTGAAAGATGAACTTAATCTAGAGTTATTTGAACGACGGAATTTTTGAGAGTTCCGGGAATGGCCACTATGGAACGACGACATATTTCACAACTAGGTAAGAGAATAATATACATTTCATTTGTTAATGTGTTTCATTATCATATTGCTTTACCGGAAAATTCTTTGGGGAAAATATGTTCAAACGCTCTAAAATACAATATTCCGCGTTTTCCATATGCTAAAACTTGTTCACATAAAGGAAGTCTTTACATATAAACTAATTAACTAAACATTCATTTAACTGAAACAACCAGTTTCTAAATGCGTCTTAAAATCTAAGCAAAGCAGTTCTGTTTAACGGTATGCTTTATGAGGAACACAGTAACAACGAACCTCCTGATGATCTATCTCTAGCGGAAAAGTTTCAAATAGCGCCCACCAAATATCGCAACGGTTTAACTGAATGTATTTTGTTCCTGATGTTCATGAATTTTCCTTTCTATTCAACAATAATTGTTTTCATAGATAATGCAAGTTATGAATCAAAATTAATGTGAATGAAAATAATAGTAGAATTCGTACATGTGTAGCATATTTTGATTACAATAATTATTCCTATATTTTAGCAAATTAATCAAGATGTAAACTCAATTTTAGGCAGTCTTATTTGATAAATTGAATTGACTTTTCAAACGAAATGAAGTAAAGAATATATTAGCAAATGGAAGCATTTAGCAACATTATTCAAAATGATATACAAGAAATGTTTAGAGACAAAATAATAGTTAGTTAAAAAAAATACATATCGCAGATATACTCGCTTTATAAATTTCTCTTCAATCTATCTAACTATCACCTTCACTTTTCTTCTGGTTGGGGAGGAAATTGAGTGATGCAGAATTGATGCAGTAACGTTTCCTCGTCGGTGGTGGACCATCTTCAAATACGTGACCCAAATGAGAGCCGCATTCGGCGCAAGTGACCTCCGTTCTGATGCGTCCTGGTTGTGAGATTAGGAGTAGTAGGTTCGCACCAACTAATAATGTGAATGGGAGAGGGAACATAGGATTCAGAAACAAACGAATCACCAGTAAAAATGAAATGAAATTAAAAAAAAATCGTAAAGCACAAGAAGGAATCAAAAGGGAAGGACAGAAAGAAAAAAAGTTCCATTAGAATTCCGCGAATTGAAGCACAAGATCAAACCAAGCAACATTTTACTTTCTTTTATATATTAATTACTTAGTAAAGCAAACCAACACATCATACAGGTTAGGAATATATTAGGAATGGGAGCCTTAATTATATTTACCAACAAAGAACTATCTACATAATAGTATAAAACATCTAACAATACTATTGATTAAATTGAATTGAAGCAATCAAAGTAATAATACCAAAGTAAATGGAATATTACTCACTATTTATACTTAGTAAATTAGGAGTAATACAATGATTCAGCACAGATGACTTCTTGGAAGACTAAATCGACATTTATAGTTTGTTTCAAGTATATGTTGATGGTTGAACCCGATTTCCAAGGCCAACCTAGTTGATTTAAAGAGTATTATAATCGATCAGTTTAGGACAGCACAAACCAGTTTGTCCTGATAAGAAAATTTACATTACACGAAATTCGTAAATTGAAAAAAATCCGTCGTGGGTTAATGCGGGAAATCCCCTACTAAGCAGTGTAGATACTTGTGTTGTTCTGAAGTTATTATTTTTCATTTTTACTCAGGCTAAGAACACGTTTATTCATTAGAATTAGCATAATCCCCAATTTATTACTGGTTGTAATTTACCGTTTCCCAAATTTGACCGAAGTATTTCGCTTTCTTTCATAATCTTTTAAAATCAGTCTACATATGTCTTTGATATAATAGCTGCATGCTTTAGATAAGTTACAATTTAAGTAGAAAAAGATTGTTAGTGTAAACTAAATTATAATATATTACACCAGCTGCTTCTAAATCAACAAAATCGCCTAATTTTTAATATCCCACATATTTTAAGAACTGATATACAGTGTTTCAGAAAGACCTCCCGTAAAAAATCAAATTTTGTTGTAGCTCCTATGCAGTTAAAGATATTTCGCTGAAGTCTAGTACTGGGGGTTTTCAGAGGACGCCGAATAAGATGGCTGTTAGTTTTTGAATATGCGGTAGAGGGCGCAGTATGCGCGAATTTTCGGCGATTGATTAAGCTTGATTTTCTGGAGAATGATTTTTTGTTTTCTTTGTACATTTTCCTGGTTTACAATTTTGTTGCAAACAAATAAAGTACTCTTGTTGAGATTCTCAAAATCTCAACCTTTTCGACAAAAACGCGTTTAAATGAACATAACAAAAACTCATTAACAAATTTACTTACTACAGAATGTGTCAAAAATAACGGTGAGTCTTCAAAAATAATTCGAATTTTATAACAGGTGCTCAAAATGCCTCTAATTTTCACGTATGCAGTTGATCCGCTTTTATACAGAAAACATTGTTCGTTCCAAAGGTACTGGATCATTTAACAGCTCGTTAAAAGTATTTACTATTCGTTGTCTTAAGTCACCTCCGTTAAAGTTAGCCATAAACGCACGGGTCTTGTATAATGAGATGGAGCCCCATCTTGCATGTAAGAAAAATCTTCCCTGGCATCAAATGGTATATTTTCTTGAATAATGTTCATCATATTTTCTCTTAATAAAAATTCTGAATATTTTTCCCCATTTGAGGTATTTTCAAAAATATGGAAACCAACAAATTCATTGCCGATCATCGTTAATTTTAAAAGAGCGTTGATAATAATCTACTCTCTTTGACCTGGGATTTTCTTCATTCCAAACATGTGCATTATGAACATTAAATAAGTCTTGGCTCGTAAAAGTGCATTCGTCTGTAACACAATTTTCTTCAAAAAACTGGGATTATTGTTTTGCCTTTCGCAGTAACAGACAGAAGTGCATTTTATATTGATAATCTCTTCTAATAATTCTTGTACTTTCGTATAATGGTACGGGTGTAATCCCTAGTCTTTAAGTACTTGCCATTAACTACTGACAGAAAAGTCTACTCTTCGAGCTAATTGTCTAGAGCTAATTGTCTAGTGCTAATAGTAGGATCCTCACCAACCAGGTTTAGTAATTCCTCCTCACGTTCTGCTGACCTTGCGGTTTTACCCCTTCCTGTATCAATTTTTTTTGGGTCCAAAACTACCAGATTTCAACGAAATATCTTCAACTGCACACGAGCTACATCAAAATTTCGTTTTAAAAATATTAATTTTATATCTCCGAAACGAAAGAAGATGGGACCATAGATTAAATGAAAATGAAAAATATGATTATTTTTGCAAAATCTACCTTCCCCTGCAGTTATGGGAGGTCTTTTTTCTGAAACACCCTGTATAATACTCAGTGTAAAGCCCAATATCAATAAAGTAGATCGAACCGCATTTTTTGTTTAAAATTTCGGCTCATTGATCAGTGTAATAGATTATTGCAGAGCTAACCATTATTCTCTCTGAAACGGGGAATCGATCTATTTGAAATACTTTCCAATACAATAACAAAAAAGTAATTCGTGCTGAATCATGTCACTACTGATAATTTTATCCTTATTCTTGAAAATTTTGGGAATTGTTGTTAAATGCTGTTATGTAGGCAGTTAAGCTGGGCGACCGGTGATGTCCTTAGCTTGACATATTGCAGAAAACATTACGCAACACAGTATACAATAGCGATATTTGCACGTTCATATCATATTTCTAACTGTATATCTTGTTTACAAATAATTTATTAAATGTATTTCGATAATATTGAATTTAATCTACATATTTCAAAATAAGAAATTGAATGTACAGATGATCCAGAGTTGGCGACCAAAGCCTACTACGGCAAAAGTAGAAAAGATAATTAAATTCTGAACCTGGGATCGAAAATATAATGTCCTGAGGTACATTTTCAGCTAAATGAGAAAAAATTGTATGGTCAAAAATGGCCGTAATGACGTCGTCTGAACATTTTTCCAAGGAATATTTATTTGGGCAGCCCTTGGTATCGTGTATAACTTTTATTAGAAGACATTTTTTCTCCATCCATTTTTACTCAAAACTTACAGGGCTACCAAGTCAAAAAATGTCTCATTCTAGAAATCACTCCAATGGTGATAGATCAAGTTTTCCATGAATAACAATTGACATTTGTTGACATAACGAAAACATTGATAACCTGTCAGGTTTTGATGGAGCTGGAAAAAAGAATTTTGCAATATTTCGATCGTAATACCAAAAACTCTATAAGGCTCTATGTCGGGAATTAAATTTTAAACTTACGTTTTAAAAACAAATGGGTACTACGCTTTTAAAAGGCACAATTTAGAATTGTTGAATGAATCACATATGGAGAAAGGAACTAATTTTATCACTCAAATAATTGTAAATTTAGAAATTACTGACCATAGACTTTACCAACACTTGACAGACAGATGAAATCCTTTTTATCAGTAATGTAAAAACTAAATCGCAAAATCGAAAATTATTGGGCGATAGAAAACTCACACCACATTAACGAAAACCAAGGACACTTTGGAATATATGTGTGGTGTGGGATTATTTTTGGACATTTGAATCACCTTTATTTTATGAAGAACTCCTTAATTACGAAAACTTTGCAATTTCTGAACAACCACCACTCCTACTTGAAAACATTCCACTACAACTTCGGGCCAAAATGTGGTTCAAGCATGACGGAGCTCCCCGCATAGGGCACGAATTATACGGGAATACTTAAAAGTTAATTTTGCAAATAAGTGGGTCGGAAATGCTGGATCGATACAATGGCCACCTAAATCTCCTTAATTAAGTTTATAGAACTGCCTCGACAAGTAGAGATGACCTAAAGGAAAAAATACGAACAGTCTGTAGAGCTATCTCCAAAGAAGTACTGGAAAAAAAGACATAATGGAAGAGGTTAGAAGATTGTAAAAATCTATGGGAGTTGGAGGTCAGTTCGAAATTTCAGTTCTCAGTTATTGTTTTTTATACTAAACTTCTTTAATTAAATGTGTCAATTAAGTTTACACTCCACTTCTACTTTTGTTCGTACTGATAGTCTGTTTTTCATGGAAAACGCGATTTGGCAAATATCTGCATCGGGAACATAACGTCCAGGATATTTGTCGCGATACAAATAGACAGCTGTTCTATTTGTGTTGTGCTTCACCAAACCTAACAGCTTATCAAAGGTTCCAGAAGTTAACAATATTTATTGTAAGCAAATGCGGATGACAACTAACTTTACATTGAAATTCGCCTTGTTTGTATATGAATCAATTGTCAATTGTTTTTCATGGAAAACTTGATTTAATCCCCCCGTTGGCGTGATTCATCGAATGAAGCATTTTTTGACTTGTAGCTCTGTAACTATTGAGCAAAAATAGGTAGAGAAAAATGCTAGGCCATTTTTGAACTTTAACTTTTCTCTTCTAGCTGAAAATGTATCTCAGCGCATCATTTTTGGGATCTTAGGATTACTATTGCTGTAGTAGGCCTTGGACGCCAACTTTGGATACATTGGCGTATTCAACTAATTTCATGTACCTTGTCAACATCTTTTGGAAATATTTGACTTAGATTGATTGTTTAGAATGTGAAAATGTAAGGCACAAAATTTAGTAGCACTTATATTAATTTCAGAATTAATGTAACAGAAAAGTGTAGAGCATAAACAAATATATTCACTGCAACACGACTAACCGACGATTATCACTAGACACCCTTTATTATCAATAATAGCTATCAGAACCAGAGCAGTTTATTAATATTTTGACAATTAATCTGAAGAAGTATGAATCTACACTTGTAAGAAAATTAAAAAAACCATTTTTAAATTGAATTCTCTTACAATATTTCCGGCATAATCGAGTTTTCAAGCAAGAAGAAAGATAATACTCAAATTTGAAATGGAACTATCAAGCACAACGTGCATCATGCTAAGATCTTAGCTATGAAAAAATAGGTGCATTCAAAATATGAATAAACAGTTCCAGCAACAAAAACTAACAAGAATATTTCATTTCGTTTATAAAATTTGAATTTGAAAAATGTCTTCAACAATATTTTTTCCTAAAAAATGTCAATTTGTTTTTAGTTTCTCACTTTGTAGCAGTTTGTAATTTTCAAGTGACATCATAGCACTGACATGTTAGCTATAAGTACAGTGTCATTCTGATTCTGCCTAATTATCCCTAGATGGGAAGTACTCAAATGTTGTGAAATTCAAATTTAGATTGAACTAGTGCAACTCCAACTAATAATGTGGTTTATGTGATATATTATCTAAAAGGTTGCTTAATTCAATGTTTGCCACATAATTTTGATTACTTTATTCAAATGAAATTTGGCAATTCCCATATTATTGATTTTCATTCATTTATTTTCTATTGGAATTTGAAGAGAACCACATAATAATTATACGATTAATTCTTAAGAAACTGCAATTGACTTAAAGCTTCAAACTGAATTTTGCTAATGATGAATAAACATGAAAACATTTTATTTGTTTCAATCACTTATTACTTATGTCATAGGAAATAATCCATTATGAAGAAACTAATAAAATGATTAACAAAAGCTATTGTGATGGAAATTATAAATATTCCAAAAACAAGTTTCAATCAATTCAACGAAATGTAATTATTCTGTTCGATATTTCTAAATTACCTCCACTGGTATCAGGTGATAGTTTAACTTTTCCTTGTTCTAGAACATTGTTAAAAGCTGGCCATCCACAACCACTATCATATTTTGTTTCTGAGCTAAACAATGTTTGTTCACATACTATGCAGGCATATGTACCACAATCATAAGTTTTGTTATAGCAACCTGAAAATACAATCTTTCATTATTTGCTTAAATCTGAATTCATGTGTACATGTGATAATTGGGTATAATCCAATATCAAATTAAAATGGTAAAAAACTACTGTCTCAAGATCATGGCTGCTGAGATTGAAATTGTTGAGGAAATTGCAAACAAACTAATTTAATTGTTGTATATGTTGTTGTTCCAGGAGTTTTACAGAATCTCAATTGAGATGGGCTCCTACTCAGTGGCGGCTCCTCGAAGGAGGCTAAGGAGGCTCAGCCTCCACCAATTTATCTTAATGATCATTCTCCATTTTATTTCCTGTTTCTCTGATAATTTTTAGAATTTTACAATTAATTCCCCGCTCTCAGTAGTTATTTTTAATCTGGCAACAGTGCCCTGAGGCTAGACTCTCTATATATCTCAAACGCTGAGCATGTGTTGTTCAACGCAGTTGCCGTTTTTCCGACCAGTCCGAACGCCAACTGGGTAAATCAGCGAAAACGGCAACACCCTCTGGAGGCTAGCCTGCGGCAGCCGCTAGCAATCTATGACATACGAGACGTGCGTTCTGCCGACTGCTGAGTAGGTCAGTCAGTGCTTGTTTGTTCATGTGTTGTCACGCCAAGTAAGGTTAGATTGTTATCTGTTGTAAATTTAAAATGAGTGTTAGTGAGTTAGTTGCTGCCTTTTAGAAAATCCATTTAGTGAATTAACATTTGATAAAACTCGATGGAATTTTACATCACGTGCAGTATTTACCATCCATAAAAATAAAGACAAATTAATTGAAACATTTGATTTTGTATTAAACAGTGATGACTTTTCAACAGATCAGGTTTCATTAAATGCTGCTGTTGGTTTAAAATCTTATTTAGAAAATGAAGAATTTTTGTTTTTTCTTGATAATTTTAAATTAATATTTGAACAAACTGATCTTATTTTTTAAATTTTACAACATAATTTCAAGAGATCGTTTGAAACATCTCATTGGAAAAATTTCTAGTTTCCGTAATACAGAATTTCATTTTGATATTTTATTTGAAAATTTTTCAACTGATGAGGCTCCTCCCGCGAAAAGGAGGAAAACATATAATTTGGTAGACAAGAAACTACATTAAGTATAAACAACTTTTTTATGAAATTTTAGATACTATTAAAGGTCAAATTGAGATTCGATTTTCCGATTTACATGAATTTAAGTTTTTTGACTTGACGAATAGAAGATTTTTCGAATCTTTTTCAAAAGAGTTCCCCAATACACTTTAAGATAACTTAGTTCTAAAATATAAATTTTTTGATAAAATAGCACGGCACAATGAATTATGCGTTATATACTCGGATAAAGATATTTTAGGCCAGTATGACAGTCACGCCGATATGATAAAATATATGATAGACAATGATTTGCAACAAGTTTTACCTCAGTTTTATAAACTACTTTGTTTGACAGTCACCATTTCTGTCACGTCGGCATCGGTGGAGAGATCATTTTCTACTCTCAAACGAATTAAAACTTACATGCCAAATACAATGGGCCAAAATCGTTTATACAATGTTAGTTTAATATCTATTGAAAAAGATTTAGTAAAACACTTAAAACAAATGATACATTTTTTGATAATATTATTGATCATTTTTCGCAAACTGAAGACCGTAGAATTCCGTTAATATATAAAAAAAAATAGAATTAATAAAAAAAAACAAAATATGAAAAATTCCAAAAAAAAGAAAAAATATTAAAAATCCAAAAAAAAATAAGAGACAAAAAACGAACAAAAAAATTATTTGCCAAGAGAAACTCTATACCTCCACGTTGGTTCTTGCTGGGTAACAATTAATTTTGTCACTGAAGTAGCTGGTACGGTCGCTGTGCAGAGGTTAAAAGGCTGTGAATAGAGTATATTTTTACAAAAACGTTTTATGTTCAGCCTCCTCTCTCAAAAATTCACGAGCCGCCACTGCTCCTATTGAAAAAGAACTTTTTGCAGTTTGTGCGTCTGTAGAAAGATTTCATTTATTTATATATGGAAGGAACATAGAAGTAGAAACCGATCATAAACCCCTGATTTCGATAGTTAAGAAAGATATTAACAAAGTAAGTTCAAGATTACAACGCATGATATTGAAACTACTAAAATATGACTTACATATAAAGTATGTACCAGGTCCTAAAATGCATGTTGCAGATTACTTATCTCGAAATCACTTAACTAATAATGCTCAAAATGATCCTGTTTTAAGTGATGTGCATTGACTTACCTATTTCGGATGTCAGACATAAGCAAATTTCAGAGAGTAGTATTGAAGACAAAATGTTGAAACAAGTAATTGAGTGATACCATAATGGGTGGCCGAAAACCGATAAAAACATCGTTGGTCAAGAATTGAAATTTTTTTTTAATTGAAGTCACATTTACATGTGAAAGATAATATTGACAACTATAAGGATAAAGTAGTAATTCCATTTTGTCTTAGAAAAGAAATGTTAAATTTGATTCACGCTGGTCATTTTGGTATAGTGAAGAGCAAGAAAAGAGCATGTAGTCTTCTGTATTGGTATGGGATGTCGTCTGACATTGAAAAAATGGTCACATCTTGCAAAGTGTGTGAACAATTTCAAGTTACTAATATCAAAGAACCTCTAATGTCACACAATATACCCTCATTACCCTTTATGAAAGTGGGAATTGATATTTGTTATTTTAATGGTCATGATTATTTAGTACTAGTAGATTAGTACCTTTCAAAATGGATTGAAGTAAAATTTCTGAAAGATAAAACAGCTGAGTCTGTAATCAACAAGCTGAAGGAAATTACTTCTGTTCATGGTATTCCTAAATATATAGTGTGTGATAATATGCCCTTTGCCAGTGATAAATTCATTAATTTTGCTATAGAATACGATATGAAAATTATTCATTCTAGTCCTAGATATCCAAAGTCTAATGGATTAAGTGAAAAGCTGTTGGTATAGTGAAAAAAATTATGAAAAAATGTAAGGAATGTGGGTCGGATATACAATTAGTACTGTTGAATTACCGTAACACACCTGTTGCTGGATTAAACTACAGTCCAGCCCAAATTCTTATGGGTAGAGTTTTAAGATCTAAGTTACCATCTTCTAGTGAAGTATTAAAACCCAAAATAGCAACTAATGTTAAGCTGGATTTAGACAACAAACAGAAGTATGTAAAATATAGTCACGATAAAACTGCACTTGAAAGAGATACTTTTAAAGAGGGAGAGGATGTATTAGTACAAAATCTTCCACAAAAAACGTGGTCTCCTGCTAAAATTGCAAAAAATGTGGGTCCTAGATCATTTGATATTCAAATGATAAAGGAAATTTCAACAAGAAATTCATTCCATTTGAGGCACTCGAATAACAAATTCCAAATTGGTCTGCAGAAAGAAGATGATTTTGAAAATGAAATTACGCAAGACTTTAATGGTTGTCAAGAGCCTCAAAAGGAAAATGAAGTTAGTGTAGACGTTCCCGTTCGTATTACTCGTTCAGGTTGTATTACTAAAACCCCTACTTATTTAAAGGATTATCGTTTGTAAAAAAAAAGCATGTTGTATATGTTGTTGCATCTATACTCAAAGGTAGATCTAGAGAAGAGCGCATAGAGAGGAAGGCAAGACATCGGGAAGTACATAAGACTGTAATGTTGTCGGCACCTTAAAGCTACAAACAGCAACCTAAAAGTTATAATTAATAAACTTATATAACAAGAATACTTGGTGTATTAATAAAGATACTACATCAATAGAATTGATTCATTCTATTAGTTAACAGTTTCATCACCAAGAAACTTACTCATGACAAGGAATATAATTAATGAAAAAAACATGGCTTCACCCCAGGAAGATGTCCTACTACAAATTTGGTGATATTAATATTTCTTTTAAGTAGCCTAAAGAAATGATACCAGATTGAATCCTATCTATTCTATATCATATGTATATTATTGAACTTTTTAAAAGCATTTAAAATAGTCAATAATGACTCCCTGATTGCAAAACCCTATGTGTTAGGCATTGACGGTTACTTTTTCAACTGGATTGAATCTTTTCTGAAGTAATAGAACCCAATATTTCAAATTTTCAAATAAGCTGGTTCTGTGTCATCAGAAATTACGATAAAATCTGTGGTTCCCCTGGGGTTCCATATAGGTCCAACATTTTTTCTTATTTCTTAACAATATATCAGACATAACACAACACATCTGTAATTTAAATTTGACAGTTCACTTCAAAAGTTCAATCTCTATATGATCTATAACAATGTCTGGGATGCCAAACTAGTGAAAAAGATTAGGACAATTCATCTAAAATAAAATAAATGTTAGTAATCACTTTTAGAGAATTATGAATTCAATTGAATTCTCTTATTAAGTGAAACATATTAATTTGTGTTGGAGATCTTAAGAGTATTATTTGACACCAAAGTAACATTTAAGACACACGTTGATGATACAGTTTCTAAATCAATTAAATTGGGGGGTTTCATTCAGAAATCCTCCCTTTACACTTCCACAATATTGTAATGCTCTTCATTTGGATCAGTTATTGAATATATTTGTTTTTTACGGTGACCATTTTGTCAAGCAGATATCAATAGAATTGAGATTACAAAATAAATTATCAAGGTCATTTGTATTCAAACTTTGAGATCAGAGGGCAGACTCAATATTCGGAGGAAAATACTGATGTTTTGAACATTTTAAATTTATCAAGTTTGACGTCAATTACAAGGGTAGTTAAATTAAATTAGCAAGTAAACATAATGAAATAATTGATTTATTCAATACATTCACATATTTCTTCAAAATGCCAATGAGACGTTAATTTGTTGTAAAACAGTTTTAGTTTATTATGATTATATGTGAATATAATATAATGTTCTATTCTCTCTTGAATATTTGTTTTTTTGTAAATTGGCATTTCCATATATTATTATATGAATAGATTAATAATAAAATGATAAATATTTTATTGAAACAGAACAATTCCTCGAAAATTAATCCGTATAGTCTGATACCTGAATTTGATTTATGCTATAGTAGTTGAATTAAGATTTTCTGTTATTACAATATGTTGCAACTATATTTCAAGGCGATATAAAATAAATACCACTTGGAATGTTTAGGATATTACAAATTTACCTCAATTTGACACAAACATAAGAACGGTCAGTTTACTTACCAGTAAAAGGCCTTTCGGTTCCTTTTTCCTGCGTAACATTATACTGAATAGGAGTGAGTCGTTCCTTCAACTTTCCCTTATCTACCTTGTCAACCATTTTTAAACCAGCTGTAAAAGTTAGTAATGTACAGATTATGTAATCAGTTTTCTAGTAGAAGTTTCCTTCATTAAATAGGCACCTGAAATGTGAATTCTAGTTTTCACACAACCCCTATTAGTAGATAACAATAAACTTTTACATGGGCGGATAACTAATCTAGTCCACATGTGATATCTGTTTTCTACAACTTAATCCTATTGCTTAATCTTGTCAGTTGTATCTAATTACATTACCATTCCTAAACAACAAACTGCTTCCTTATATGTCAAGAAGACAGCTAACCATAGAAAAAATAAAAAAAGCCGAAATACTTTCGGCATCTCTGGAAGATATTCGAGATGTGGTTATGGTTATAGAGATAATCTCAGCCTAAACATATTATGAATGTTCCCATTTTTCATGGAATTCATAACACGTTCGTTGATAAATGATTTATTTAAGGAATATATCGTCTAAGATTCTAACCTTGAATAATTTTACCAGGTTTCATCAAAAACCTTCAATGTGCTGTATTATAGTATTGCCCAAGAAATTTCGTAAATTATTATTGGAAAGTATAATTTTAGATGTAGATTCCCTAGTTATATTAAAATAAGCTCGAGTTTTATCTCCATAATTTCATATGGGATTACCAAAATATTAGCCTTTACCACGGAGCAGTTAACCCTGGGACGTCGAGACGAATTATAGGATAACCCCAATTCAGTTGACTATATCATAATTTTTTTTATTCATTGAATAACTACGAAAATAGCATAATTGTCCAAATTATTAGATAACTATAAGGTTAAAAAGACAATATCACTCAAACTATTTTGAAACGTTTAGTTGAAAGAATTGTTAGAATATTCGGACCGTATTTAGACCAAAAGGGACAAAGTCGAATCACTATATTATCAAATATGAGTATGAGGTACATGATGGGATTTTGTCTTTTATAATCGATTGTATAAAGAATCAACACGATTTCAGCAAATTGTGTTGGAAGCATAGGTATCACACCACATATGCATATTCTAGTATATTGTCAGATAAAATGACGTTTCAGGTGACCAAATTTGTTTTTTACATTTAGGTAGTAAATATAGGCATATTTTAGAAGTTAAAGTGGATTGATGGAAAATTTTGAACGCCATAATAAAAATGGTGTTATTCAGACTACGGAAAACTTACAAAAGTCGTATCAAGACATATCAGTTCCGAAATCCTTAGAAAACATACCTGGGAAGTTATCAGAAAATAAGTCGAAAAAAGGACTCATTGTTGTATGGCCACAACGGAGGAAATATTACCGCAACAAAGAATTAGTTTTCAGTACCTGGATGATAGCCCATGCTTTATTTTGGATGCACTTACTTCAGCTTTTCCCAACAGATCATGGTAATATATCGTCGGCGTTAAGATTCTGCGCATCATCTACTTTAGGCTAGATAGATGTGACTGTCAAGGAGTAAAAAAATAATTAATAGATTCACCAGTCAGCTTTCATAATTGAATATGCAACAATTTTGCAACATATAGGCATATAAAATATCGTTAATAAAACGAAATTTGAACCTTAGTTACTTATAAGCTATCCATTCGTATTCAATCCCCAATTTTGATTCAGTATTTTGTATATTGAGCTCAGTTCCAGCAGTTTCTGAAAGTCTTCAAGTCTTCTTACCAAATTTCCGAAAATCAGATGCATTTGTTTCTAATACAACTCTGTTCAATTTTGACATGATCATAAGAGAGACAGACAATCGATTTCTTCAGAATAAAGAAATAGGGCTGGAAACGGTAAGATGTATTTTTAGGACGCATCCATGTTCAAAAAGACATTTTTGGCTGCGGCAGGTCATATAATTAAAGTAGTGAATGTTACACAAATGATATGACACATCATTATTGCTAATTACCGACAGTCACTTCCGTGGATAATCATTTTATGACGTTATTTTGTTACTAGGCAAATGAATTTCCGTTGATTCATACTTCGTTGATCAGTACTTTAACAATAAGGCGTCATTCATCAAGTATATTATGACTTCAGAACATATTAACGAGATTTTTTAATAATAAAGGTTATATATTCACAATCGAAATAAATATCGAAATATCGATTCAATCAACACAAGCTAATTAGTTATACATATTATTATTGTTCAATGAGTTCATTTTGATCAAAATTTGATGACTTTAATTTTGCAAATACGTATTTGTACAAATTGTTCGTTGCTAAGCAAAACAAGAAGGAAAACAATTCCGATTACACATCCTTCTAAGTCCGATTCTTGTTTTGCTAGTAAAACCATTGGTTATTATAGCGTTCTTGTCTATTGCTGAGGGATTTCCGTGATGTCAGTAAATTGACAGCGCATTATGTACAATAACTAGGCTAACTAACCTTTATAGTAGGAGATCCGGTGACATTTTTCAGTAATTATTGAATTCAAGGCCTATTTTTTAAGAGAATGCTGTGGGTGGTAAGTGCCATTTGTGAAGATTATCTCTCATAGCAGTATGGAAGGGATGCATTACACCCTCAATTTGCAAAATATAGATAATACAATTATTATTTAGTTAAGACTGGCAACTTTTTGTAATGTTTGTCTAAAAATCATTAATTCTCGCTATAATATAGGCAGAACGATTGGCCGGTATTAAAAGGGTTGCAGATTACCCCAAAGATGAAGTGTGAACAACAAAATTTCCATTATTTTGTTAAACCACTACAAAGTAATGTTTCTATAATAAAAAAGTAAATACATTTGAGCTCCCTTTGCATCAAGTAGGTATGAACAGATGTGTTTGAGATATTTGTGACTACGATAGCAAAGGTCTTAGCTGTACCAAAATTTATGATTCATTGTATCGGCTTTCTACCTACACACTATTTTAACATTATAAAGAAATACGTAGCAATTTGCAAGTGCTTGATTAATTAAATTTGTATAAATTTGACTTAATGACTGTACATTGGTGCTGTGATTAACAGACTTTGAATCATGTTTTATGTGAATCATCTCCAGTATAGATCTTTTATAATAATTGGTTTATTTGACTAAAGTATTAACAATTTTATAATCGTACTTATGATCAAAACAATGTTTAAGTTTCTATGTTTTTGTTTTTAGTACTATATATTTGTGTCCATACATTCTTTTTTGTAAATATTGTTTAGAGATTCATGTATATGTACCATCGCAATCTAAACATTTTAATTTATATACTGTGTGGGTTTGTTATCTTTGGGTATTAACGATTTTAGTCTTAAAAATATTTACCAACACAGTTAGCAGGTTTATGCGCAACATTTATGTCATACATTGTAAGCATTTCTAAATTTTTTAAGATGGCTCCGGAATCTATGTTAATGCAGCGCGATCTGTAAGGCTCTTTATAACACTTTTTTTACCTTACAGTAGATCAAATAAATTTGAAAAAATAAATAGCTACCCAAAACCATTTTTCCATCATTAAAGAAAGAATAAACAAAATCTGTAATAATATATCATATATAAATAATATAAACAGTAAGATAATTTTATAACATTACCATACATTCCGGTGACCTCAAAAAAATTAAGAAATGCTTAAAAAAGTATGACACAAATGTTGCTCATAAACCTACTTAGCTGTGGTCTAAAATTGTTTAGATAGCGATGGTACATATACAGGAATCTCTAAACAAAACCCCCCATGCTAAACATTGTTTTGATTATAACCAACACTTTTATTATACAAATATTAATTTTTAGCTAAATAAACCAATTAATATAAAATATGTATCCTGGAGATGATTCACATAATAAAACGTGATTCTAAGTCTGGTAATCACAGAGCCAACGTACATTCATTAAGTCAAATTGATACAAATTTAATCAATTAAATTTCTACGTATTTCTTAATAATGTTAAAATAGTGTGTAAGTAGAAAGTCGACACAATAAATCATGCACATAATTATTTTACACATCAAGGTGTTACAATTTCAATTTTTCATGTTTCGTTCGTTGTTGCGACGTAGACAATTTCAATTGAAATTAATGCGATATAGACGCTCAGTGCTTAGTGCAATTAGCTTAAGGAATCTCGCGCTTTAGTTCATGTGAATTAGTGTTCAAACCTCTTCTGTAGATGGTCGTGAGACCGAAACGTACGTAAAGACGAAAAAATATAGCAAACATAATGTGTTAATATGACCTTTTTCCCGAGAATTTACATATAAAGCAAGTTGCAAGTTTGTCATTCGTGGTTACATATTAATTATACATCTGTCGAACTTCACGTGCCTCGTGTACGTTCGCCACATTATAGTATGGAGCCGGCTTGGATCATATAATGTCCAGCATAATTCTACAACGCTGTCAAGATTTTATGATTCTTAGTTTCTGTTGCTAAGATATTATTCTATTGTTTATTGAAAAACATTATACGATAATATGTTCATTGCTTATCGCTGTCACTTGAAATACAATTTTTTGGTTAGGTTAGTAGTTCGTAGGTTCGAGCTAATTTTTTTCTCTCAGAGGCCTCTAACCACGATATAATATAATGGTAGTGCGACTCGTATATCAAAAGCGTAGCCCAATTCTGTGAACTTACAACTCTTGCCGCAGGGTCGCTGCCGTCGGATGTAAGAGGAGCTATACGGCACACAGTGGGTCGTAAATTAACGAATTTAGGTAGACAATAGTCAAGTCTAAAATTTTGAATTTCTGAGTGTTAGATGATATTATTATTTGGAAAGTTGCATATTATTAATATTAACTATTTACTGTGTTTACAAATACATGGTAAAATGAGTGAAGGACTCCTGTTTACACAACTGCCTAATTCCTTACACTTAGAATATCTTAAATCGCTGTCTGATTATTATGTAGGTACAAGTTGTTTCTGCCGTATACAAGTATAGTTCTTCCTTAACAATGAATATTACTGAGATAGATAAGACCATATATTTCCATATTTATATTTGATCTACATTGTAATCTACATGTAGAGTTAATTTAGCAATTTGTAAATTTATGCCCATATTCAATAAAGAAAAACTCTATAACCCCCAAGAGTTCCCAGAGACTTTTTTTTAGAATTTGTTTCACCAATCCTTCTAGTTTTTTAATGTTGCACAGATTATTTGCGATTTTTTACGTTTTGGGTGATACAAATTTTTTTTCAAACACTGTACAGGGTGATTCATTTATTGATTTCTTTTTTAAAAAAAAAGCACATATCGTGAATAAAGGTCGGACATTTTTATTGGGTATCTTTTACAATTGTTAAATCTTTTACAATTATATGTGAAAACGATATGATTCATACGACCACTACCACTCTGTTTACAGGCCTGTATCCGAAAGTTGAAATTTTCGATAACTTTTCCCAATAAAAATGAATTCACTTCTTCAATTTCTGAACAAATGTTGTTCTCCACGTATTGAATTGCTTTTATCTATAGATGGAATTCGACAATTTTGCGAATTCTGGACTTTCGTTTAAGTTTTCGTAGTAGTTGTTCTGTTGTTTATAGCGCTATCCATGCATACAATTGTTTTACTTTAATTTAATTATCAACTTATCATCGTTCTCGCCGTTTAGCTCCTCTTACACCCGACCGTAGCGACCCTGAGGCAAGAGTTGTAAGTTCACAGACTTGTGCTACGCTTTCGTAATGTATAACAGTATACGAGACGCATTACCATTATATTATACCGGCCCCTAACTAATCTAGGATATATGGAGCGCGAAGCGGCCGCCACCATAGGCCGTTTCTGAGGCTGACAACGAACAACAACTAATAAATTCTAAGTCATAACCATCAACAATGTATTAATGGAACACCAGTCTATGCGGTACACTGACATTGTATTTACATAACATAACAATCGGCGTAAAAGCAAAACCACAACAGTCGCCACACTATGCTAGTGCGGTGAAGTACCTAACTACTAACTATACATAAAATAATGCAGAATGCAGATATAGTTGCCACACAGTTGTTGATAAAATGTTTTGAATATATTCCACCATAAGCATGTTTTTAAATTTACTAGAATTTTATTCATTCCATTTTTAATTACAGTATTGAACTTGAGATGCCCTCCATGGAATTACGAGCCTCCACTACGTAAACCAGAAACGCGTGATTTTATTATTGAACCAGACTGGAGTACTTCTACAGAATGAAATCTAATACATTTTGATATACTAAAAATATTTTCAACATAACTTTATTGGATTATAAAGTGGAGCTTATTAGTGCTGCGTAAAATAAAATATGAAAATTATAGCTTCCTACCTCTTTGAGAAGCTTACTTCAATGCCTATGTACAATTGAAACGAAAATATTGTGTTTATATACTTTAAGTAAAATAAAGGTACTATTGTAATTGACAGTCTTGATAAACACATCCATTAGATAAATCGAATACATAGTCCAGGCTGTGAACCGGGATTTTAGCTATAATAATAAAAAAACATGTGAGTTCGAATCAAACATTTTTTTTGCATTAGCTTCAGGAGGTTCTCAGGATCATTCGTACACCTCAAAACCTCTTGGGAACCCCAACCCCACCCATTGAGGACGAAAATGGCCCGAACTCTCCAAGTCTTGAATTATATTTTCTACAAAAAAAGGTATTTTGGCATTTCGAGTGCACCTAGGAGATTTTTTGGGTCGCTGAACACGAATCCGTAGCCAGATTTACTTGCAATTCATCGTAGGGGTGGTAAAATAGACAAAATTGGCCAATTTTGCACCCCTAATATGTTATTTTGCAATTTACGTGTTTTAAGCATTTCGAATACACCAAGGGGGTTTTGTTGGGTCGCTGAATACGATTCCGAAGCCAGATATACTCTAATATCATCGTAGGGGTGGTAAATTTACAAAAATGGCTAATTTGACACGCTTCTAAATTTTTATTATTTTTGCATTTTAAAATTACTTCGGAGTAAATCTGGCTTCGGAATCGTATTCAGCGACCCAAAAAAACCCCTTAGTGCATTCGAAATGTCAATTCTTCACCATCGATTGGAACGATTGGCTTACTGATTTTCGTTGTGGTAGTATTAGGACCATGAAGGACTCCGCAAGTTCTGATCGTCCAGTTGAGGTTATAACGCCAGAAATCGATAAAATCCATGGTACGGTATTGGACGTTCGGCGACTTAAAGTGCACGAGATTGCTGAGGCTACGGGCATCTCAACCGAACGTGTACGGAACATTTTGTATACATTTTTGAATACTAGAAAGCTATCTGCCAGATGGGTGCCGCATTTGCTGTCTGTTGACAACAAGCGCGACCGTGTGACAACTTCAAAGGAGTGTTTGGCGATGTTCAAACGCGATAAGGACTTTTTGCTTCGTTTCGTAACCGTGGACCAAACATGGGTCCATCACAACACACCAGAGACCAAAGAATAGTCGAAACAGTGGAATTGCTCTGGCAAGTCGAAGCCGAAAAAGGCCTAAGTGGGTTTATAGGCCAACCTGTAATGGCGACAGTTTTTTTGGGATGCACACGGTATCGTCGATATCGATTACCTTGAAGAGGGCAAAACGATCATCGGCGTATACAATGCAGAGCTGCTGGATCGATTCGACGCCGATTTGCGAAAACGGTCGTATTTGGCAAAGAAAAAAGTGTTCTTCCACCAGGACGACGCAATGGCAAAATTGCATGAATTGCGCTACGAATTGGTTCGTCATCCACCATATTCTCCAGATTTGGCCCCCTGAGATTTTTATCTATTTCCAAACTTGAAGAAATGGCTCGGTGGCAGGGCCGGATTTGAGGTGGTGGAGGCCCCTGGGCCAAAGTTTGGTGGAGGCCCCTATATGTCAGAGGCTAATATTTTTTTTATTCAGTATACACCGACTGTATACTGAATGCAATATTAATGCATTTTAAAATGTTTTTGTAATAAAAAATCTGGAAATTATATATTATTTAATGTACATAAATATCAATAACTTTACACAGGTATTTTTCTAGTTTTCCTCGCCGCGAAATCGTCGATGAAATCGTCAAAATTTAAGGATCTCAAAATATTCTTATTATGTTGTGTTTTAGAGGAATGTGATATTAGAAATAGATTTTTAATAGCAAAAAATGACGCAAATGACGATATTATTCATTATTGATTACCAATATTCACATCAATGCTATTGATAACCATACTATTGATTACTATATTAAATAATTGTGATACGATTTCTGTAATAAGTAGATTTTTTTGTCTTCACTTGACCTGTGGTGGGGGCCCCTAGGTGGTGGAGGCCTCTGGGCCATGGCCCACCCGGCCCACCCCTAAATCCGGCCCTGCTCGGCGGAAAGGGATTTGGCTCCAACGATGAGGTCATCGCTGAAACTAAGGCCCATTTTGAAGGATCGAAAAATTAGAAAAACGTTGGACGAAGTGTATCGGGCTACAAGAAGATTTTGTTAAGAAATGAAATAAGTTTTGACGAAATAAATCATTTCTTGTTTCATTTTACAGGGACTTTTCACCTTGCCCTCGTAAGTACCTACTATATTATTATTATCTTTTTTGCCTTTTCTTTGTTTAATCGAAGGCAAGTCGTTCTAGCCAATTGCTATTTATTAATCTATATATACTTTCACAACACATAAATGACAATTTAGACGGTCATCTCAGTTTTTCGTTCAGTTTCAGTTCAAGAATCGTTGTATTTTTAGACAATCAGTTAAGTTTTCAATATTGTCATACTCATCAGTGCTGTCTTGGATGAAGAATACGTAATTGCGTTGCTATGGTATTGACTCTAAAAACCAACAAGAAAAGTAATTGGAGCAAAGACTGGATCCTAAAGAGAAAATAGTCTGTCTTATGCAAATTTAATGGAGAAGCTCCGTTTTGAATCATGTGGTTAGTCAAACTACGGATGGATGAGGACACGTATCGTTTCATTAGGCGTTTTGGAGCGCTCCCCAAACTTGAGCTCGAGCGCCAAAACCGTCCTAATGAAACTAGTTCTCTAATATACTATTACAAAAGTTTTATTAATGGGTACTTAACATTTCCAACCAAGCTGTACAATTCGGACAGAGATCCAGTTAATGAGGTGCAAGGGGTAAGGTTTCCAAGTGGTGCCCACTTGGAAGAATGTTAGAAATAAGTATGTGCAATGATTAGTAAACAAAGGTCAGGCTGATTGGTAAGGTGAAATAGTTCGCACAAGTATATTAAGGCACAATGTGCTGAATTTTTTTAACACATTTTAATGAATGAACCAATAAAATAAAACAATGAATTATTAAAATTATAATATTTACTGCATCTTCTGGAACCTCATCATAACCATACAGCGCGAAGATCTTGTTGAACACCTACCACAGATTCGTGTTGAACACTAGGTATAGGTATAGTATATTAATTCCAAAATAAATTGATCAAAACAAATACAACTTGTTCCTTCCTTGTATCACCCGCTGATCAATAGTTGATATGCTGGAAGGAATAAGCGGGCTGTTTTAATTCAGTTCATCTTGGATTTGAATAATGCAAATTTAAGAGTATATCTACTCTATTTCGACTTTAAAACAATGGTAGTTGCCGGATTCTTTATTAAATGTATTATTATTATTTTCAAGTTGGTACACGGAATATTTGCTCATTTGTTCTATAATTTTTTCTCACCCCCACTACCGATGTTGTCTTCATCATTGTTGATAATAATATCAAACTTTTGAAATCTTACAACTATTATCGTTCATAATATAAAAGATAAAATATTACGTTGCTTTTACCGATTTCATAACCGAATTTCAATTTGATATGAGTTTTATGGTAAAACCGTCGTTCCAGGATTAAAAAATCTAAATATAAAGAAGGTGTATAGTGTGCGCACCCCCTCTCCTCCTCCTTTGGGGACCATTTTCGCGACCGACAACATACATTTTCCTGGTCACTATCATACACCAGAAAATAATCAAAATGGAAAACGCGGTCCTCATATTTTGCATACGAATATCACCTCAGGTCCTACACTATAAGTCGATCTCATGTAGAAGTGACCATAGTCAAAGTATAAAGGTATGCTGGGCCTCCCTTCTACTCTTTTTAAAATTCGAGTGCAAGCTGATTGGTCATTTATTTCGTTTATTTAATGTTATTGACGGCGACATAATATGATGTTGTTAAATGATGTCAGGTGACGTCACCTAGCGCGAGATACGATGGTAGGGAGGCTTCAACAGACCTTTATACTTTGACTATGAAAGTGACCTTATTTGCTCGTATACGAAACGCTATTGAATATATATATTGTCAGCGTCGTTGTTCGTCCTTCTTTTTCACATCTCGCTTTCGCCATGGCTCAAGTCGCCATTTATTTGTTAAAATCAATTCGAAAACGACCGATGAAATCTATATTGTTGACGCTTGCGCGGTCTATATCATTTTTACTTGAGACGAAGCTAGTAGCAGGCTAGTACAAGCCTGTAGGTATACCATAGATATTATATATACATACATGTATATATAATATCTATGAGGTATACCACAAAAACGGTTAGCTGGTGGGTTGAGTTCATAGATAACTCTACTACTACTACTAGTAGTTGCTTTGAGACCATAGCAATATGCGTTTGTATATATGAGAATTTTACTGAACAGTGGATTCTTGTTACAAAAAAATTATACTTTAATATTAACGATACAATTTTCGATTATTCGTGGTTCTGTTCGTTTCGACGGCGTGGGCTTTTTGATTGAAAATTGTGCGATATGGACGCTTGTGCTAATTAGTTTAATTAACCCCTTTTTACATAATAAGTCTTCTGATGAAGGTCGTGAGACCTAAACGTACGTAAAGACGAAAATTTAAAACAGAGTGTTATTGTGACCTATTTCCCGAGAATTTTTATATATAACTACTAGTAGAGTTATCTATGGTTGAGTCGATGCCAGCGTACGAAGCGGTAAGAGGAGGAAGTAAATCTTCCACCCATGTATATGTAAACATATACGCGATATGGGATTCGGAGGGTATCTGTATATTTATATTCATTTATTTTTCATTGCGTTTTGTGTGAAAAACATTTATTTTTAATGATTCTGTACCTATAGATGACATTTGACGGTGTGTGTTGTGTATTTTGTTGAAAAGTTCTGTTGTTGGGTGCCAAAATAGACCGGAAAAGTGTCAGTTAGAAACTAAATTTCATTGAATGATGAATCTAGGAAAAAATGTAATTACATATAGTAAGTAAGTGAGAGATCATGCATGTAATTCAGTTCCTTCTATAAATGCTTTCGTTGTAGCTATTTCAATCAATGGGGCAGGATCGATTATGATAAAATAGCACATTCTGTAGACTGGTACAATGTCCATATCCAGCAACCTTCAACAATATAATTAATCTAGTTCAATATGTGACATCAATAATGTTTATATTTGTATAATCGAATTCCTCAACGGACTTCGATTATCTACTTATGAATTAATGGGACTTAAGTTCAACTAAAGTGTAAGGGTGTTATTTATCACTATATTACAATAAAAAGTGAATAATTTGTAATTATGTTAAATTTTTTCTCATGTATTACCTCTCACCTCTCTGTGGATGTATGGGAGTGCGTGTTCGTATGTGTGTGTGTCGTTACTATTGAACTTGAAATTTTGCAGGTCACTTCAAAGCACGGTCGTATATACAGGTCTGGAAACTCGAGGCTGTTTCCTATGTGAGATGTGAGTCCGCTAAGCGTCATCTGTTGCGTAGTACCAAAAGGGTGTCGCATGAGTCGAGGGATGTTCTCTGGCACGACCATAGTCAAAGTATAAAGGTCTGGTGGAGCCTCTCTACCATCGTTTCTCGCGCTAGGTGATGTCACCTAGCTCCTCCAATCACATCGCCGGCACGTAACAACATCATATTATGTCGTCGTCAATAACATTAAATAAACGAAATAAACGACCAATCAGCTTGCACTCGAATTTTAAAAAGAGTAAAAGGGAGGCTCCAGCAGACCTTTATACTTTGACTATGTATACGACCGTGTTTGAACGATATGGCGGCTAATAAGTTTGGTGACATGTAAGAGACTCATTGCAAACATAGAGTTTCCAGATCTGTATATTCGACCGTGCTTCAAAGTGCTGAAAATAGGAACTATATTGTTTTTGGGAGTGGTAGCTTCATTTCGTCTGGTATTTCTGACATCACCTTCATTTTTTCAAATGAAATTATGGTATTTTTTTGAACCATAAAGACAACCGTGTTTTTCTGGTCAGAAATATTATATATCACACTATTATATTTTAAGATTCAAGTGACGTCACTATTTATTTTATGTTTTATTCCGTGGTACATTTCCATAGTTCATGTGACAGCAAATGTTAGTATAAGACAAGATTATATTAGTATGTGAATAATTACGAAAGTCAACCTGACAGCAGGTGTCAGTATGAAACACAAAGTTTGAAATACAATTTCAATGTAACGTAGAGTATTCCAATAGCGGTTTTTAAATCATTTCCAATATATTTTCTGTCTCTACAATCTTTCACATGATCAATCGATTACAGCTCTTTTGAGACTACACGTTCCCAAAATTGTTTTCTGTTCGGTGATGAACCCTATTGTTTTTCATAATTTCCATAGTAATATATTGAATTAATTCAAAACTTTTACAGTAAATTCAAGTTAACTGCTTTCACTCAAATTTCAAATAATCTCTCATAAATAAATATAATTTTCAGGTGTTCCATTAAAAAAAAATTTCAATAATCAAAAACGATTTCACATTTAAGATACCTTAATCTATGTATCGCGATCATAATTCTGAATTTTGCACTGAACTGTGATCAATGATCATAGATTATATCTTCAACTGTGATCAACAGTTTATGTTCTTCTCTATTACTAGTATTACTTGGTATCTTAACGGGCATTCTGTCCTTCTCGCACATGCACTGCGCTCTCACTCGCACGATGTGCGCGCGTTATACTTATTCTTGTATTCTTATACTCTTTGTGATATAAGGGGAGACCGTGCGAGTAAGAGCGCACTAGCATGTGCGAGAAGGACAGAATGTCCGACTATTTACCAGCGCTTTCCTATCCTTAACACATTACTTGTCTACTCTATATATAGAACTCTTTGGTCCTAACGGCGCGGCAAGTGAAATAACTCGTTATACCATAGACCTATTATCTTAAGAAGACGAAACATCTCATTCATAAAACTCCATTTGACTTGTCCCAATGATTACATGAAGTATGACAAAGAAAACCAATGAACCTCTTTGTCGTCGAGACATAATTACTCCTTATTGGCAACGCTGTAACTATGATTGATAACTTGGTACCACTTGTAAGGCAACACCGCTTCGTAATAGCTACGAGAAATACGGAAGCTGTCAAATTCCGTAGTACAGAACAAAGTCCCCATTCATAAAAGATGCGCGGCGTTGTAGCTTTCTGAACAAATGATGCAATGGAATGGAATAGTTCTATATTTAAAAATTTAAATATTTTATAATTCAATTGTATATTCCAGGTTACCATAAATTATGGAATATTTTTGAAAGAACACGGCATTTCAACAGTATTGCTTCTAATATAACCAATAAATAATGCTATGGACGTTTTTATAATAATTACAAATCTCAATCCGGCACACAGAACAACTAATCCGGCAACAGCTCATTCCATACGGCCATACTTGTAATATACAGCGGTCTGAGTGGCCCCAAATTTTGGCAATGTCTGATCGTGTTTAAATGTAAACAATTCTGTCTCCTTAGGATAATAGGTTATGCGTTATACCGAGTTCCATATTTAATAAGCATCGATGGCTGTGGCCTATGCGGTTCACGGTTCAGTCCAACGAATTCGGATATTCGTTGGTTCAGTCTCTGGATATGCATTTTGTTTTTGGTTTCGAAACTCCAAGTGGCAAAGTCATCGCAGGTTAGTTTGCTAAGTTTTCGAGTTGGTTTTTGTTTTATTTTTACATTTTTTTTCCTTGCCCTTGAATATATTTATTATTAATATACATTTGATTGATTCATGTTCCTTCTTTATACAGAATGTTCCATAATTAGCTTACTGAAAGTACGAAAAAAAGTTCGAATGAACATGGGTCGGAAAATGGCTCATAAGGGAGCTGCGCCGCTGGTGAAGTTTGCAGACTAATTATGGGGCATTCTGTATATAAGCGCATCTTTTATGCTTTTATGTCAATATGTATATGCATTCTCTGTTCTGTGTCTCTTATTAGTCATTTCATTTTCATTTCTATTCTATTTCTGGCTGCGATCGCGCTGACTGGTTAACCGCCGTATAAAATTTAAAATGATGGCCAAATATTATTGTATTTCGATTGTCCTTGATTCATTAACATTATTTGCAAATACATTTATGAGACGTGACGATGAAATTCGTCTATTTTGCCTCGCAACCGCACACATCTTTTAAGTCTATAACAATATTTGATGTAAACCGATAACAATCGTAATCGGTTTTAAACGTTAAACGAACGTTTATATATCCCATTTTTCCTGTTACAATGTGTGATAACGATAATCCTTTGTAGTTATTGAAGAACACTAGAATATTATATCGGCATTGACCCCAAATATTGAGGTTTAGAAATATTTGTGTTGTGATACAAAGATGACTTCAAAAATATTATCTATTCAAAGTCATGTGGTTCACGGATATGTGGGGAACAAAAGTGCCGTTTTTCCATTGCAGGTGAATAATTTACTAAATGAATATTCCACAGCAATCTAGCGAATTTTTAAAATAGAAGATCATGATATCAATTGTTTCAGTGTATAAGATAAGGGATTCATGACATTGATGTGTTTTAGATTTTGGGTTTTGAGGTAGATTTCATTAATTCAGTCCAATTTTGCACCCATACGCAATATAAAAAGGTGACAGGTAAAATTTTGAATGAAAAGGATTTAGCTGAATTGGTTGAAGGACTGAAAGAAAATGAGGTCGATAGTTACAATTATCTTTTAACAGGCTATGTAGGTGCTCCTACATTTTTAACTGAAATCTTGTCAGTTTATAACCATTTGAAAAGTGTGAATCCAAATCTACTCTATGGTAAATATTTTATGTTCTATCCGTTCATATTTAACTGATGAATTTCAGTATGTGATCCTGTGATGGGCGATAATGGGCATTTATATGTACCCCAGGAATTAGTTCCTATTTATAGAGATGTTGTTGTGCCACTTGCAGATATATTAACACCTAATCAATTTGAATTGGAGCTTCTGACCAATACAAAAATTAATGATATAAATGATGCATGGAAAGCAATAGATAAGTTGCATGCTAAAGGATGTCAAACAGTAATTGTATCATCTTCTGAACTTGGAAATGACAAAAGTTTACTTGCATTAGCAAGTACAAAAATAGGTAATATATCCATATTTTCTCTTGCTGATACTAATTTATTTTATCTATGATCAAATTGAATAGTTTTGCTTTACAATTAAATGTTCTTCTTCTCATCAGTTACATTCTCAGAGACCTTGGCATCCCGTGTATCACCAAAATATAGTGAGGACAGGAAAATATATCCTTTACTTCTTTTTTTATGTTGCTTTTCTCAAATTAAGCACCAACGTGAGTCTACTTAAGTATTTTGAAATCAGATTTGCCTCACCGGAGGAATACTATGTTTTAAATATCATCTATTGATCTTTATGGGAGTTTTCTGACATAATTCATCGATAGTGAATTTATTAACATTTCTGTACAAAACTAAATATGAAAATTTGATTAATGACCAAGTTCTCATCAGTTAACAAAAATGTATGATGAAATGTTAACCAAAAAAGTTGAGCATCTTTGCTTGATAGATTGGACAGGATAATTCATTAAACAAAGCAATATGGAAATTATTTCTAGCAATCAAAACAGTACATGGAAATTAGTTGTCCTTCCCATAATATGACAAAAGGTGACTGGATTGAATTAAGGTTCAGATAATCTATTAAACGACTGAATTGATAATATACATAAGAAACAATCACCCTTATCGACTAAATACTGAGGACTTTAAGCTACCAAGTAGCCATCATCAGAGTAAACGAACTCGTTTGCTACAATTTTACAAGTCTTTAGGGCTTAAGGTTGATCTGTACCAAAAATAGTAAATATCTCAAATCTCCTATTTAGTCGAGTCAAATAGGTATTTCATTACGAAAATCGAACGATATGGACCGATTTTGATGAAACAAAGTGCATTCGATTCGGGATGACGTCTAGAAAAAAGTTTTTTGTGCAAATTTGTTATTTTTTTTTAACCGAAAAATTGACCTATTTCCAAAATTTCATCAAAACTAACCAGAAATCATCAGTTAGGGGTTGTGGAGGTTGTTTTTTATGTTAAATGTTTAAAAATTTGTTAAAAGGGGGTCGTTACTAATTTAAATCAAAAACAAAATCGAATTCTAATTTTTTAATTTGAAATAAATTCTAAATTCTCATCTAAAATTTTTTTCTATCTTCTCTACTCAGTCTTTTTATATTCCACACAGCATCTTTTACATATACTATGGACATATACGTAATAAAAACCGGGCGGGAGTAGCAGGTAGGTATTTTTCTTAAACTATGGAGTCTACACTGTACTATAACACAGCATCTATCATATAATAAGATCTCTATGGCATCCACCGCTTCATAGAGCAGCTGTTTATGTAAACCGGTCGTCCCTCCCATCCCCCCAAAATAAAGACGCGGCAACGTATACGTGGACCACGCTGCTATTGTAATGTAGATACATAATAAATTATCACCAAGTGTCACTTACTGTTGGATGCTGCTGTTGTTCAGCAAAATTTCTCATTCGTTTTATGTGAAAATTATTTTGTTCTGTGGTTCAGTGAATATTATCAGAAACATTTTTTTAATAATTCAATTACATATTGTTCAATAAATAAAACATTGCTTTAATAAGGCATTCACGCTGCAAATTAATAAAAGTGTTTTTCGGTTAAAAAAAAAATAAATTTGTACAAAAAACTAACCGGTAAGCTTTTTTCTAGAGGCCATGCCGAATCGAATGCACTTTGTTTCATCAAAATCGGTCCATATCCTTCGATTTTCGTAAGTCGGCCTGTTGTAATACCTATTTGACTCGACAAATTCTAGAATTCAGGGAGATATTCTTCTGAATGTTTTTTTCAATGATTAGGGTATTTTGAAATTGTTCACTTCAGATTAACGTTATCTTATGGATCTATAACAACTTTTGAATGTTGTGTTTTTCTTGAAAGCTTAGTATAGCAATAAATTGGTATTAGCCATATGTGAGTTCATTTTAACAATAATTGAAGATAAGTAGTTTGTGATTCTCACAATGCTAATTTACAGATAGGTACTAAATGTTTCAAGGTCTAAAATTTACACCTCATTATCAAGTCTTATAAGTGGCTGTAAGAAAAGTATGTTTCAGTCTTGATGATAATTTATTAATGTATCACATATAATGTGAGTTTGGTAATAAATTGTATATGATACATTATGTTTTTAAGGGATAGCCTTTGTGAATTTGGTATCTTGGGCGATGTGAAGGTTATGTCGTGAATATACGAATGTTAATCCAATGCTTAACTTTGAGTATGGAATTGTTTCCATTAGGATTAACTTTTGATTCTCGCAGCATTCAAAGCGTACGACTGTGTTTCACGAATTGTTTTGCGACAACTATTCCAATTTTGTGACAGTTCAGAATTTTTGTTTGTTAATATGTCTAGTGTGTTTTGATGATTCAGAAACAATCTTACACCTACGTTAGATTTACGATTCAAAAAATGAGCTGAACTGTTAAGAACGACTATAATTGGACACATTACAATAACTTAGGTTTTCCTTAAGGTTGGCACTACTGAATTCTCGAATAATTCGTAACATTTTAATCTACAACAGTTTAAGATGGGGTTGTGTCATCTCACTATCAGAGTCAATCAACAGCAGTTGTTTGCTGCCGATAGTACTAGACTTTATATTCCCTAAATGTAGACAAGCATGTAAGATTCTTGACTGTCTAAACTTACATAAACTGCATATTTATTTAAATAACGCTTGTGAAACGAATAATGTATGAATAGTGATAAGCAGATTATTTGTTTATATAAAGGTAATGTGTTGTTCAAAGGAAAGAGATTGGCACTACTTAAACTTATATATTTGAACATGTTCTGTTTCTTAAGTACCTCATTCAAGGTCGGAGTTTTCCTTACAACGAATCCTCCCTTTACACGTATAAGATAATTGACTCTGATAGTGATGTAGTCACACCTTACCACTGTCATAATAATTTTTCTAAATTTGTAAGCTCTAATATTGAGTTTCATCGTACTGGTAAATGTGCTAATTTTTCCATTCGTAACTTCTATTTAATTTCTCTTATAACCTACAATTTCTCTTATAACCTACAATATTACTTGTATCATCTGGGAATGTGATGAGATAAGTTTGGTTAGATTAGGTTAGGTTCATTATTTTCCCAAAATTGAAATTAAATATAAAGTATGAACTAAAATTTGTCAACATAAGATCAATTTATTCAGCTCTAAGATTACACTAATCAAAGTTCTTAAATAAATATCTACTTAGAGCGTACGAATCAATGTACCTTACGTTATGATCTATGTAGATTGAAATAAAGACCAATTTACCAAAGGTTTAAAAAATTTGAATTTACACACACACAGTGAAAGGTGGTTTTCTGACGTCTCACTATCGGAGTCAATTAACAACAGTTATTTGCTCTTGATAGTACTAGGCTTGAAATTCACTAAATGCAAAAATTACGCGTCAGAGGAATACGATTTCCGCCCGATGACATCCTCAGGGTAGAGTGGAATTGGGTCCCTGACTGACGATTACTTGAATGAATGAATGATAAAACGTTTATTCAGTTTTTAGGGGTGAGGATACATATTGACTTAAATATTTCATTTGTAGGTGGGCGGCTATTAGATCTTGCGATCTACTTCACCCTGGATCTTATTATAATTATTCTATGATTTTGAACATGGTGTGTTGAACAATGAACAGTTTGTATTGCGGAAAAAAAAAAGAAAAGAAAAAGTTATTAGGTTTATTACAATTTACTTATGCTAACTAATGGGAAGGGATGGGTGCGTCTGAAGCCGACTTCGGTCTTTGTGCACATGAATCCGGTAAAACCTCAGAAAACTTGGATTCTGAAGACGGGTTTAATGTTAGAGAATATAATGCAAAGGTCTTAATTTTAGGTCTTCGGGTCTTGATTCCAGTATCTTCGATTCTATGTGCTTGATTTACGCAATTCACTATTTAGAACTTGCGCGTTTATCTTATTTAGAATGTCACTTTATTTATCCACTCGCGATGGTTTTATCGGTCACATGTTATTATGCTGTGCGCTTGAATTATTTATTCACTTCAC